>JAUTXW010004346.1:290000-767298 GCA_030620095.1 Kuschelorhynchus macadamiae
CGTTAGCAGGTATTCTTTGCTTATGAATACAAACTAGTGGATTTTGCAGTTCCTTTTCCTTTTTGGCGCTGTGTTTTCCTTCGCCAATGGCGGATTCGCTACTGCTTTCCGTATTAGTACTAGTAGGAGCAGCTGATGAAGAATGGCCTTGACCATCAACCTAAAAATAACATTATCTTCTAATAAAATTTTTATCCATTTCCAAGTAACTGACCAACTTCAAATTTAGAGTGACAATTAACAGTTTAAAAAAATCAAAATTGAAAAATATAGTCTGACTGAGTCGACTGAAAATCTGTATCAGGAGTATTTAGGAGTGTAAATTATGAATTTACAATTCATTCCCAACATGGTGGGCGAATTTTGTCATTTACGCAGATTCAACTGAAAATCTTACATTACATTGTTATCTTTTTTATTTTTTTTTTTAATTAAAACCCAGGGTTACCTATTATAATTTTGATTACGTATAAAGTTGAAACAGGAAGGACCACTTTACCGGATACCTAGCCGGAATATATCATATAAAAGACTGTTTAATCGGGAAGTATATTCAATAAATAATTGTTTAATAGAAAAAATGCTCTTTTTTGTTTCTCGTGTGTGTCTTTTATGTGTGTCATGGACTCAAACTATAGTTATTTTTAAGAAACGTTGTAACTGAAGATTATTCAGTCTACAAAAATTAAACACTAAAACTAAAAAAATGGCAAAGGCGTCGAAAAAAACACCCCTTCTTATTTCTGCATCACCCCTAAGTTTTAAGGTTAAGAGCCTCCACTGGGATGGGATACATTTTCTCTATTCGTTTTCAGTGATCAGTCGTTGTAAACAAATAATAAAGCAGGTAAATAATACAGTACAAATGAACGTTTATCTTGATTTACCTCACTCCACCTCAAGTCTAACTAAAGTTTTTCAAATAATTAAACTATTTTCCCAGGGTTGATTGATCAAAATAAGTTTTTCGCAAACAGTATTTTCCTGTATATGTATGCCAATAACTCAAAATAAGCAAAACTTGAGGACTTTATATTTATTAATTTATTTTTTTTTATTTATGTTCATATATATGATTGAGATAATAATTATCATCTTTGTTTTAAATATAGGATTGATGAATGTGAGGTTTGGTAGATCTAATTTTTGATTACTTTTTGTAATGGTTCTGAAGGAACGTAAAGGAGAAGCATTCAAAACAGATAAACCGAAATAAATTATTGTCAGACAAAAATTACTTTAGAAGTTATAAAATCAATACAATTTATAAAAAAAAATTAATAGAAAAATACAGATATTTGAATAACAAGATCCCGGTAACCGAGGAAAACTTGAAAACAAGCGGTAAATAAAAATTTGAAATAAGTTCTAATTTACTTACCTCATCTACCTCTCTAACCTCACTGCTATTTGTTTTGGTATTTGTCTCAAGGCTCTCATCTTGGCTCTGATATGGTACTTCATAAATATAACACCACCCATCTGAAGTTACTATCACCAGACTGTTCCTATTCTCATTCCTAACATCGCCAACTACTACACATGCTATAAAATTTAGGTTCAATATAGTTTGCAATCTTTCCCTACCCTACGAAGTGAAAACGTAATTTAATTAAGCTGAAATAATAGACAAAATACATTCCTAATAGTTATCCATCCGGACAAATTTTTCATCTACAACAACTTAAAGGATCTATTTATTAGGTTAACTGCTCCCTTCATTCTCTGGAAATGTTCTGGGGTAATTTATTCTCAAAAAGCATAAAACTATCTACCTCTTTAATTAGTAGTGAAACTTTAGATTGCTCTCCTCCACAAGATTACATTAGGTCAAAAAAAGTGTATTTAGTTCTGAAGTAGTCTCGTCCTTCTGCTTTATTCTAGCAATTTCTCTTATTACTAATTTTAGTTTGATTTGTGGGCGAAAACCTACACATACCGTTCAAACTAGGCCAAGAGTTTGTCAAACACTCTTTGATGGGGCTGGAAACAGAACTGACACCCTACTGCAAAAGCAATTATATCAATAATTAAAACTTTAAAAACTGTGCTGCTTAAATATATTCCACCTGCCACTGCAATGTTGCTAAACATAAAGTAATACTTATTTGACAAGAGAAAATACACAGAAATATATTCGTAATTAAGCAAAAACAAGTGAGATTTAATAGAATAATGCCCAAAATGGGCCTGGTTGTAAACAGGTTATACGAGTTGATATATGAGGCGATAAAAAATGTATTCCTTCATAGTTTGTTATTGGAAACAAAATATCCAAAATGCAATAGCCCAGAAAATAATACACTTAATTTCAGTGTTTAGTTTTTGAGGAATAAAGATTCCTGAAAATGCTTGTGCATTCGAAGACCAAATGTCAATACTTGATTATTTTCGCATAACTAAAATATAATTAAATTTATGATTGCTTTATTTTGCAGCCACACAGAGAAACACACTTAATGACAGAACTTATTAAAATTTACCTTAAAAACAGCAACTTCTCCCTGGTCGTTGCCTATAATCAATTCATTACATCCATCGTTATCTATATCTCCTAAAGTCAATGCATTCCTAGCTATATTACCAGAAAACTCAAACTCTATTTTTTCAACCAATGATATTGCCCTCATCTTATATTTTATTCTTAATGTCTTTTTAATTTCCTCCTAAAAATCTATTTGTCCTAAAATTTAAAATAAAAACTTAAATTTTTCGTTTATAAAAATCATAAAATTATGTAAATCAAAAACATTATTAATTAGTGCATTAGTTGTCCATATTTTCCATTGTGACTTTTCATCAGAAATTAAAAAAAAATGAAATTAGGAAGAAAAATTGAAAGAACTATGTGATTTCAACTAATTTTCAAATTAAGAGAATCTATGGGAACCTTAATGAAGCCTTATAAAAAGAATATCCAATAAATGTAAGTTATCTCTAAGATACGATCATGGAAAGGCTGTCGGAAAAACGTGTATTTTTTTTATTAACAAATAATAATTAAGACGCAAATGTCATCAGAGGGTGTGCAGCAAAGAGAAACTAGGAAGGTTAGAAAATAGTACCCATCTTCGCGCACCGGAACCAATGCTAGGATTGCGAAGACAACAAATTGGATCAAGACTAAACATGAACACCGATCATGCAAAGCATGGAGTGGAGAGTATAGTAGTGGTAGCAAAAGCGGTACATACTTTATACATCGCTTATACGAAAACTAATAAACAAAAATGCAAATAAATAATATGCTGACCAGAATAAAACACGTGCTACCATCGTAATTTATTGAAAAAACTTCACCAAATTTTAAAAGTATAATTAGCTTCTCTAGTAGTCCATGCTACCATAAAAATAATTATTTGATTCAGCCCTTAGGGGCAAGTTTGCTCTTAACAAAATTTACTAAAACGGTGCGACCACCGCTATTTATAAACCAATCTTAGCGAAAATATAGTCCTGAGAGACCCTTTACATATGCTTTAAGTTCCCGAAAAAATAATTATTTAAATCAGCCCTTAAGGGCTACTTTTCTCTTAAAGATTTTTACTAAAACCGTTCAACCACCGCTATTTACAAATCAAACTCAACAAAAATATAGTCCTAAGAGACACTCTACAGGAGCTTTATGCTACTATAAAAATTAATATCTATTTCAGCCCTTAAGGGCTACTTTACTCTTAAAATATTTTACCTAAATCGTGCGACCACTGCTATTTATAAACGAAACTCAACGAAAATATAGTCATGAGAGACACTCTACAAGGGTTTTGAGCTAACATATAAATTATTATTTAATACAGTCCTTAAGGGTACTTTACTTTTTAAAATTTTCACTAAAACCGTGCGACCACCGCTATTTATAAACCAAACTCAACGAAAATATAGTCCTGAGAGACACTATACAAGCGCCTTAGGCTGCCGTAAAAATAACTAATCAACTCAGCCCTTAAGGGCTACTTTACTCTTAAACAATTTTACTAAAACCGTGAGACCACTGCTATTTATAAACCAACCCTAGCGAAAATATATTCCTAAGAGACACTTTGCATGTGCTTTAAGTTACCCTAAAAATAATTATTTAAATCAGCCCTTAAGGGCTACTTAACTCTTAAAGATTTTTACTAAAACGTTCGACCACCGCTATTTATAAATCAAATTCAAAAAAAATATAGTCCTGAGAGACACTTTACAAGAGCTTTATGCTACCATAAAAATTATTATTTATTGCAGCCTTTAAAGATACTCTTAAAAAATTTGACTAAAATCGTGCGACCACCGCTATTTATAAGCCATACTCAACGAAAATATAGTCCTAAGTGACACTCTACAAGGGCTGTAAGATACAGTAAAAATAATTATTCAATTCAGCCCTTAAAGGCTACTTCACTCTTAGAAAATTTTACAAAAATCGTGCGACCACCGCTATTTATAAACCCTTAAGGGCTGAATTAAATAATTATTTTACGAGAGCTTGTAGAGTGTCTCTCAGGACTATATTTTTGTTGAGTTTGAAAATTTTGAAGAGTAAAGTAGCCTTTAAGGGCTGAATTGAATAATTATTTTTACTGTATCTTAAAGCCCTTGTAGAGTGGACTATGTTTTCTTTGAGTTTGGTTTATAAATAACGGTAGTCACACGATTTTAGTAAATTTTTTTAAGATTAAAGTAGTCCTTGTAAAGTGCCTCTGAAGACTATATTTTCATTGAGTTTGGTTTATAAATAGCGATGATCGCACTGTTTTAGTAAAAAATTTAAAAAGTAAAGCAGCCCTTAAGAGCTGCAATACATAATTATTTTTATGGTAGCATAAAGCTCTTGTAAAGTGTCTCTCAGGACTATATTTTTGTTGAGTTTGATTTATAAATAGCGGTGGTCAAATGGTTTTAGTAAAAATCTTTAAGAGTAAAGTAGCCCTTAAGGGCTGATTTAAATAATTATTTTTAGGGTAACTTAAAACACATGTAAAGTGTCTCTCAGGACCATATTTTCGTTAACTTTGTTTATAAATAGCGGTGGTCGCACGATTTTAATAATTTTTTTTTTAAAGTAAACTAGTCCATAAGGGCTAAATTAAATACAAAAATGTATGACAGCATGAAGCTCTTGTAAAGTGTCTCTTAGGACTTTTTTAATCTTTTTAAAGTTACACTCAAAAAATAATCTGCTGGCTATAAATCTTAGAGGCTAAGATAGGTTTCATTAATTACATATTCAGCCACTGCCAAGTTTACCTCACAGTATAAGGTCGATCGTACGACGATGTCAAGCCTAGCCACTCCAATGTTTATGCCAATTTATATTACGGTGGATATTTTTAAACATGATGCAACAAAATTATCATACAAAGAATAATAATGTTTTTCCAGTATTAGTTTCTAAGTAGTATAAAGATATTACTTTTATTGCAAATACAAGCTAAAATACCTAAAACCTTAGATCAGATTACACCAGTAAGAAAAGTTTTAATTAGATATGACAATCCCGATCGACTACTCCACGTATTAGAGTTTAGACCATCCCACTCTCACTGACTCGGGATTCTTTTAGTAGAATAGTACAATAGTCTACAGCAAAGATTGTTACACGCTCACGTGACCGTAGGCGTGGCTTAAAAAGCAATAGCGATTCGTAGAACTACAATAAACTTTTAACATTAAAGAAATTAATTTCACAAAAAACATTTTAACGCAGGAACCGAATTAAAATGGTTATTAGGTACCCAGCTTTTCTTAGCTTCAATACTGCATGTGTTTTAATGTATTATTGTGTAATTGTTAATCTAGTTCAAATCTTCTAATTATATGTTGCCTTACTTTAAGAACCAGCGTTCTAATATATTAGGAGAATAGTGATTTTTTAAAATATTTTTAAGTTTTATTTACTTTATCTTGCGCATTGCGAAACTAGGATCTTTTGTTAACCTAAGTATGGTGCGGCAATGTTAATTTGCTAAAAAATAGCCGTTGAAATTTGAAATTGTCTTTAATCACTAAGTAGAGATGTGTAACTCAGGAGTGAGCTGGTTCAAAGAATCAACTCAGTTAAGTGAGTCATTGAAGCAGCTCCGCGCTACAGATCTTTTTCGATTCTGACTCGCCTCTCACTTACAGCGTAACGGAGCGGGAACGACTTGTGACGATGAAGAGCCGGAGAGACATGGCCGCCGAAAGAGTCGAATTGCTTTGCAATATGTGCTGTTTGTTACATTCTCGATGCGACGCGACTTAGCGGTCTTAACTCTTTAGGTTTTATCTTTTTATTTTGGTTCTTCAGATGTAAAATAAATACAAATATAGATATTAGATATGGTTAGAACTCCCTATTGGCAAATACGCATACAAAATAAGCTAATTTACTATTTAAGAAAATAATGTAGGTTCAAAAATGCAATAAACTTAAATATTACTTATTCTAACATTATGGAAAAGAATATATGATGACTTTTTTTTCGGCAACATCGTGAAGTAATTTTTAATCTTAATTATACAAATATCTATAAGTTTTAATGCCTATCTTAAACGAAATAAATAAGAGCTTAATTTATTTGATAAATCTCCAACAGAAATTCTGCATGGTCAGACTGTATGTATAACGTTAAAAATTAAAACACTAAACTTGACCAACTCGTCGCGGTGATTCTTCGCCGTACTAGCTGAGCACGATCTCCCATCCTCTGTCTCACTACGAGCCGCCAGGGTGGCAGAACCGTGGTCCGGGAGTCAATTCATGAGTTAGGAGCCTTGTCAAAAGACGTTAAGAGTGTATTTCGCTCCTTCGTTTTGCAGCTCAATTGAGCCGACTCAGTGAGCTGACTCAGTAAAGTGAACCAGAGTCAGTGAAGCGCATCCTTAAAATGAGTTACATGTCCCATCTCTACTAAGTAAACAGATGGATTTCCTTTTCCAGGGGACCTCTAATGTGTAACAGAGAATACCTTATTGATTTATTTTGGGCCACATATTGGCCAATCCGATTTAGTATAATATAACGTTTATTTCGACGGAGTCATGTGAGAATCCTCAGAAGCGAAATGATGCAAGAAAGTCTCGAAGGTGATTTTTTCACGATTACAATAGTTTTTTTCCTATCAGAGAATTAAAATAATTATAGAATAAAATAGCATAGCGGACGAGAGCGATTAGTAATTGTACTTTTCGAATAAAAAAATATCTATACATATATCAAAATTATAAATATTTATCTATATAGCAATATTTTCATGTTCAACATTAGAAGCCATTATATGCTAACCTAGTTTAACGTATTTTTTACTGGGTAATAGTCAAGGGACGTCTCACGCCCAAAAAAACGCAATCAAAGTTAAAAAATAATCTTTTATTTTTTTAATTTAGCTATTAACATGGAATAAGTTTACCCCTAATTTTGCATAAAAATTGGATGTGACATAATCATCATCTTTTAGGTTTTGCTATGAATTCAAAATATCGGCCTTATAGGAATGTTATAAAAGTCAAATTCAAAATGGCGACTTAATTAAATGTTTAAAAATCCGGTTTGAAAAAAGTAAAGTTTACACAAAAAGTAAGAGTAATAAAAAAATGTTGGATAAAATTTTGATGAGGAGTCATTATAAATAAATTTTTAAAATATCAGTATCCAGAAACTACTTATCCAAAGTTGAAATTTTGAACAAAAATAAAGTGCGAAACAGAAAAGAACTGGTAAAATTTTATCAATTATTATATAATTTATATATGGCATAACAAAACGGCGGCCTAATTAATTGTTTAATAAGTCAGTAAATCAGAATCCTTTTTATGAAGGAAATTAATAAAGTCATAAATAATTTTTCACAGATTATTAAATTTGCAACAAAATAAAAAATATTTAAATATTAAGTTGAAAATAAATTAATAAAGAGCAAAATCAAATTTAAAAAATAATATACTGGAGTATTGAAGCTTGAAGTTGAAAATAAATTAATAAAGAGCAAAATCAAATTTAAAAAATAATATACTGGAGTATTGAAGCTACCTCTAGGTTTTTATCTAAGTAGATATGATAAACAAATGAGTATTTGTATGTATGTATGTTAGATCTGGACAAAAAAGTTGTCGAGATAAAAAATGTAGGTTTGAACAATTGTTAGATATATAAATAGAACAGATGTATTGTCACACATTCTTATTTGTGCATGAGCAATATAACGGTTTAAGAGAACCCCGACTACCGGCTTTACAAACACAGTAAAAAAATGTACCAAAAGCGGTATACATATACCACACACAAATAATATAATTTATATATATATATATATATATATATATATATATATATATATATTTGACAATAGTTTTATAGATGTATCAATTGTAATAATAAGAGAGTTTTGTTATAAGTAAGTTCTTGGGTATAAAAATAGTTAAAACCCTTTTAACAGAACTTTCCTAATAATGAAATTGTCTACCGATTTTTCTAGATATAATTTCCAGACTGTCTTAATGAATGTCCTTTGTGCTGTGGAATTACATACTACGCGTGCCTTAAATTTTTTCAAAATATAATTAATTGTTTATTACAAGAAATGTTCTTATAAAACTGTCTTAATTTTGCGCAAATAAATAGATGCCCGCCGTTAGTGGAAATCCAAACAGTGGTTTTAGAATAAAAATCCTTTTTAACCTGTGTAGAGAACATGCCGAGCTTCAATACAATCGTAGAATTATAGAAATATGCACAGCCTTTAATTTTAAGCACACTATATCTTTGATATAAATTAAGGCTACATTTTTATGGGAATATGTCATCTTATTAATAATCAAAGGTTCGTCCTTAGAAATCTTTACCTTACACCCTGTATATTTTAACTTTCACCGTTTAGTGTGGGTCCATTTTAAAATTGGTAAACCTACAAAAAACGCTTACATGAAAATAATTTTAATCATGGTAGCAAAATGATGAGCGGTCTTAAATACCTCCAAATACCAATTATCAGTAACAGATCTATACAACTGTTGACAACTCCATTTTGAATATTTATTACTAACAATGTATGAATTGCACTCTTAATATTGATTATTAATGATAATCTGTATAAATGTTAAAATTCACTTGTAATCATGGCATTCCTATTCTTATTTTTTTAAATATTTACGAAAAATATATGATGTTTTCTCAAATACCCCCAGATCCCGACTTTCTGTTAAATCTAAACAAATATTAAAATTCCACCGCCATGCTGGAACTACCATCTTGAATTTTTAAATGTTTATTCATTATGTGCAGTTTTAAATACCCCCAAATGCCGAATTTTAATCAAATCCGATAACATTTTAAAATTATTCTGCCATGCTGGGGCCGCCATTTTTAATTCTTAAATATTGACTAAAATTTCATAACTTTCACTTTTATATACTCCTAAATTCCGATTTTTCAGCCGAATCTGTATAAATGACAAAATTCTTTCGTTATATTGGCGCCGCCATTTTGAATGTTGTGCATCCTTAAATAATCCGCATAAATTTTAAAATTCGTCCGACATGTTGATATTGTCATTTTGACATTTTAAATGTTGACACTCTTAAATTTTCCTAGGCACCGATTTTCAGTTTAATCTAAACAAGTAACAAAATTCGACGGCCGTATTGGCGCCGTCATTTTGAATTTCTAAATGTTGCCTCATTAAAGAATAGGTAAGAATCCTCCCCTTTGTCAAGGATAATGAAGAATGACCTATTTCCTCAATTTAGTATATTTCCTTATGCAGGAAGTAAAAACTCGCGCCCCCACTGGCAGTCGTCACCATTAGCCACGTGCTTCGTCATGGGCCTTCCCCACCTCTTGTTTAATGTGAAAATGGTTCCCCTAATCATGTTGGCGCATACCCCTAACGTGATTTATGAATGAATTGCGATCTTTAATTCTTACTCTGAGCTATAAATAGTGCATGAAGATTTTTTGATCAAATTTTAAAGATTTTTCAAAATTATTTAAATTGTGAAAGATGTGGTTTTTGGCGTTCGTTTAGTCGATCTGTTGGATAAGTGCTTCTATTTTCATTACTGCATATGGGCATAAAAAATTATAGCTACATGGCGGGAAATGAAACCCCTGCACTTTTACAAAGTTGTTAAAGGTCTAAAATGTTGACGTCTTCATGCAAGTGCTTCGTTAACTTCTCGGTTAAATAACCTGTTTACGAAACAAGTGTCACCTAATTTATAAACACTACTGTTTATAAATTAGGTACAATTAACATAAGTATTAGATAGTTTAGATAAAAAACTACTAAAGAAGTTTAAATTTAGAGTAGGTCTAACTTGACAGTTATAGGTTTAAGATGACATTTTTAACAATTGAACAAATAATTTTTCTAAATGTCACAATTACAAAATGACAGTGACATAAGCGAAACATAACTGGCGAACTAAGAGTTTTAAGTACCATGGCACCTAGACCTGATCTAACGCTTAAACCTTTTTAGTGAATATGGGAGTTAATGTTATCATAATTTTTTTTTGGAACTAAGTCAAACCAGCTGAGATAAAACATTTGTGAATTACGGATTTTTTAACAAAACAGCTTCTTTCATTTTTACTGTAGATGTTTTATTAGTCTTTCTGTCAATCAAACGGCTAGAATAGTACAAATGAAATAAACATTCTAGCAAAAAAAGCCAAAATTCACAAAAGTTTTATCGCAGTTGGTATATCGTATATCGTAATTATCCCACACAAAATTTCGAAAGTAAAATCTGTAGAACATATTAAGTTAGCGTTTCGCTAATTTTAGTTACCTTTTGTCAAACCCTGTATCCATACTTCTTAATACTAATTATAACGGTACAACTACTGATCATAAATTATGTAATAAAGATTTGTTTTGTATACAGGTTGTTAAGTGAACACTCCACTTGTATGAAGATGTCAAAACTTTCATAAAAACGCTGTACATAATATTGTAAAGAAACAAGAATATCAAAAATCTCTAGAATTTTTTTTGTATTCGATCAAAGATTATTTTAGTCAGAAGTAAAAAAAATAAAAATGTTTCATTTTACGCCTTGTATATTGTACGTAGTATTCTTTTGCTTATATGCAGTCATTCAAGTAGAAGCGCATGCCCAACAGATCGCTCAAATGAACACGAAAAACCGTATCTCGATATCGCGTTTCTCATACATTTTTAAACTTTAAACCTGATTTAAAAAAATGATGCACTGTGTATGGCCAGCAGTTTAATAAATAATTAAGTATGTCTATTTAACTTATTTTTAAAAAAACCAAAATAAAAAAGTTTAGTTATCTTAAATCCTTTAACAGGTTTTGTATCAAAAAGCATTGAACAGAAAAAAAATTCTGAGGGAAATGCGAATTATATACAGATCTCTGAAACCAACGCAGTTTATGAGAACTTTGAAAGCAAAGAAATTTTATTTTTGTATTCCGATGAGACTAATATGAGCACACTTATGGTTTTGTTAAAAAAATCGCCAATTCAAATTTTTCAACAAATTGGATAAACCCGTGTTTCGGTCGTCGGACTATGCAAAAAATTAATTCCGTTCCTCTCTGAATGATGCCATCAACATTTTCATACATACATTACCCTTGTATCACTTCTACCAAATTTAAAATAGTATCTTAATTTAAACGGATTTTAAATAGGGCCGGAATAACGAAGTTAAAACTATGTAAATATTGTAGGTCAGTAAAAAATATGATCCATGCTCTTGCCTTTAGACGTTAATTGTCTATAGTAGGCTATGATACTATTTAGAAACAAAACAATTGGTTCTTAATTGGAAACAACTAGTAAAGATCTGTTGAAAGATTAACGATATTAAAAATTATAGTATTTTGCAGTAATTTGGAATATGCAGATATGCACTTAGTTCTTGGGGCTTGTCAAGGAAACTCTGCAAGAGCAGTAAGGCTCTATTCACAAAAATTTCCCGGGCGAAATTTACCAAACAGAAGAACTTTTATAGCTGTCGACCGTCGCCTTAAAGAGACGAACCTTTGCAAGGACAGTCAGAAATGAGGAAGCTATTTTGAATTTGGTGGAAGAGAATCCAAAAATAAGCGGTCAGGAATTTCTATGCAGACCGGTGTTGCTTCAACATTAACTTGGCGAACATTAAACGCAATGGATTTGCACCCCTATCACAAGCAAAAAGTACAGGAATTATTACCAACCGATTTTGAACCACGTGTCGATTTTAGTTAATGGTATGCATAAATGTGTCAACAAAACTTTCAATTAACAATCTTATTTACTGACGAAGCGTATTTCAGACAAACTGGAATTTCTAACACACATAACGCACTCGTTTGGCAAAACGAAAATCCTCATGCTGTACATATAATTAACGTTCAAAACCAATTTAAAAGAAATGTTTGGGCAGGTCTAATAAGAAGCCGTTTTGATAGGAACCTATTATCTGCCAGAGCATTTAAAGGCCAATAGTTTTCTCAGAAACCATTTGTTTGAACTTTTGGACAATGTCCCTATTTTAACGAGGCAACATATGTGCTTCATGCACAACGGTGCGCCACCGCACTTTTCAAGGGAAGTAACGATGTGGGTACACCAAAATTTCCCCCGCAAATGGATCGGAAGAGAAGTAGATGCACCTGTACAGTAGCCTGCGCGCTCGCCGGATTTGAACCCGGATTATGGTATTTGGGGTATCTTAAAAAAAAAGTGTATTATGTTCCAATTCTCTCTGTTGACCATCTTACTGCTAGAATTGATGCTGCCTGCAATGAATTGTCTCTTGCTCAGCATACATTACAAAACACTTCCTTAAAACTTTTACCCCCGGTTGCACAAAACTTAATTACTGTTTAGAATGTTTAACCGAGTTTTCGGATTTGACAAGGTGTTTACAAAAAACTAGGAAGTCTGTCAAATTTGACATTGCGTTAAACATTCTAAACTTTGACTGAGCTTTCTGCAACTGGCAGTTAGAGAATGCTCGAAAACGTATTGAAGTAAATGGTAACTATTTTCAGCAATTGTAGTGATATAATATACCGGGTGTCAACGATATCGTTTTACACGATGCCATTCATTTGCTTTTTAAGTTAGGATATTTATATTTGGGTTAACGAAATATGGTATTAAGACACATATTTTTCATGAAAAAACAATTGAATATTACTGCCAGTTTTTCCGATATCAGAACCAAGTTAACAATTTCAAATGGAACCCTGTATATTATTTTACATAGTTTGATAGAGCTTAGAATCACCTTTTCAATGACATATCACAAGTTATATTTTTTTTTCAAAATGGCGGACCAGGAAGCGCTTTTTCAAAATTCAATAAGGCGGTCGTTTCCCGATAACGATGAAATGTTGTTTAACAAATTATTAAAATATTAAACAAAATGGGGTTTTCAATGGATTTTAATCAAATTTAAAATCAAATTTTTAATTTATCACAAAATGGGATAAGTTTAATTTTTTCTTTAAAATGTGAACTTTTTCTTAAATTTTCTCAAAGATTTTAAATAGAAAGTTGTATTTATTAAATATTTTAATTTTTTCTTTAAAATGTGAACTTTTTCTTAAATTTTCTCAAAGATTTTAAATAGAAAGTTGTATTTATTAAATATTAGTATTAAAGTATATCTTATTAGCTACACGAAACCGCATAACAAGCCGTATTTTTGCTTTTTGTTTCAGAAAAAATTGACAAAACCTTGCCGATACACATTTTTCCTAATACATAACATGAAACAAACAATATTTGGAATATTTTTTATTGTTTATTGATAAGTAATTTTGTATTATTTTGACATTTTGTGACTGTTGTCTTATTTTAGGAAAGCGAGAAAAAATCACAAGTAGTATTAATTTTATTTTACCAGTAGATACGGTGCAGTAACATGAAAGATGACTTAACTAAGATAAGTAGGTCTTGGAAACAATTGCATAGGGATGTCATTATAATTTTCATTAGATTTAACCAGAAACGTCAAAAGTACTGTTTTGTATCGACATTTCTGATAACTTTCGTTACATTTTTACACTGAGAAAAACAAAAAACAAAAACAAAACCGCATAACAAACCGTATTTTTGCTTTTTGTTTGAGAAAAAATTGACGAAACTCTGCCGATATACATTTTTCGTAATACATAACATGAAACACACACACCCACACACACATATTATTAATCAGTAAATTTCGGAATATTTTTTATTGATAAGCAATTTTGTATTATTTTGACATTTTATGATTTTTGCTGACTTATTTTAGGAAATCGAGAAAAATTCACAAGTAGTATTAATTTTATTTTACCGGTAGGCTTTCGGTTTTTCCGGAAATACCTAGACCTAAGTCAAGAAGTTTAAAAAGAACCCTGTATATTTTTTCACACAGTTTGATAGAACTTAGAATTCCCTTTACATTGACATATCACAAGTTGATTTTTTTTCGAAATGGAGGACCAGGAAGCTTTTGTTCAAAATTCAATATGGCGGCCATTTTCTAACACCGAAGATATTTTTGAATTATAGGTAGAAATAATAAACAAATATGGGGGTTTTTATTGGGTTTAATGCTAATTTAAAATCAAACTTTCACAATTAATACAAAAGTCACTCAATTAAATGTTCTATGCGCTGTCCGCCTTGTTCTTGGCATAGTGTAACTCTCTCAACATTTTCCGCGAGCAGGTTTCGTAAATGCTGTTCTGAGATACTCTCAACGGCTCGTCTTATTCTATTTTCTAACATTTCCAACGATATTACAGGAGTTGCATACACTTTTTCTTTCAGATGACCCCATATAGAAAAATCAAGCGGGGTTAGGTCAGGCGACCTCGCTGGCCATCGAATTGGTCCATTGGTTCCCAACCAGTTCTCACCAAATCGTTCATTCAAGTAATTTGCAACAATTCTTGAATTATGAGCAGGGGCGCCATCTTGTTGGTAAACTAAATCATCATTTTGCTGCAAATTATTTATAAAATGTTCAATTTCATTTTCGAGAAAGTCCAAATACATCTCGCCAGTTAAAGGCTGATGGAATAATATTGGACCAATAACGCTTAGTCCTACAACGCCTAACCAAACATTAACTCCAAAACGTTCCTGGAAGGCACCTTCTCTTACTAATCTTTGATTGTCCTTTGCCCAATAATGAAAATTATTTCTATTAAACATCCCTAGATTAGTAAACCTTGATTCGTCCGAAAAAATAATCTTATGATGAAACACAGGACTTATTCTATAATTATCTAAAAACCAATTGCAATAAATAAGTCGTCTTTGGAAGTCATTTTCAAATAGGTGGTGGTGAATTTGATACTTAAACGATTTAAACCCGTGTTTCTTTAAAATTTTTCTGGCGCTTTCATGGAACGTATTGCACTGTTTGCCTAATTCACGAAGGGAAGCTGTACGGTCATACTCGATGTACGCTAAAACGTTTGTTTCCACTTCTTCGCTTACTACGAAACCATCATTGCCATTAGCATGGACACCACCATTATTTTCATTTTTTAAATGTTGTACTAGCCAAGGATAATATGCATGTGAAGGAGCGTCACGATTCGGAAAGCGTTCCTGGTATAATCTCTCTGTGTCCCTTGAACTTTTGCGACATTCCCCATAAATAAGGAGCATGTCAATTTGATGTTCTCTTGAATAAACCATAATATTTATTTTTAAAACTAACTAGAACCACTTCTCAGTGTAAAAATGTAACGAGAGTTATCAGAAATGTCGATACAAAACAGTACTTTTGACGTTTCTGGTTAAATCTAATGAAAATTATAATGGCATCCCTATGCAATTGTTTACAAGGCCTACTTATCTTAGTTAAGTCATCTTTCATGTTACTGCACCGTATCTACCGGTAAAATAAAATTAATACTACTTGTGATTTTTTCTCGCTTTCCTAAAATAAGACAACAGTCATAAAATGTCAAAATAATACAAAATTACTTATCAATAAACAATAAAAAATATTCCAGGATTTTCTGATTAATAATATGTGCGTGTTTGTTTCATGTTATGTATTAGGAAAAATGTATATCGGCAAGGTTTTGTCAATTTTTTCTGAAACAAAAAGCAAAAATACGGCTTGTTATGCGGTTTCGTGTAGCTAATAAGATATACTTTAATACTAATATTTAATAAATACAACTTTCTATTTAAAATCTTTGAGAAAATTTAAGAAAAAGTTCACATTTTAGAGAAAAAATTAAACCCATTTTATGATAAATTAAAAATTTGATTTTAAATTTGATTAAAATCCATTGAAAACCCGATTTTGTTTAATATTTTAATAATTTGTTAAACAAAAATTTCATCGGTATCGGGAAACGACCGCCATATTGAATTTTGAAAAAGCGCTTCCTGGTCCGCCATTTTGAAAAAAAATATAACGTGTGATATGTCATTGAAAAGGTAATTCTAAGCTCTATCAAACTATGTAAAATAATATACAGGGTTTCATTTGAAATTCTTAACTTGGTTCTGATATCGGAAAAACTGGCAGTAATATTCAATTGTTTTTTCATGAAAAATATGTGTCTTAATACCATATTTCGTTAACCCAAATAAAAAAATCCTAACCTAAAAAGCAATTCAATGGCATCGTGTAAAACGATATCGTTGACATGCATATATATATTATATTTATATATATATATATATATATATATACATATATATATATATATATATATATATATATATATATATATATATATATATATATATATATATATATATATATATATATATATATATATATATATATATATATATATATATATATATATATATATATATATATATATATATATATATATATATATATATATATATATATATATATATATATATATATATATATATATATATATATATATATATATATATATATATATATATATATATATATATATATATATATATATATATATATATATATATATATATATATATATATATATATATATATATATATATATATATATATATATATATATATATATATATATATATATATATATATATATATATATATATATATATATATATATATATATATATATATATATATATATATATATATATATATATATATATATATATATATATATATATATATATATATATATATATATATATATATATATATATATATATATATATATATATATATATATATATATATATATATATATATATATATATATATATATATATATATATATATATATATATATATATATATATATATATATATATATATATATATATATATATATATATACATGTGTGTGTGTATTAAACCCTCTTGACAACGGACACGGACAGTAAAATTTGGACCATTTTTAATAAAAACAGTAAAATTTACCTCGAGAGAACGGACAGATGTTCAGATAATTTTTGGAAAACCCACATTTAATGCCGGTATTTTTATTGCATATTATGGGCAATATTTAGATCAAAGCGGCGCGGCGCCTACCTATTGCTAATAGCACTAGTTTAATTACTGCCACAAGAAATTGCGAAGAATCTAGAAATTGATGGTTTTAAAGGATCAAATGGATGGTTGGAGAAGTTCTGTCAACGTTATAATATCTCTTTCAAATTCATCTGTGGGGAAGCAGCGGCTGTAGACTTGATTCAGGTAACTGATTGGCAGACAAAATTATGTGCTATTATCAAAAACTACGCACACAGAGACATTTATAACTCCGATGAAACGGGACTCTTTTTCCGCACCTCGCCAAATAAAACGTTTTCTTTAAAAGGCGAAACTTGTGCTGGCGGGAAAGCGTCCAAGGAGAGACTCAATATTTTACTTTGCTCCGCTATGAATAGAGAAAAAGAAAATGCACTGGTGATTGGAAAAAGTAAAAAATCCCGTTGTTTTAGGGATTAGGATCAAGCGTGGAAAAATTGCCACTTGAATGATACTATAAAAGAAATTATTAAAAATAAATTAACTGGTTTAAGACAAACAACACTTAATATTTTTAATAGAAACTTTTTATAAAGTAGAACTGTATCAAACTGTATATGTAGGTAGTATAATAGTTTATATTAGATAGTACATTTTTATTGTATGCATATATGTAAAAGATGTTGGTGTATACGTAGTAACAATTGTATTAATAATTTTTACTAAACATATTATTTTTGTACTTAAAACTAAAATATTGTTTTAAATAAAATTACATTGGTATTTAATTTGTTCACTCCTCACAACGGACACCTCTATACAACGGACAGTTTCTGTGGCACGGCTACTGTCCGTTGTTGAGAGGATTCACTGTGTATATATATATATATATATATATATATATATATATATATATATATATATATATATATATGGGACAAAGACATTTATTTTAGAAAAATAATCTAGTTGGCTGCTTTCAAACAGTTTTATTTTATACTAATGTTAAATTTTCTTTTAAACAATCACATTTTAAAAATAACTGATTGGAGTGATAACGTGGTGGCTGCAAGAAGCCCCCTGATTACCCTACTTAAACGACTGACTGCTCTTGTTCATTGTAGAAACTTCTCCTGGTGAGTTCTACCTATAATTTGTTCTCATCCTACTAAAAATCTTTGGATTTTTTCACTACAATTTATCATAACCTAAAATTTATTGAAGGTTTCCGTAATTGAAATCGATTCGGAGGGGCCTGGGCTCCCTCCCTCACACTCACAAGATAAATCAATAGACTTGTACTTGAATCTTTTAACAGAACACTCTCGCAATATTAGAAATAAAATAGTTGATAGTTTGGAAGTATCTAAGAATGAGTTAGAAGCTCTGCTTAAAGAACTGTACATTCTTAAAGGTTGGAAAATCCAATGTCCGGTCACAATAATAGACTAATCCATAAAGTAAGACGTACAATGAACAAGGTTACATCATACGATGAAGCCAACTTCCCTACTTTTCTTACTATTCTTGAACATTATGAGAAAGGAATTTCATTACATCCAATGAATGTTGCAAAAGTACTTCACGAAGAACATATTCAAGGAATAAAGGGAGTTTCTTCCAAGGGAAGAAATAAAATTGGAATAAATTTTGATACCCCAATGAGTGCAAATAATTTTATCAAGACAAACTCTCTTAACTCCAAGGGCTTCAAGACTTTCATCCCTGAGGGAATGTTATATAGTAGAATCAAGAATATTGGTGATAAAATCACGGAAGACGACTTTATTTCATTTGGATATGGACTGAGAGGGTCCAAGAAAATTAAAATAATTGCTGCGACACGGTTCAGCTTTAAAAAAAGAGACAATGGAGTGGTAATCACAGTTCCTGGTTCCACTTTCATGCTTCTATTTGCAGGAAAACTCATACCTTAGGAGGTAATTTTATTCAATACCAAAAGAAATGTCTCCTTACATTAACCCAGTATTAATGTGCCATAATTGCTTAAAGTTTGGTCATCATCAAAGTCGATGCAGAAATTCTCCTAGATGCTTATACTGTAGGGAGGGACAAGAAAAGGAAAACTGTGATAAAAAGGATAGCCCTACAAAAAGGTGCCTCAACTGTGATGCCAACCATGAAGCATCAAGCAGAGAATGCAAGGAATATTTGAGACAAAAACAAATTAACAAGGCAATAGCTGACTATAACATATCAGCTATGGAAGCCAACAAAATGTATCCTAAGGAATGGGCAGTTCAAGCAATGTCTGATCTGAATCTCAATCATTTCCCTAATTCCCTTCAAGCTCCCAAAACAATCACTCACACACACTTATGCCAGCCAAGCCAAAAAACCCAGAACACATAGGACTAATATGCCAGGTTATGATCAAGCTAAGCATAGGGAGGCACTTTTCCTGAGTTAAGCTAGAGTGAACTATTCATCGATACTTGATTCACCATCACGACAGGAATCTGCACTAAATCGGCAATCTCCAACGCAATCTCTTAATTTCCAGGACCAATCATTTGATATGGACGCAAGCGATGAAGAATCGGCAAAAACAATCTTTGAATCTCTTAAAGAATAAGAAGTATAATTTCAGACAGAGACATCTTGATAGAGTTGATTAAGGAGGTTGAACCTGACACAATAGCACTAAATGAGACGTGGCTCAAGCAAAATCAAAATTTTAATATAAAAAATTACAACATCATTAAAAAAGACTAAATAGACGGTGAAGGGGCATAGCCGGAATGTTCAAAACAAATATTGCTTTAAAACCACTAAATTTAAATATTAACTTTTCAGATAGATTTCAGTGCCTTGTCTTAGAAACTAAATTATTTATTATAGTTATTATTTACAATCCACCTAATCAACTACTGTCTTTGGATAATTTATCAGAATTAGTAAACAAAATTTCACGAAAAAAGTTCATAATTTTTATTTATTTATTTATTTACGGGCTATGCCCAATTTAGTTAACATTTAAGTACAATATAATATGTTGCGTTAAATACAATCTTAAATGTTCATCTAATACATCATCCTTAAAGTTATTAATTAATTTGAAGAGTTTTGAGCTGCCTTTCAAAGTGAGAGATACTACCAAAAAAATTTAGTTCCGGATACACATTTGCCAATCTCGGTACACGCGACAAAAAGGTATTTGTTCCATAGTTAGTTCTACTCCGAGTTACTGAAAACGTCTCCGTCAATCTGGTATCTCTAGTGGGGGCACGAAGTCCCACCCGAGACAGAAGATGACTGCAGTCCACATAATAATTAAGAATCTTATACAACATTTTAAGGTCCCTTTTGTCACGCCTGACAGACAGTGGCTCAAGATTGAAAACAGAGTACAAAGTATCATAATCAACAGCGTAGTTCTAAGAAAGGGGAATGTTGGATTTATAGCAAAGATAGCGGACAAATTTACGTTGCACCTGTTCGAGAGCTTTTATGTGTACCGCATACTGGGGGCTCCAGACCGAGGAACAGTACTCCAAAAGTGGTCTAACCAATGCACAGTACAACATTCTAATTGAGGCAACCTTATTGAAATCCCTAGTGCACCGCTTAATGAAACCAAGCATTTTCAGAGACCTCGGGACCATCTGTGACAGGTGTGGTATAAATGTCAGAGAAGAATCAAAAGTGACACCCAGATCACCGAATTCAGTCAACGTCTCATGGTATGTCTTGTCAATATGGTAATTATACCCGATGGGGTTGTGAACTCTTGAGAAACAAACCACTTTACACTTAGAAGCATTAAGCTCCATGCCATTTAGCCTACACCACCCAATGAGCCTATCAAGATCCGCTTGTAAACCCTGGCACTGGTTTGTTGATGATACCTCGACAAAGAATTTCAAGTCATCGGCAAAACAAAGAAAGGTGCTGTTTGAAAAGCAATCTGAAATATCGTTTAGAAATAAATTGAAAAGCAGGGGTCCCAGATGCGACCCTTGGGGGACACCAGAAGGAATTTTGATTTGCATAGAGTGATTGTTATTTACCTTAATCACTTGGGAACGATTAGACAAATAGTCAGCAATCTACAGGAGAAGGGTGCCAGAAATTCCATAACTGTACAGCTTGTTCACCAAAACACGATGATTTACCCTGTCAAAGGCCTTGGAGAAGTCGGTGTAGATTGAATGAACCACACCACCTCTCTCCATCGTGCTAGAGAGATAATCGCTGTAAGTAAGCAAATTAAGCTCTGTCGAACGACCAGGACGGAAGCCAAACTGTTGACTCATTAGAACACCATTTAAATGAGCTGTCAAATGCCTGGTAACCAGGCATTCAAACAGTTTTGGTATACAACTCAGGTTACATATGGGTCTGTAATTGGTGACGTCGTCCTTTTTGCCCTTTTTATGAATGGGTATGACATAACTAACCTTCCAGAATTCTGGAAAAATTCCTGTCTGAAGGGAAGCCCCAAAGATGAAACACAATGGACGTGATAGTACAAAGCTACAATTTCGGAGAAGACGAGGAGGAATGCCATCCGGTCCAGGCCCTTTAAAGATGTTCAGACTATTCAATTCCGTAAAGATATTGGAAATTGGTATTTCGCAATTATGGATATTCAAGTTGCTCAGGGATGTTATTGGTGGAACATGGAAGCCCCAAAGATGAAACACAATGGACGTGATAGTACAAAGCTACAATTTCGGAGAAGACGAGGAGGAATGCCATCCGGTCCAGGCCCTTTAAAGATGTTCAAACTATTCAATTCCGTAAAGATATTGGAAATTGGTATTTCGCAATTATGGATATTCAAGTTGCTCAGGGATGTTATTGGTGGAACATTACAGGTTTCATTAGAATAAACAGTCTGAAAGTACTCGGCAAATAAATTGGCCATCTCTACACCTCCGTACGCTATTTTACCGTCATAAGACACTTGGGAAGGCAGCTCGTTGTCCGTGCGTTTAGTATTAACAAAGTTCCAAAATTTTTTGATATTATTATGGGTTAAAAGCGATAATTCAGACTCGTGAACAAAGTCCATATAAGATTCACGTGATGCCCTTTTGCATTGAGCTCGGAGTTCAGAAAACTGCAGAAAACCATCTCGGGAACTTTCTGCTTGATATTTTCTTTTTTGGAACCAAGGCGTCGATTGCAGTATACAGTATGTCATAGAAAACATTGATCATATTTTGTACAGGTAAGGAGTCAAGCAATCGATCCCAATCGACAAAACCAAGATATTCAGATAAGGCATTATAGTTAGCAGAATTGAAGTCGTAATAGTATAATTCAGGCTGGGATGAAGCGGAATGAAAATGACCTGATGAGTTCTTGATATGAATAGTCAATGGAGGGTGGAAAATATCTGGAGGGATGATGGAATCTTCAGTATGCAATACAACATGATTTGCACTGTGTGAGAAAACAAATCCAATATTGAGCCCTGATGATTAATAATGGTGTTGATTTGGAATAAATTGTGAAAAGCGCACATATTGGAGATAGTTTGTACAGCTTCAGATTCGTAAGATTGTGCATCACGGCTCGGAATGGAGGTCGAGCTGATGTTATCGGACTCCCAAGAAGCATTTGGTAGGTTAAAGTCTCCAAGCAAAAACACATCATGGTCTTTATATTTTTCAGAGATTCTATCCACGTTTTCAGAAAATTGTAGATACTTTTCAACGGGCGATCTCGGTGGTAGGTAGACGGCACCAATGATTAGTTTCGTTGACCCTGAACCAACAGCCACAAATAATTGTTCGATATCCGTCGACGACTCACACAAAGTGGAATTGATACCTTGTTGAACCGCCACCAGAACTCCGCCGCCCCTTTCAGCACTGCTTGTTAGGCGAGAACGGTCTCGTCGATAAACAGTGTAGTTGAATAGTCCAAGTTCCGAGTTAAGAATGTGATCCGATAGCCAAGTCTCGGTGAACACGAGGATCTGAAATGAGCTTACAGCAACTGCACTGGCCAGAGAATCAAGCTTTGTACGCAGTCCTCTCACATTTTGGTAGTATACCTCCAGCCCATTAATATTTGGCAGAGAGTACAGCCCCGCATTTAGTTTTTTTGAATTATGCGTCGTATTCCATCTTTGTAGCCGAGACGAATATCCTTCTCACCCGAAGCTAAGCGCCGCTTAAGTTCTTCACGCACCTTTTTATCCGTTTCTCTTTGGTTGAAAGTCATATCCTGACCGACAAATATATTAGTTCCCTTCAATTTATGACGATTCCCAATCAGGGTGAACACATTAAATGGGGATTGTAGAGTTATCTTTAAAGGTCGTGCATTATTGCGGTTACCCTTTCCAACTCGAGAAAACTTCACTATGCCAGGTTCATTATTAGTTAACTTATTCAGGACAGATCGAATTTTGGTTAAATCATCGTTTTCATTATCTTCAGTGAGATTATACATCATTATATTATTCGATCTCCTCTGACGGTCCTGTAACTCCCTCAAGACATCGTCATTACAACATCCTGTTGCAGAATTGCCAGGTCCATCAGAAGTGTCTCGTGGTTGCTGCTTAAGTACATCAACCTCCCGTCTAAGCTCTTCAATTATCTTGATCAGTGACGGGACGTCTTCACAGTGATATCGAAGAAGTCTAGGACCCTTCAATTCGATCACCCTAATCTCAGAGGAGCAAAGGCCAGAACACTCTTTCTTGTGAAGTGGTCTAGAGCAGCTATCACAAAAGATCATATGGGTTTCTGTTGTGTCCATCTTTTTGCAAACTATACAATGATATGACGACATGGTTCCAAGTACGTTCAAGGTAATAAACCTCGTACAATGAGCTGGCCTATTGCCGGGACAGAAATGGTAGCTGAGGCCCAAGCAGTTAATGCCAGATTAGTATAGTGAGCTGGTCAAACACCAAAAGAGGATGAATCGCGGACAGTTAATGCCAGCAAAAACTGACCCAAACCAAACTTCACAATGTCATATTTCTGGCGGGAACAATGTGTTGATACTAATCGATTTTCTTTTAGAAATTCAGTCAAGAAATCAACAAACTTCAATCACTCGAATTAAAACGCCAATAAACTCCACTATAACAACTCAAGTATTAGGACGCGATCATCACAACTAAAGACAATTACACAACTTTGGAGAACAAACAAAACACAACACACCCGATTGACAGTTCGTATCGTATTTTTAGGTGATTTAAATGGACAATACTATTTATGGGGTTCAGGCACTAATAATAGAAACGGTAACATCCTTTACGAATGGATATCTAACTTCAGTCTAATCTGCTTAAATAATGGTGATTCAACAAAAATCACTGGCCCAAATCAAAATAAGAGTGTTCCAGATATTGCCATAGTCTCACCAAATTTTAAAAATTGTTCAGGAAGGAAGGTTCTTACAGTTTATATAGGCATGAGCGACCTTTCTCCCTTTATGTGTAATTTTGATGAGCTTTCAGGTTCGAATGCTAATTTTCGAAAAAGATTTAACATTAAAAAGGCTAGCTGGGAGGATTTCAATTGGAGCTTCCCTGGAAGTGAAATCACAGACTACCAACACTTTTGGGATCAGGTCATGGCAGTGGCAGAGCTCTCGATTCCACAGACTGTACTCTTAACCAGGATTGGTAACCCTTGGTGGAATGTAGAATGTGACCAAGCAATCGCTCAGAAAAAGAAAGTTTTGAGGGAGTTCTTCAGAAGTCCTAGTCAATCGATGTTTCAATTCCTGAAAAAATGCACAGATCCCTTACTTCTCCAGCTATCATTGATCCAGAGACTCCAAACAATTTTAATTTTGACCAGAGTAGGTTATTTTCTATCTGTTAATTTTGGTCAGTAGTACAGGGAAAAAACGACTCAGCTCCAGGCAAAGATCTTATCACATACTCTATGATTCGAAACCTTCCTTTATACTATATAATATTTCTAGTCAAATTTTTCAATGACTTACTGAGAGGAGTTACTGAGTTTCCAGGTGATTGGAAAACTGCCATAGTTGGACTAATTCCTAAACCTCATAAAGATCCTGGTTTGCTATCTTCATACACACCAATTAGTATGACCTCTTGCATAGGAAAGGTGCTGGAAAGTCTAATTAAGCTTCAGCTAGAACAGTTTTGTGAAAACCAAACATTAATAAAACCCACACACAATTTGGTTTTTGTAGGGGTAGAGGTGTCATGGATAGCTTGACTATTCTTGTCACTGAACTCACTAACTCAATTGCAAACGGGAGGAAATGTTTGGTTTTTTTGGATTTAACAGGCGCTTATAATAATGTGTGTGTTTGCAAGCTTTACAAAAGATTTCTGTTTCCCAAAAGATCTTTGCGATCTGGCTTTGAAATTTCTTACAGGCAGAATTATTTACGTTAGGGATTCACTAAATAATGTTCTGCTTAGTCCAGAGAGGATGAACAAGGGGATCGTTCAGGGATCTCCATTATCCCCACTTTTATTCAACATTTATATGAACACTGTAAAGGACTACGTGCCTAACTTCATCAAAGTTCTGCAATACGCAGATGATCTTGTTCTTACTATTTCTGGTGAACCGGTGGTCAGTTGAACAGATTCATCAGCTACTATTCCTACCACCCTGCTAGAACAAAAACCAATCTAATTATAGGCATGAAAACTAGAGCCGTTAAACTTTCTCATCCTACTAAAAGACATCAAGTGTTACAACAGTTAAAAACCATTTTTTTAGAAAATTCATACCCCCCAAAGCTAGTGCTAAAAATTTTGTTCCAAACTGAACACAACATAACTGATAATTTTAGAGATCCTAACTTTCATCCAAGTCCACTACATTCTCATTCTTCTGTTAACACACCTAGTAACATAAATATACAATTGTCGACTCAGGATGATATTTCTCCTCATACATCACAACGTTTTTTCTCTCTTCCATACATAGATAATCTCACTAATAAATTGATCAATATTTTTAAAGATACAGATGTGAAAATAGTCATAAATTCATTCCTGGCATCTAGCAACAGAAAGCTTTAATCCAACATGCACCCTAAATACAGAAAACAAAACAACAAAAGACTTCTTCTTTTCACAAAAACTAAAACACCTTTGTCCTCTCTTGAAAACCACAATGTAGTATACAGAATTCCTTGTAACGAATGTGAATTAGTATACATAGGGCAAACGTCTAGGAGCCTTAAGGGCAGAATCACATCTCATAAAAGTGACTGTCGGAGAGGGGTACCGTCCTGTGCACTGAGTGAACACTTTATTAATAACAACCATTCTCTTAACTGGAATAATGTTGAGATTCTTGACAGAGCCTTATCATATTACAAACGCACGTTCTTAGAGATGATTCACATAATTTCACAGGATCCAGTGATGAATAAAAAAAGTGATACTCAAGGTCTGAGTACCATTTACAGCTACATCCTAAAATTACATAAAAACAAATACCAGTGCTTGGACGCTCCCGCCCCTGAAGAGTGAAAGAGTTTCTCTCTTTTTTGCGTCCCTCTTCTTTTTTTCAATATTTTTATAATGATAAAAAAATAGAACTTAATATAACTCCTTAAATCTCCCTTCCATCATTTAATAATAAAATTATGTTTCCATAACAGATAAATAGGCACAAAAAAAGCATTAACTAATTTTTTGTTCTTCTCATGTTCAAATATATTTATTTAAATTTAGTAGAGATTAAAACTGCGTTGGGCAGTATATAGCCCTTCACTTAATGTAGGCAACACTCCATCACCTTTCGCGTGTTCAGAGTAACCGACGTTCAGTCGTATAGTTCTCTCCTTTCTTTGTCGCTTACATCTAACAAAACAATTCTCTATCCTTATTACACACCTTGTTTTCCTTGTAATTTCATCATCTTAAAAATTAAATCGTTTTATACGACAACACAACCTGTTTTAAGTAACATAATGGCGTTCCTCATGAACGTTCGTTTTCAATAATCCCTCAATTTTTTTTTTAAATTTTTAATCATGTAATTAACAATAAATTTAAATGTTCCAAAGTGTGATGGTTTGTTTTAGAATAGACATTACATAAATTCTTGTTTGATGGAATGCAATCTTGCTTTTATTTTAAACCCACATTGGTGAGTTATATAAAAAAACCAAAATTCTAGAATTAGTTACTAACGTGGTTTTCTTTTTCTAAAATTTTTTGTAGAAATGTCCTGAAGAAGGGGTAAATAATCCCGAAAGCTTGACTATACAATAAAGGGTTCATCTTTATATTATATATATATATATATATATATATATATATATATATATATATATATATATATATAATATATTATAAAACATACCTGTCACAAGTGCTAAAATCCACGTAATATAGGTTTTAAATTAAGGGGCTCCCTGGAAGCTGGTAAAAAACTATGTATAATTTGCCAACGGGAAGGTGGCCACACTATACAAGAAGCTTTAGCAGTAAGAAGTCCCAAGGAAACTGGTCCAAAATTGTTTGAGTCCATAGAATGTCCGGTGTGGTCCCCTTCGATCCAGAAATGACCTTCTGGTACTTTAATTACATAATCTCTATAGCCCAAAGTCTTGATAATGTCACCTGGAAATGAGGGAATTAATGGAGAAATAATCATAAAATAAGGCAAATATAATACATATTTAATTTGTTTAAACCAATACAAATCTAGATTAACAGATGATCAATAGAGGTCAGAGCTGTAGCCTGGGGGGTGGCGAGGTCGAGCATTACCCGACCTCAAAATTTATTTTGCCGGACCTAATCATGACAAATCAGAATAAATACCAGCCAAATGCAAAAGCTTATGATTAACCAAATAGGGCAAACAAGCAACCCCTAAAGTACAACATTTAATCGAAAGTCTAAAATTCGACTTTCAGGTGAAAAGCGCCATAAAATACATTAATATTTCCGTTGTTTAGGTTCTATCCATATCATACGAAACATTTGTAGAATGTCACAAATCATTACAGTATAATAAAGACACATTTAAATAAAATAAAGTAAAAAAATCGGTAAATTTCCTTTACCCTGAACTTCCCTCGTTATGAATCTTTCTTTTTATTAGAAATAGTGAAGTGTGGCCCAATTTAATTCAGTACATAGCCATTACTGTCTTTCCAAACATTTTTATTGAGCATATTGGGTTACTAGCAATATTTTACCCATTTCTACCTATGCCACACCTGATTTTTGGGCATAAATGTAAGTAGATTTTACCTTGACACACCGCCATTTTGTTACGTCATGTTGAATTCGCATCAGTAATCACGTATATCACATTTAATCTTTTCAAAATTTATTTTTCTGCCATCTTGAATTGGTACCACAGCTTTACCAGTTTATTTCTATACCATAAAAATTTTTAAATTAATGCAAAAAGTAGTTTTTTCAGGCTGATTTTTTAAATATTTTATTAGCCCGCCATTTTGTTTTGTTATGTTATATTCATGCTAAAATGTTACCAGTTCATTCCTATGTTACACTTGATTTTCGTGCAAAATTTGAAATTTCACTAGACCGCCATCTTGTTCCAACATAATGAATTCAAAATATTACCAAGTACATCCCCATATGACCCTCAACTTTTTATTAAAATCTGCCAAGTAGTTTTTAAGCTATGCCTCGAACTGACAGTCAGGAAGACAAACCGACGGAGTTGATAAAACATGTTTTGGCGTCTAGAAACACTAAAACGTGAAGATATGTAAAACTTGGGAGGGTGCTTTTTTCACGATTACAAATATATTATTTCGCCTCCATTTTGTTCCGCCATCTTGAATTAGTACCATAGTTTTACTAGTTCATTCTTTCATTTCTAGACTACAATTAGTAATGGCACACAATTTGAAATCAGTTCATTAAATACTTTTTCAGGGTGAATTTTTAAATATTTTATTAAGCCGCCATTTCCCTCTTGGATTCATACTAAAATTTTACTAGTTGATTCCTACAAAATATTTGATTTTTGTACAAAATTTCAGATAAATTGCTGTCAAAGCAAACTGGTATGCAAAAGAAATTACAAAGAATGACTTCATTATATTCTTTACTGACCGCAGCAACATAAAGATGGACCAGGGAATTGACTACAAATAACTTGACGATTTTCTCTTTTGGGCATGAAAGACTAATATAATCTCTATTGGAACTCCTTACCATCCTTATAACAATGTGTTAAATAGCAAAATTTATGAATTTAACCAAGAGATCTGGATGCGAGTTTACAGTTCTGTGTGTGAAACCATAGCTCCATACTTTCTGAACATTGAGCAATATCAGGATACCTGCTGACACGGTCTGATAGAGGTCATCGAAGAGGCGGAGGCCTGGCCATCTGTGTAGAATCCCAAATAACCTTTAAAACGCTGGAAGTTGGTCCACATCATGAATTAGATCAGCTTTGGATATCCATTAACTGAGACAAAAGAAAAATCGCCTTAGGTGTCGCCTACAGACCGGCGAGGACCGCCGAGCGCACCTTCTGCCTGTTTACTGGCGCTTGATGAAGTTTTGAATGTTTTATTCCTGGAACACGACAAAATCATAATCATGGGAGACCTTAACATAGACTTTCTGAAAACTGAGGTCTCTGCCTATCACCAGCTTAGTACTTACAGTTTGGATCAAATTATAAGGGAACTGACAAGAATAACTGAATCTTCTACACTCATCGATATTATCTGCCTTAGTAGCCCCCATAATCTTGTGAAACGTAGAACTCACGACTTTGAGCAGCTGTCTGACCATAAGTTGGTGTTTTGTGAACTGAGACATTCAAAGCCAATCTCTAGCTCAAGAACTTTAACTTATAGGCATTATAGCCATTTCGATTTATCTGACTTTGACGTAAGTGCCAAATCTATCAATTGGAATAATATAGTGTCCATCTCTTGACCTAAAGGTAGATTTTTTTAATGATACTATTTTGTCATTGTTCGACCTGAATGCCCCCCTGAAGATGGTCAAGTGAAGTATATTCCAGACTTTGAAGAATAAAAGTACAATTTCAGCATACCAATTTGACAAAGCAGACTATTCGCAACTAAACCAATTTGACGAGAGAACTGACTGGTCTTTTTTGGCGAGTTTTAAGGGTGTACAGTTTATCGTCCCAAAGAAAAATTTTTCGGACTTAGATAAGACGATAACCCGCTTCTATGAGATTCTTTTTGAAGGTGTACAGTTGTTTGTCCCAAAGAAAACTATCATGATCGACAAATATCCCAAAAGGTTTAACAAGGGACTTCGCCAATGTATTGTGGGGAAAAACAAACTCTACAGGAGGTTCAAACGATCGGGTCTCCTTGAAGACTATTTAACTTATTCTAATGTCCGTCGTGAGGTTAAGGTCAGAACTGACAGAGCTACCTCCTATATGTCAAGAACATCGAACATTTAATCCCCCAAAATGGAAAACATTTCTGGTCGTACGTTAATAATCTCAAAAAAGACGCGAACTTGCCCCAGCAAGTGAGATATGACGGTCGTGAACTTGACTGATTGACGACGAATTTGCCTTGCACTTTCAGTCCTCATATTCGAATAACAACAATGTTGATGTGATGCGTGTAGCTCCCGTCCGTTTCTTTGCTACATTGGCATCTCACACCTTCGAAATACAGGAAGTGGCTAATGGTTTGAACCACCTAGACCCATCTAAGAGTGCTGGCCCAGACGGCATACCCACGATATTTTTAAGGTCTTGTTCGGCGTCTTTGGCATCACTTTTGCGAAAAATTTTTCAACGTTCACTTAACAGTGGATCATTCCCCAAATTGTGGAAGGTCTCAAACCTCGTGCCTATCTTTAAGACCGGTGACAAGAATGACATCACCACTATCGTGGTATATTAATGCTTTCTGCCAATCCAAAACTTTTTGAAGCAATACTACTAACTGACGAAATTTTCCTGACATTCAAAAATTATATAATTCCAGAACAGCATGGATTTTATAGAGGGCCCTCAGCAAACACCAACCTTGCAGTTTACCAAAACTTTCTATTGTCTTCGGTAGAGATAGGACACCTCTCAACTGACTCAATCTATAATGACTTATCTAAAGCATTCGACAGTGTCTGTCATCCGCTTCTGTTGAAGAAACTATCCGAAATTGGCGTCACCAGAAGTTACCTAGAATGGATGAAGTCATACCTCTCTGAGCGGCGACAATATGTACAGATTTGCGGCTGTTCATCCCGAGAAATCATTGCGACTTCTGGAGAGGGTCGCACATCGGACTTGTTCTGTTTCTACTCTTTGTCAATGATGTTGCGTCCTGCTTTGGAGCATCTCGCTTTCTCTTATACGCGGACGACTTGAAGTTTTACAATATTGTCGATCAGAGTCAGATTGATAATGACACTCTAGTTATAAATGATTCTTTTTTAGGTCAAGTCAGTGCATTTCAAACACAACCAATTTAACTTATAAAAATGTATGCACAGAAAATGCTTGTATAACTCTCTTTTTATTAAATATTCAATCAATACGAAGCAAACTCGTGTACTTCTTGAATTACAAAATAAACCAGATTTTATTCTTTTAACAGAGCATTGGCTTAAAGAAAGTGAACCATGTTTCTTAGCCGATTATGTAACTTTATCCAGTTTCTGCCGAAAGAAATCAATTCATGGTGGTACTATGATTTTTATAAAGAAAGAGGTTTTTGAAAATTTCTCTTTAGTTGTTGTTGACAAGTATAATAATATGCGGGTTGAAAAAGAGTTTGAGTTTTCAATTATTTTTGACAAGAAGTATAATTTGTATCTATTGTGTGTATATAGACCTCCAAGCTGTGATGTGACTGTTTTTCTGGAAAGATTGGAAAACCTTTTGTCTCAGCTTTCGCTGAACTCTAAGATATTATTGGCGGGAGATTTAAATATCAATTTTAACGATACGGAATCATCGCCTACCCAATCACTCTATAATTTGTTTAACTCATTTAACCTGAAAATGCATGTGTCTCAACCAACACGTATTACCCAACACTCGTCTACATTACTGGACTATGTCTGTACACATTTTTACCAAGATCTAAAATGTCAAACACTCTCTTCTGGCCTTTCAGATCATGAAGCTATTTTAGTTCATATCCCTTTTCAAAATTATAAGGTTGGACAAAGATCTAAGATGGGGAGAATTTTTAGTACAGCTTTTCATATTAAATTATGTAATATATTTAATAATTGTTTTCCTCTGAAAATAATTAAAAAGAAAAATAAAAAGCCTTGGATAACTCAAGGTATTAAGATCTCAGCTAAAAATTTAAGATGTCTTCACATGATGAGAAAATTTTACCTGAATAATGACTTCTTTATAAATTTCTTTAATAATTGTCGTCGCATTTATAGACAAGTGATAAAGTGTGCTAAAGAAAAATACTATACTGCCAGAATATCAAATGCAGGTAATAGATCCAGGGAGCAGTGGTCAATAATAAATAGTTTAAGAGGTAAAAATAGCATCCTGCAATCAACTGTTGATTTAAACCCAAATATTATAAACGATTTTTATTGCTCTATTGCTGAAAGGCTTATGTCAAACATATCTGTTCAAAGGGATCCCCTGGACTATCTCACAGACATGTGGTCTCCACAAGATGTTTGTTTAGCATACACTGATGCTAATGAAATTAGAGCGACTTTTAGACAAATAAAGAATAGGCATTCTGCAGGATTGGATGGTGTCTCCCATAGAGTATTAGAGAACTTACCAGAGGTGGCTTTGCAGGCTCTTGCTGGTTCTATCAATGAAGCATTTCAACGGGGCGAATTTCCATCCTGTTTAAAAAAGGCCGTTGTGATTCCGCTGCACAAGGGAGATGATGCATCTGACCCCTCCAATTATCGACCCATTTCCCTACTGGCGCTCCCTCGACAATCATCGAAAAATTGGTGAAAACAAGATTGCTACAATTTCTAACAGTAAACAACCTTCTAACACCACACCAATTTGGATTTCAGGCATCAAAAAACACCTCTGATGCCATGTTTTCCCTGCTTGAAAATGTATACCTTAACATTAATGAGGGTCAGGCTCTTGCGGCAGTATTCTGTGATTTTTCTAAAGCATTCGATTGCGTTAATCACGGAGTTCTGTTGCGAAAGCTTCAATACTATGGAGTAAGAGGTATTACGCATAAATGGTTCTCATCTTATCTTTCCCAGAGGATGTAAATTGTGAGAGTTAATGGTTCGTGCTCTAATTTGTCTAATATGGATGGCATGGAGTGCCTCAAGGCTCGGTGCTTGGTCCTAGCCTTTTCTTAATATATATTAATGAATTTACAGCTTTGGACATCGAAGGTAAATTTACACTTTTTGCTGATGATACTACCCTGTTATGGCATTCAAAGGATAGTCAATTGTTAAAGAACACAATTAAAAATGATCTTCATAAAATTAAGGTATGGAGTGATTCACTCACTTTGTTTCAATATTAACAAAACAAATTTATTAACTTTTGGATTTAGCTATAATGATCTCAGTTTGGATAACAAACTAACAGTGAATAAATCGGTTACAAAATTTCTCGGACTTCACGTTGATTCAAAACTTAAATTTGAAGATCACATAATAGAACTTAATAGAAAATTATCATCTGGTTACTACGCCATTAGGGTGGTATTAATGGAGCTTGGTTGCTCGGCATCAAAAATGGTTTATCATTCGCTATTTGAATCATATTTAAGATATGGGATTCCATTTTGGGGATTTTGTAGCCAGCAACTTATGAACTCGGTACTCATCATTCAAAAGAGAGCCTTTAGATATATGTGTAAAGCTAGGTATCGGGATCATTGTAAACCTTTATTTATAGAGTACAAAATTCTAACAGTAATAAATCTCTCTGTTTTGGAGATTGTGTGTTTAATTCATCGTATACTGTTGGGAGGTGTGATTCAGCATGACCCACATAACATCCACAATACCAGGTTAAGTCAGAGTTTAAATATCCAGCTACCGATTCCCAGACTTGCACTGACAAAGCACTACATAATTTATGACGGCTTAAAAATGTATAACCATTTGAGCATCGATTGGAGGTCTTTGCCATACTTGCAGTACCGTCGACGAGGGATAATTTGATTCAGAAACCATATTACAGCTAGAGGGAATATTTTGATGACTATTTTTGATGTTTTGGTTCTTTTTTTGTTGTTTACTATATTTTGAATCTTGTATCTCTGTTATTTTATTTTATTTTCTGTATGTAGTAGGTTAGTGTGTAAGTGCCATGTCTAGAGTTTAAAGTCTATATTCTAGTATATTTAGTTGTAGTTGGCTTTGTCTAAAAGAACAACTTCATTGTAAATGTTCTTGACAATAAAGCATATAAGTAAGTAAGTAGGTAAGATGGTAGTGCAAACTCACTGCCGACTGATCTTGACCTTTTTACTTTCTGGAGCACCAACAACCTATTAAAAATCAATGTATCTAAGTGCAAGGCAGTTAGCTTCTATAAATGTGCGAATCCCATAACCTCCACTTAAAAGGTATACAACGAATCTATTGAGACCGTAAATAAGATAAACGACTTGGGAATTATTTTCGATCAGAAGTTGTCCTTTAATCAGCACATAGAAAGTATTATACTTAAAAGCTTCAGTTTGTTGGGTTTTGTCAAACGTAATACAAAATATATTAAAGATACCAAAGCAATTATGTGTTTATACAACTGCCTTATCCGCAGCGTCCTCGAGTATTGCTCAGTTATTTGGACTCCGACCTATGCCACCCATAAAATTAGATTGGCACAGGTTCAAAACCGATTCATCAGATACCTATTGTTCAAACACCAATTTCCTTATTCAGATCTTCCCTACGCGACTAGACTATTGTGTGGAATGAAGATTCTACAAAAGAGACGTAATGATGCACTGCTTCTCTTTGTGTATAAACTCATGGAACAATATGATCGACTGGTTTGAACTTTAAGGGTTAATCACACTACTGGTTCTTGCTAGACGTACAAGGCAGCAACAACTATTTTACGAACATCCACACCGAAAAAATTACGGACTCAATGCTTTTGTTGACAGAATGTTGCACAACTAGAACCGGTCCTATTCCGACTGTGATATCTTTAATGCTAGTTTATTGCAGATAAACAGACAAATTTTATATAAATAACATATAATTTTATATAATTTAATTTTATATGTTTATTTTAATCTGTACAGACTGTTTGTTCTTTTGTCTTCTATCTTTCTTTTTTTTTTGTTTGTATTCATAAGTAGAACATTTCAACATCAACTTATACCATTTGGAATTATCATTGTGTAGTGTATTTAATGAATAAATAAATAAATAAGTCGAAACCTTACATCGCTTCAACCATAAAAGAGATGAGCAACTTGAAGAAGGATGCCTTCCGGAATTATCTCAGTACTAAATAACCCCTTCCACTTGACACTCTATGAGAATCTCAGAAATTATTTATCAATGGCAGTAAGAAATGAGAAAAACGCTTATATGAAAGAGCAAATTGAAAAGAGTAGGATTAATCCTAGAAAACTTTGGCAGTTCTTTGAATATTGGAATGTGCATTGGAGACCCAAAGCTACCATTGCAGATGAAATTCGATGCCCATCTAAGATAAATAACTATTTCGTGGGCACTGAGGGCGTAGTCGTGAGCGGGGAGACCTCTAGTTGTTTTTCACACAACAAATTCTCAGACAGTACTTTTTCTCTCCGATGCATGTTGCAGAGTGAAATAATGGAGGCGCTAAACAGTCTATCCTCTGAGGCTTATGGCTGTGATCGCATCAATCTGAAAATGCTGAGGTTGTGCTGCGCTTATCGCATAAAAGCCCTAACTCACCTTTTTAACTACTCTATAGAAAATGGTGTAATTCCCAAAATTTGGAAACATGCAACTATCATCCCGCTCCCTAAGGTATCTATTGCTAGGAAACTAAAAGAATTGAGGCCCATTAGCATAATCCCTGTAACAATGAAAGTGCTAGAAAAGCTTGTACATGGCCAAATATCTGCATTGCAGTGCTTGAACAACACTTAATCATCCCTACCTCAGTCTGGCTTTAGAAAGGAGCACAGCACATCAACTGCCTCCTTAAAATCCAATGTGACCTGACACAGAACATTGGTCAAGGATTAACAACTTTATTGGTTCTCCTGGATTTTAGCAAGGCTTTTGACCTGGTAGACCATAGTCCGCTGCTGTCTAAACTTGGGTACTATAGATTCAACCATGGAGCTGTGCAATGGTTTGAGGCAAATCTTAATGAACGCATGCAGGCTGTGAAAATTGATGAAGTAACCGGTGAATACCAACTCGTCAAAAGGGCAGTATTTTGGCACCGATTCTCTTTACTATCTTTGTTTGACCTACAACGCATCCAGCTTGAGGGACATTGCAAACTACACTAGTATGCAGACGATACCCAAATCTACACTGCCTACACAGAGGCCTGTGGGAAAGCAGCAATTAGCAGGGCCAACATTAGCATTAGTATATGTGATTCCAAACTAACTTTTGAAAAAATTGCTAGGATCTTGGGCTTGATTTTGCATAGCGAACTCTCATTTGAATCCCATATTTTAAAGAAGGTAGGACTAGCCTATTCTAAATTGAAGTAGCTCTACAAATTCAAACACTCCCTCTCGAACACTATGAAGTGGAACCTAGTCAATTCACTTGTTCTATGTCACACTGATTACTGATGTGAGGTCTATTATACTTTTTTAACTAAGAACCTTAAAAATAAGCTGCAGAGGCTCCAGAACTGTTGCCTGAGGTTCGCTTTCAATATAGACCGGAGAGAACATGTCTCACTCTATTGAGTGTAGATTTGCACTGTACACGTGCAAGCTATTATATAACATAATGCATACTGAAAGACCTCTCTATCTTTTTAGTCTCTTCTCTAAAAGATGTGACTCAAACATGCTTAATTTGAGGCATCTTAATATGTTTGACATTCCAGTACACAAAACATCAAAATTTTAAAGCTCCTTCCGGTATATTGGTGCCAAATTCCTCAATAAGTTTGTGGTACCAAATCAGACTGCCACCTCAGTTATCTATTTAGGTAGACAAATGAATCACACCCAGATTAGAAAACACATTATCCAGAAATGCATTTGCTCTAGAACAGTGTTGATAGTATGATGGAGGTTATAAGATTTCATTGAGTCAATGAATTCTAAAATTCTTTTGTCAGAAGTGTTAAATTATAAAGTGAAGTCACCATTTATAATAATTATACGTTTTTAAAAACAATAATGTTTAATATTTCAATCAATTGTTTCAATATTAAAAAAGTTGTTACAATCACCCAAAGGAGAACGATATATTGTTACCAAAAGCAAGTTATATTTTTCAGATTCCGCAACACACAATCCACTTCTAAAGAACAAGAAAGAAAGTCCTAGCCAGACCAAAAGCCAAGTGATCAACATGAGAATTCCACCTCAGCTTTGGATCCATATTAACACCAAAAAACCTTATCTCAGTCACATGAGAGTTACCATTCCATAGTCCTTCATAGAAAAGACAACTCTGTTAGTTTTATCTGCGTTCAACCGCAATCGATTATATCAAAACCAGTCCTCAGCCCTCTGCTGTGCTCCCAAGGAAGCATCCACTGAAGCACTAAGCCTCAGATGCACGGTTGTGTCGTCGGCAAAGAGCGTAAACCCAGATGACGGATCACAAAGTGGCAGGTCATTTATGTATATTAGAAATGACGTTTGTGCCCAGAACGGAACCCAATGGCACTCCAATATCAAGCTCCCCTTCATCCGACATCACTCCAGCATATCTCACTGCCTGATGTCAACCCCTTATATAAGATTCTATAAGGGTGATATTCTGCCGGCTGAAACCATAAACCTTAAGCTTATGAGAAGAATGCCTGTGGTCAACGCAATCGAATGCCTTGCTGAGATTGCAGAGGAGAACCATGCTGTACTGAGAACAGTGAAAAACTCCAGAATTTCTGAATCCAACTGAAATACCCAACACCGTACTCCTATCCCCTCTGAACCCAAATTGACAAGTGTTAACAGATTTTTCCTTCAAAAAAATCAACAATCCGCCTAGACATACACTTTTCCATTATTTTCGATATAATTGGAAGTAATAATATGGGCGGTAACTCTCAGGCATACCGACATCTCCTTTTTTATAAAGAGGAATAACTAACGCATTTTTTAATATAGATGGAAATATATTTTCTTTAAAGCATAGATTTATGAGCTTGGTAATTTCGTTCTTTACAGATTTAATAATTTTCACGGTCAAGCCAAATGTATCAGGACTATTTTTATTTTTTAAATTGTTCACCGACCTCATTAAAACTTACCATAGCAAATGAAAATTCATGAGGTATACGCAAAAAACTTTTAAGATGAATTAAAGGATCAGTATTTGATTTCAGAATATTATTTACAACATTATGAGCCACATTAAGGAAGTAACCATTAAACATTTCAGGGGTCAAATTAGTATTTTCAGGACTATTTCTATTGCAGGCCTTATGGTTATTTATTATTTGCCACATTGTTCTTGATGGGTTTGGGGAATATCGAATTAAGTTGTCAATTGCAGCTATTTTAGTTTTTTTAATAGCATCCCTATACAATTTTTTGTAATCCATGTATTGCTCTCTAAAATAAACGCGATTGTATTGTCTGCTTAGTTCTCCGAAAAATTTCAACTGTTCCCTCGTCACTCTCAACTCATTGTTAAACCAACCTAAATTGTTTGATTGATCAGCTGATTCTCAGGAAAGGACTGTTCATAGGCACGTTCCAGAATATTCATGAGTAAATTAAATTTTGTATTCATATTAATGTTGGTTTATTCCAAGAATCGTAAAACCACCCAGGAAAGTTACTTCTCGCCAGCCTAACGTTCGCCAATTCTGGCTGACCGCAAAGTTAATAACCGGGTGCGTGACGTACTCCGGCTTTCTCAGTCTAAAGATTTAATATTAGTTACATTGCTCTTTAATAGAAATTCGCCTTTTAAGCATTGTTTTTTCAATATTCTTTAGTTTTTACAAGTGTTAATAGGTCACACAAGTTTGAAAAGTTAAACTTCTTTCATAGCTGATATATTTACTTTTGCAGAAGTCTACATAACAAAAAACAATGTCTGGGAATATGTGTGCTGTATATAATTGCAAAAATAGTTACAAAAATTACTTGCCAGGTGTAACTTTTCATAGGTTTCCGAAATCAATTATTATGAAGAAGCAGTGGGCACACCGGTGCAGTAGAAAAATGTTAGCTATAGATATACTTGGATTCCTTATTATTTATTTTTTATTAATTTTTCAGGCCAGTTGTGATTTCTTTTAACATATAGCAGATACTTTTAATTTTAAATTTTGCTCTGGATTGTTGCTTTTTTAGTATTAATGCAAATCCAAGCTTTGTTAATTAATCTAAAAGTTATATACTTATACTTAGGTATCGGAAGTCTCTGCAGTTATTGTTTTTGTTTCCCTTTTCGTTGTAAATGTCGTTATATTTAGGTATTTTTTGTAATCTCTAGAATACATTATTTTTTAATTTTGAAAACAATATGTATAACAATAATAACGATTATTAAAAAATCGTAATACCATGTTTTTTTCTTTCCTATTTGGGAATCCCTTTACCTATTGCTTTTTAAATTAATACATTTAGATACCCAAATTACAGACAAGTGCTTGTTTCGATTTAACGATTTGAGGCATCCTGTCTTAAAAAAACATAATACAACAAAATTTCATAAATTAAAAATAAAATTTTTTTGTGTTGACATAATGTTTAAATTCTTTCCATTATTTATTTTTATGTCTAAGTATACATTTCTAAAACATTTGTGTTTGGCATACAGCGTCGAGCCTTGAGAATCATAGCAGGTCTGAATTATGTGGATGACTGTAGATGTGCTCTTATAGAATTAAGAATACTTACCTTTCCATCTATCTGTATCCTAGAAAACTTATCATACATAAAGAAAAATCTTCACACCTATAAAAGGCACACAGATGGACACAATCACAATACCAGAGGTAAGGATAGCCTTATGCCGGGATATTTGCGTTTAAAAAGGTGTCAGAGTGGCCATGTAACCTAACCATTAAATTTTTTAACACGTTACCATCTCAGATAAGAGGTCTCCCCTTTAGTGAATCTCGTAAAGCGGACAAGAAATTGCTACTTATCAATGTTTTCTACTCATATGAAGAGTTTTTAAACTATTAATTTTAATGTGTTTATTTAAGTCTTTTTTCAAAATGTAACGTTGTAATTGTAAAATGTATAAAATAATTAATGCTAGTGCCCAATGCTTTTTAAAGTTTTGTCTCAACTATAAACATCAGCCAAGGTTATATGCACACAATTTACTTATTTTCTACTCCAACATCACATTTGTAAAGCATATTACAGAGTGTTAATAGAGCGGCTAGCGGTCCCCATGATCTGTGCCATAAATACTCCCTGGAGGGAATTCAAAATAAAACATTGTGTTATATGTATTATAAAGAACAAACAAATTTCAAAACCTGAGTGTCAAAAACTTGGTTGCTGAAAAATATGGATTGATAAGCTTAGAAAAGCGTAGAGAAATACACTCTACATTGTATCTATATAAAACAGTGCACAATATGATTGATAACCTAGATTCTAAAGAATTAATTTTAATGCACCTGCATATATGACAAGGAACATGAATACATTTGATCTTTGAACTACCATCTCCACTCACCTTTGTTTAAACTCTGCATAAATTAGAATAGTATTCAGAATAGTTGTGATATATTTGGCAGTACATACACTATGGCAAAAGCTATACTTAAGGAGATTCTTTAAAACAAAAAACTAATATTTTGGTTTTGAATGCTGTAACATAATAGAGATTATGATTATTAGATAAGAGAAATTTCTTGAGTCTTTCTTAAATCGTTTTTCGTTTTCAATTTCTCTCAACTCAATAGGTCGGTGATTAAAAATCCTTATGCTTTCATAAATGAGCGAATTCTTTGTAAGTGCCGTCCTTGGAATCGTAAGGGGAACATCATTATTCCGCATATTGTACGCTCTATGGTTCAAGTTTTGATTTTGATATTTTTTGTGAATAAGAACACTGCTTTCGAGGATAAAAATCGAGCAAAGCGTGAGGATTTTTTCTCTAATAAAAAGTGGTTTACAATGTTTTCTCATAACCACCTTGCAAACGTAGCGCAAGGCCCTATTTTGCAAAACAAACACAGACGATAGTAGCTGTTGACTACAGTATTCCCAAAAGGCAGTTCTGTATTGAACGTGGGACAGCGCAAAATAAGCACTGCAGGCTACAGACAGACCCCACTTTATTAGAAACAGATGGTATCGCATAGGAGTTAGACACTAGTTTTTTAATCAACAGCGTGATATGGTTCACGAATCTTAAATCCCTATCAATATCTAGATACAGGAATTTGGCTACCAAGCTAATCTGAACTAGATTACAGTCAAACTGCAGATTTCCCATGCTAAATAAATTTTAGAATATTGGACTTCTCAGCATTAAATGTTAAAAAATTTCTTTTACACTAACCAAATCACAACTTATTGTGTCCATTAAAACGTCCTTGTCTCTTATCCTTCAGAGCAAAGTGGTGTCATCTGAAAATATTGTGAAGCTTCCCTGAATGCTGAGACTGCTAGTCATTTAAATAAATTAGAAACAAAAGTGAGCCCAACACAGACCCCGTGCTTGATCTTAACCCCCTTCGATATTCTATCCCACGATTTTACGACTTGGCTTCTATCGCTTAGATATGAACTAAGCCACTTCAAATGCAATCCCCCCCTAAATCCGTAGTATTCCAATTTTTTTAAAAGTATTTCATGATTTATGCAGTCGAAAGACTTCGAAAAGTCGCAAAAAACTGCAGCAGCAAATTCGCCTTCATTCAGGCCAATGTAAACATTTTCCAAAAATGCGAAGATAGCATCGAGTGTCGACTTTCCACATTGGAAACCAAACTGTGCATCAATGGCGGCTATTCAGGTGAAGTAGGTGAAGTGCTACTTCACCAGGAAAAATAAACAAGCAAACATCTAACTATATTTATTATATATCTCTTAAAATTTAAGTTTTTACTTTCATTTATTCACCTAATAAAATAAATATTTTACTTGACCGTTGGCGGCATGTCTTTTTAAAACTTTAAATCGAACTATATTATAACAACTATAACAGTAGCGCAAACCGCTTCGACTTTGCTGAAGGTGCTATGTTTAGTTTACGATTTTCCTACTATGTTGCCATGACAACGCGTTCGCGATGACGTCGAGCACATGGAAGAATAATGTTAACCAGAGACATACAACCCTCTCGGTGAATTGCTAACGCAGTACACTACACCCACGAGTCGTTCAGTTTGGGGTGGTTGTTTACTTTTATTTTCGCGGATCTCGCTGCAACCGGTTAGTTCCTTTGCAGTTTACTTGACTGTTTTGTGTTATATTTATTTATGGTGTTGTTACAACTTTATTTCGTGTCGGGTTTATTAATTTACATTATTGATGAATCCGATCACGGGTGTGGTTTGCATTTTGTTGAAAAATCGATGGAGGGAACAAGATCAGAGTTTTAATCGTCATCCTGGTTTTCGGCGTACAAATGGTTATGTAGTAGTCAAATATTACAAACATTGTTTTGCTGGCCTTGTTTACTAGTTTCCAATAAATAATCAATGTGGAATAAGGAAAGATTTGCAGGTATGTTAATAAATGCGAATGAATGCTTAAAACATTTGTAAAAAATCAAAGCACTATAGCTGACACTTTAAAAGAAAATGCTAAACTATATAAAATACATTTTAACGAAAACGTCCGATTAAACAGACTATTTATGTGCTTGGTAACTGACGCAGTTTTGTACCTTGCAAAACAAGAGTTAGTCTTTCGCGGCCATGACGAGAGCAGCGAGTCAATAAATAGGGGGAATTTTAAAAAGCTTTTAGGTTTATTAATATCGAGTAGTTCTCAAGAACTAAAAGATCATCACGAAAAAATTAAAAATGTTTTTACTGGTGACTCGAAAACGAAATAATTGAATGCATTTCTGATTATTTAAATGATCATGTAAAAAATGAAATAATGAACACACAGTTTTTTTTCTGTGCAAGTGGATAACACCACTGATATTACGCAAACCTCCCAGTGCTCCATAATTTTAAGATACATTAATTCAGAAGCTTCAGTAGTTGAGAGATTCTTAGGATTTTATAATGTCAGCTCCGATAGAACGTCGGAGAATTTATATTTTCTATTGGATCAAATTTTGGACTAATTTGACTATAAACATAAATTAATAGGGCAATGTTACGATGGCGCAAGTGTGATGTCTGGCCATCTAAATGGCCTTCAAAAAAAAAAAAAAAAGAGAGAAAACGCCGCAGGCTGTATTTATCCGTTGTCTTGCGCATCGTCTTAACCTTATGATGCAGCAAAGTTTAAAAATATTTCTAAATGTCGAATTTTTTTCGCAAGTCTTAGTGGTATTCCCTCATTTTTTCATCACTCATCCAAACGAACGTATGCTCTTACATCTGCATCTACGAGGCATATACCAACAATTACAGAAACTCGTGGGTTTTCAAATTAAATGTGATTGTTCAAGACTGGAATAATTTAAAAGACGTCTTTGAATTTATTACAAACTGTGACAAACCTGATGAAAAATCAATCCGGCTTGCAAAAGGATTTTTAGGTGAGATGAACGATTTTGAATTCACGTTTCTGGCATTAGTGTTTAATGACATTTTTTTCAATCATGGACATACTATTTGCGTTCTTCAAAAAAAATCGCTTGACATTCATTTTTGCATATCCTATATAAAACGCTGTCGTGAGGCGCTCTGTAAAAAAAGAAATGAACATTTTTTTAATACCATTTTTGATAAAGCAAATTCTATTACAGAAATAAATCATTACAAACATGAGCTTGCTAAGCTTTCCCCTGAAGAAATTAGGGTTAAGTATAGAACCCTTTTTTATGAAATATTGGACCATATTTTAATGGAAATGACACTAAGCTTTCAAGACTGTGAAAAACTTACATTTTTATGTTTGACAGATTCTGCTAAATTTTCCGAATAAAGTTTAAATTTTCCGACTGGCCTGTTTGAAAATTTGTTACAGTTATATGGGGAAATATGTTCAAAAAGGAAACAACTTAAAAATGAGCTTGGTCTTATTTTTGCCAACGACGGTAATTGGAATATATCGCTGCAAGTGTAAAAAATTAATGAAAATAAAGATATTTTAACCAAAGCATATAGAGTGTTTTCCCTTATTTTGACAATACTGTCGACAAGTGCTTCAGTGGAAAGAAGTTTTTCTTGCCTCAAACGTGTAAAAACTTATTTAAGAAATACAATATCTCAAGAAAGACTTACTTCTCTAGGCATTATTTCAATTCAAAAGGAATTTCTGGAGGAGATTGGGGCAACTCATCCATTTTATGAGGATGTTATAAATAAATTTGATTTAGTATACAAAATTTTGGTAAGTCGTAAAAAAATATTCTACCTCTTCCACATATAAAAAAAATTCTGGAAAAAAATTATTGTGATATTTTCTTGCTTCATTTGCACTTCACTTACTTTTTCACCCGCGAGCCGTCACTACTGTGCATTGGATAGAACACCATGGCGATCCAAAAACTAAAGAATCTTCTTAACAAGTTTTTCAATTACAAGAGATGAAAGCAGGAAGACACTTCATCAGATCCAAAAGCATTCTACTTTTTATATCATTAAAAGTCGTTTTTAATTCACAAATATCAACTGAGGATAGAAAAAGGTTTCATGAATGAAATTCTGTAAATCTTACTAAAGGATTTATTCTATGTTTCATATTAGCATTAAGTTTTTCAGCAATAGTTGAGTAAAATGTATTAAGCTTATCTGGACCTAACTGAACTTGATTTGTATCTTTTTCTCTAAAACCATTAACCATCCTCCCACATTCCTATGATTTATTTTGAGATTTATTTATTCTGTCTTAGTAGTATTTCTGTTTCACAACTTTAATGAGACGCCTATAGAAACTTCGATAGTGTTTATAATAATGAAGAAAATATTCGTTTGTGGTATATTTCCTTATCATATGTAAGCACCACATATTTTTGAAAAGACTTTTTTAATATACAAGTAAACCATGGATTTTTATTTTTCCTGGTTTTAATTTTATGAAGTGGAAAACTCTGATCTAAAACGTGTTTTAAGCAATCATAAAATTCACTCAAGGATCCTCAGCCCCAGAAATAAGATTTCATTGAATTGACCTTGTCCTTTCCTTAAAATTAACCAAAATGTTTAAAACTATATATTCTGATATTTACAATAAGTATTGATTGTTCTATATAAATTTACAAAGTAAACATTTGACAATGTCAGTTATACAAAGTACAATATAAAAATATATTATAAGTATATTTTAAGTAATTATGTTGAAAAATTCATGAACATCATAAAATTAAGGTAGTGCCTAACCTTATTTTTAAACCTTCTGACACTTATTTATTTTATTTATTTATTCAAAATCTTCCTGTAAGACAATGATACATTGTATAAGAATACTCATAAAACAAGTAAACCAAATAAAACCTAAATACTACCTAAGACTACTTTGGACATTAAGACGATTTACGAACAATAAATTCTACACTAATCCAAAACAAAGTCAAAATAATTTAAATAACAACTGTCATGTACTCCTCCATTGAATAAATATGTTTATCAACCAAGTACGCCTTTAACCTACATTTAAACTGGTGAACCTTAGTCAAACACCTTATTTCATTTGGCAACACATTACACATTTTCAAACCTATGATATTAGGCAATCTGTACATAATCTGAGACTCATAAGGAGGTATATGAAATTTATCTGCATTTCTAGTATTCAATGAATGCAGGTCACTATTCTTTGGATAGGAGAATCTGTTCTTAAAAATACGTAAACATGTTTCCAGGATATATAAACCTGTTAAAGTTAAAACATTAAAATGCCTAAACAATTCTCTGCATGGTGTTCTAAAACCAACATCAGCTATGCATCTGATAATTCTCTTCTGCTTTATAAACACATCTTTTGATTGAGTAGGAATGCCCCAAAAGGACACCCCATACCTGAGAACAGACTCAACTCAAGCATGGATAACACTACGAGCTGCTTATGTGTCAAATCAAATCAAAATGTATTAATGTCATTACATAATAAATGTTTATATAGGTCAAATAAATACAGGTCTCAATACTAAAATATATCAATACACAACATACACATTTACAATTTAAAATAATTATGAGATACATTTTATTAAAACACTAAATAATTCGGACATCATACACTATACATATTTAACTGTGGCCTTAAATTTTTTTCTGGTAGATTCTTTATTTTGTCTGATAAAAGATTAAAAAAATTTACACCAAAGTATTCAGGGCCATTTTGATTTTGGTGACAGAAATCTAAATGCAAAAAAGCGCCAGATATTATTCATGGGTGGCAATGTCTCTTACAACCATTATAAGATTTTCAAGTCCATAAGCAACACCTTTGACACAAATACTCAATACTCTAAAGTAACCTACTAAAAAATATCATTGACCAACATACAATACTATCCAAGAACCTAGATACATATGAATATGAAATAATATTCACTACGAATGAAAACGCCAGAAAAGGGAAAATTACAAAAACCCAGGTGCTAAAGAATCTGATGAATAATAATTCCAGAACAAATATAATAATAGTAGGACACACTTTATAAAAAATCGACCTATCCTAAATAAATTTATTCAAGAACAAAGCCAAGCAAATAGCCAAGGCCATTAAAGGTAACCATAGATTACATTACCTAGACTGCAATATAATAGTAAGAACCTATCATGTGAAAATTATATTTAGGAAACACATGAGGAATACCTTCTCAAAGAAAAAAGAGAGAATGCTAGAGGAAACCAAATAGACAACGAAAAAAATGGTAAACAAAGTGCAAAAAGGGACCAATCAAAACAAAATGTATCAAATAAACAACAGATGCAGGAAGTAACAAATAACAATACTACATTACAAGTTGCAAATAACACCGAAATCTCAAATATGACTGAAATGGGGCCATTGGTCACAGCAGACAAGGAAAGGACAAAGTCTCTGTTATTTCCCAGCACACCGTAATCAGAGTTAAACCGGCAGTCCCGTTTTTTACACCCACGCCTCAGTCATCTAGAAATAGAAATGTAGCATCAACACTACCAATAAATATCCATCAGAATCCAATGAATATCCTAACGGTAAATGAAAAAAGAGCTTTACATATATATCACCTAAATGTGCAAAATTTGGCAAATAAACTGAACAACTTAGAAATACTCACTGAAGAATACGAACCAGATGTATTTTGCTTTACAGAAACTTGGTGCTCAAATGATGGAATTGCAGGCATGACTATACCAGGGTACAACCTTGTCTCAAACTACTGTAGAAAAAATCATATCCATGGAGGTACTGCTATAAATATAAAGTCTACGATAACAGGAAAAAACATAAATGTTGCGGAAAGCTACAGTGTTGAAATGGAGGTAGAATGCTGTGGAGTAGAAATTTCAACAGCTGAAATAAGCCTTATTGTTATTAGTATTTACCGACCACCTACAGGAGACACAAACATTCTTATAAATCAAACAACAGCTCTGCTTTCCCATGTTGAAAAAACTTGCCCCAACATTGTACTGTGTGGAGACTTTAACATAGACAGTTTAAAAAAGACTCACATACATTATAAGCTATTAAATTTAATACTGTTTAAGATATTACATTACATTACATTACATTATATTGATTACATTATATATTGATTACATTAATAAATTACAATAAAAATCGTACACCTAGATAAATATCTGTGTGTGTACAAAACAGAATATTATTCTTAATTTTAAAAATTGCAAAAGCATACAAATAGAAAAAAAAATATATCAAACACTTTATCTAACTCTAGTAAACTATACAATTGCAAATCTGTGACTTGATTGAGAAACACAAATAACTATAAACCAATTAACTTAGCCTTTTCTATATTAATTAATTTACAAAATATAAGATACATAACATAATCATCTTCGCAGAACTGTAGCAAAAACTTCAAAGTCTTCCTTAAGCAACTTGGTTATCTTTTTACTAAAAAGATGTTTGTTTTGTATTTGTCTAATATCAGATGGAAGTAAGTTAAAAAGTTTTGGACCAAGGTAAGTTAAAAACCTTTGAGGTGTTTTTCTTGTCAGAAAATGTACTTCAATGGAGTTAGCAGCTATGCCTCTGGTGTAGTAATTTAATTATCGTAACGGCTGCCTTAAGTTAGGAGTTTTATATACAAACAAAAGGACCGCCTTCGTATATAATTGCTGAAGTGTAAAGACTTGGGCTTCCTGGTAAAGAAGTTCAGTAGAATATCTAAGATGTTTTTTAAAAATTACCCTTAGGAGATATCTTTTAGTAACATTTAATATATTTAAACCAGAAGCAAAAGACCCACCCCATATTGATATACCATATCTAATAACTGATTCCGCTGTATACAACATTTTTAAAATATAAATAGGCATACAATTTCTGAGCTGATAAAATTTATAAATCAGTTTACGAATTTTTAAGTTAACACTTTCTATATGTTTTTCCCACTTTATATTTTGTTCAATAAAAATACCTAAATACTTTATACATGTAGTCTTACTTAATTTCTGTGCAATTACATGTATTTTCTTTCAACAAACACTGATATGAATGTACTTTTAGTTCTTGTGCATTTAACTGATTATGATCCAAAATACTAAAACTCATATATTTGGTTTTGTCTAAATTTATTGATAATCGATTTTCCCCTAGCCATTGACGATCATTTGCAAAATCAGTAGCTGCCTTTTCGACCGTGCTTTCCCAGTCATCACCCTTTACAAGTAAGACAGTGTCGTCTGCGTAAGATATAATTTTTCCTGATGTATTCAGAAATAGAAGTTCGTTAATGTAAAGAGTAAAAAAAAGAGGACCGAGCACAGTTCCTCCTACCCTTACACACTGCTTCCGTTCAGTAAGATAATCTTTTATTAAGCTATAACCTAACCCTCTAATCCCATATTTTTCCAATACTTCTAATAAAATTTCATGCGATACCATATCAAAGGCCTTAGCCAGATCTAAAAAAATAGCACATGGTTTTTGATTATTTTCAATAGCACTATAAATGTAGTTTGTTACCTCAAACAGCGCTTCTTCAGTTGATGACCTACTTGAATCCTTCAATCTAAAAGACTTCAGCGACAATCCCACTAGAATCTTTACATCAAAAGCAGGTACCTCAGTATCGTCAATATACTATATGACAACAAATATCAACAAATCATTAATCAAATGTTCAATAAGTGAAGTACACATCTCCGACCACTACTTACAACAACTACAGATCACCTACGAGCCACATAGCGACAACAGCCAAGATGTAGTTACTAAAGAAGTTTAGGAGAAAAAAATTTAAATGATTTCCAGGCAAAACTGAAAGCTGAATCATGGGAAGATATATTTGTGACCAAAATGGACATGGTATTTGGAAATTTTAAGGCACTTTGATGTTACATGTCCAAAACGCAAGAAAATAGAAAGATTTCGAAAACAACGGAACAAATGGTTAACAGAGAACTTAGCTAAGGAGAAGCAGCAGTTACATGATCTCTATGAACTTACCCAACAAACTAAAAACTCGAAGATGAAGGAATACTATAGACAAAAACGAAAAGACTATAGAAAGCATCTAAATAAAGCCAAAATAAATTACAACAAAAACAAAATAGAAACCGCAGACAACCAAACTAAAGAAGCCTGGAATGTAGTAAATAGTGAGCTGGACAGAAAGAAAAGGGTAAAACCAATAAGCCTTAAAATAAACGACCAACTAATATCTGAACCCTCAAAAGTAGTGAATATACTTGGTAATTTCTTTACAAATGTTGCTGAGCAAAAGATTAAGGATCACTTTGGAGATAATATCTTACAGTCCAACAACTCCAGAACCCATAGGCAACACAATTTTCCTGGAGCCAGTTACAACTGCTGAAGTAGAGCAACTTATCAAGCGCCTAAAAAATAAATAATCCTGTGGTTTTGATGGCATTCCTACAAAAGCCATAAAAAAGGTCTGCAATGAAATAAAGGAACCACTACAAATTCTAATAAATATCTCTTTAAGTAGTGGAAAATTTCCATCTGCACTAAAACAATCAACAATTGTACCTGTCTTTAAAAAGGGAGAACCCACTAACATTGAGAATTACAGACCAATTTCAGTATTAAGTACCTTTAGTAAAATCTTTGAACGTGTTATATATAGCAGAATGATCAACTTCCTCCAGTGATTTAACATAATTAGAAATGACCAACACGGATTTTGCACTGGAAGGTCAACAGAAACAGCTGATTTTCAACTGGCGGACTTCATTTACAAAGAGCTGGAAGAAAACCGCATTGTCTTTGGCCTTTTCTTTGACTTGTCCAGAGCCTTTGACACACTAAATTTAAACTTTATCTGCCACAAACTTAGCGCTATGGGTATTAGAGGCAACGCCCTTTCTATAATTATGTCGTTCCTCTCAAAAAGAAGGTTACTGGTAAGGGTAGAAAATTGTACAGGGTGTCCGGATTTGGTTGCAAAAGCAGGGTATCTCGCTTATTTTTAAAGATAGAACCTTGCGGTTTTCACGAACCTGAGCTAATTTTTTGTGAAACTCATGAATCCATAAACAAAATTATCATAGCCTTCTTCGTTTATGAGATACAGGGCGAAATAGAAAATTTTGCATTTTGGGACCCCCCTCGTATCTCGGTTATCCTTTAACTTAACGCAAAGGGAAAAATTGCTGCTTATGCAGTTTTTTACGCTGGATCCAGTGGCGAAGTAATATTTTTCATTTGAGTTGTTATTTTTTAGATATGACCTAAAGTTGTGTTTTTTTAAATGGGACACCCTGTATATTTGTCCAGAAATTGATTTGTCCTTTTAAAAGCTTCTCAAAAATATATAATAGTATGGGTCTATTTTAATAAACAACAACAAAAATCCTAATTTTTATAATTATCATCCCAAATTTTGCAGTAGGCCATGCAAAACAACGCTGCCTTTTATTTAAAGTCGTTAACAATATCTACATCCTAACAATAAATCAAAATAAATATGTAATTAAATCTATTTATCAAAATATGTATTGATAATTTCGCACCAAAAAAGTACCACCTACCTAGATTTATGTGTCACAAGAACAAAACAGTAATAAATTATTATGTAATAAGCCTTTCAGTTGTCGTATAAGAACTACAGTAACCAAGGAAATCAAAAGAACTGTTCAAACTGATTTCCAGTTTGTTCTATGCATGCTTCGCACAATTTTTGTATTCGTTTTAGGGAATTAAGCAAAATAACGGGATGATTTTGTGAATAGCGAAAATTTTCTTCTCTTATTGCATTTCGTAAATCTGGACATTATCATAGTGGTCTTTGTAAATTCTATTTTCCAGATATCCCCATAGAAAGAAATCTCAAATCGACAAATCTGGGGACCTAGGGGGCCATCTTATAGAACCATTTGTTCCGATCCATTGATTGGTAAAATTATTGTCCAGAAATAATCTCATCATTCCAGAATTTTGTGCAGGAGCACCGTCCTGTTGAAAATAAATTTCGTTAATTTGCGCTAGAGGAACATCGTCAAGTAATTCAGGTATAGCTGCCTCTAAAATTTCTATATAGCGATTGGCTGTTAGATTTCCCTCAAATATATAAAATTTTATATGTGTTCCTAATATGAAGCAGGACATATTTAGACCAAACCTGCCCTGCTGTCTTCTGGGAAATATTTGGTGTTGATTTTCCTGGGACCAGAATCTACTATTGTGCCTATTGAGTATACCAGAATTACTGAAAATTCCTTTCAAAATCTCTAACCATATCTCATCTTTCTCGAAACCAATTGCAGAAGACTACCCAAAGCTCTGCATCCCCTGGCTGTAAGTGCCTGCACGAGCCTAAACTTGTATGGGTGGTATTTGTGCTTTTTTAAAATTTCTTGAACTCTAGTTTGGAATCCCTATGCTCTTTTCAATTGCCCTACAAGAGTTTGTAAGGTAAGCTTCTGCATTAGCCAAAACCTTAATTTCCTCAGCCTCCCGATTTTCTTTATTATATATTTTCGTACGAGGTTTGATAAATGATCCGTGATTAAGTAAATTCTTTTTTATCCGATAAAAAGTAGATTTATTAGGTTGCCTCCTTTCTGGATATCTAAATAAAAATTAAGCAATAGTATTTCAACATACCTAAGAATTAACTATTTACCTGTTAAAATACATCTCAGAAGCCGCTTCAACATTTTCATTACTTAATATAAAACAAGCTAACATATCGTACTTTTCATAATGTTTGAAAGTTTGGTTTTCTTCCATAATAACACAAATATATTTTTACACAATAAATAAATACAAAAAACTAGCGCTATATTCTATATACGCGTACAAAATTGGGAAATGTCAATTGCTTCCAAGAAAACAAAAGAAAACGGCATCGTTTTGCATGGCCTACTGCAAAATTTGGGATGATAATTATAAAAATTAGGATTTTTGTTGTTGTTTATTAAAATATAACCCATACTATTATATATATTTTAGAAGCTTTTAAAAGCACAAATCAATTTCTGGACAAATATACAGGGTGTCCCATTTAAAAAAACACAACTTTGGGTCGTATCTAAAAAATAACAACTCAAATGAAAAATATGAATCCAGCGTAAAAAACTGCATAAGCAGCAATTTTTCCCTTTGCGTTAAGTTAAAGGATAACCGAGATACGAGGGGGGTCCCAAAATGCAAAATTTTCTATTTCGCCCTGTATCTCACAAACGAAGAAGGCTATGATAATTTTGTTTACGGCTTCATGAGTTTCACAAAAAATTAGCTCAGGTTCGTGAAAACCGCAAAGTTCTATCTTTAAAAATAAGCGAGATACCCTGCTTTTGCAACCAAATCTGGACACCCTGTACATCAACAGAGTACAACTTAAATATTGGAGCAGCTCAAGGGTCGGTACTAGCCCCACTTATATTTTTGCTTTTTGTCAATGACCTATCTCTTCCAGACACTACCATAAAATTCGCCGACGATACTACAGCTATTATCTCGGCAAAGAACGAACCTAAATTGCGATCAAAAATCGACAATGTTTGTGTTGAAATGAACATGTGGTGTTATTCAAACCGACTTATTCTGAACAAAGATAAGACTGTTATTGTCCCTTTCATCAAAACGCAACCAAGACTATAAGTAGATAAAACTGAATCAACGGTAAAATTCCTACGAACATATCTTGACTCTAAACTCACTTGGGAGTCACAAATAGACCATATCTGTCCGAAGCTTAATCAAGCATTCTATGCAATACTAAAAACTGAAACAAGCAGTACCTATGTCTACTTTGCTTACAACATATTATGCTATGGCTTACTCCCATATTGGCTACAACATTATTCTTTGGGGTCAAGCAGTGAACGCCAAAAGGGTTTTCATTTCCCAAAAAAGAATAATTAGACTGATCTTCGGACTGAAACCTGAAAAAATGAAAAATTCTAAAATACTTACACTTACATCTGTCTATATATTGAAGTGTGCCCTCTATGTGTACAAAAACAAAGACCAGTTTAAGAGCAATTCTGAAAATCATACCTACCCAACGAGGCATTATGGTAATCTTACGTTTCCTCGACACACCTCATCTCATTATGAGAAATCTCCACATTACGCTTGTGTCAGAATATACAACAAACTGCCCAACAATATCCATAAAGCAGTTTCATAGAAATCTATTAGTATATTTGAATGAAAGGACCTTTTATAGCTTCAAAAAATTTATGGATTATAGAGACTAAGATACCTACCCTAGATAATATTTAATCTTAAGACCATATTATTTACCATTTGTTTGTATCCTGGTTTGATACGCTGTACATTTAATGATTGTAGTTTTGTTATTGTCCTTAAATTTTAAAACTTAGATTAACTAATAGTATGTGACGAAACCCATTTTATATATTGTAATCGTGTGGTGAATGTTCAAATAAATAAAAATAAATAAAATAAATACCTACCCAGCCTATAGTAGGATGGCATTAGGTTGTTTTTGTTTCTGGTATTGTAATTGTGGACTTCACTGTGCACCATGAAATTTCCCCAATTTTGATGAATATAGAGTAAGTTTTCTAATATATATTAAGAAGATCGTCTCTAGATCTCAAACCCTTCAGAATCCTTATCGCCTTTCTTTGCAATCCAAAAATTCGTTCGGCTTGAGGAGCATGTCCCCATGCTAAGATTGCATAACACATTACTGTATGAAAGAAGGCACGATAAGCCCTCCTTAATACCCCTACATCACACATTCAGTCAAGCGACGATGGGCAAACAAACTGCCTCCAAGCCTCTTTGCCATCTGATTGATATGGACATCCCAATTAACTTTTGGGTCAATGTGTACTCCTAGAAATTTAACCGATTGTAGGTCTTTATTAATGTTGTTTAGAAATCGTAAAGAGAACACAAGTTGATTAGTCTTGGTTTCGTTCAGAAGTAGGCCATTGACATCAAACCACAGCTTGGCAGACGACCTTGCTACTCCCAGTCCCCCCAAGGCTCCCTCCACAGAGCTAGCAGAAACCGATAAGGTTGTGTCATCAGCAAAGAGAGTGTAACTGGCTCCTGAATGTATGTTGGGTAAGTCGTTAATATAAATCAAAAATAGTATGGGGCCCAGAAAAGAGCCCTGGGGTACCCTAATTGTCACAGATTCCCTTGTCGATGACACACCTTCCATCCTGACAGACTTAATTCTGTTTTGTAAGTATGATTGTATAGGACCAATACTAGTGTTGTTAAAATTATAATGATGGAGTTTACGTATAAGAAGGCCGTGGTCAACACAATCAAACGCCTTGCTTAGGTCGCAGAATAAGACAGCATTGTATTCTTTAGATTCAAAAGAGGCCTGTATCCTGCCAACGAGGTCAAGTATGCTAAGTAAGGTGTTTTTATTCTTTCGAAAGCCAAATTGGCAACATGTAAAACATCCATTCTCCTCAAAGAAGTCAATGATTCTCACAGCCATACATTTTTCAATTAATTTGGAAATCACAAGTAGAAGACTAATGGGTCAGTAGTTATGTAACTATGTCTTTGTCCCCTTGTTTAAAAATAGATATTACTACTGCCTCTTTGAGACTGTCTGGAAAAACCCCCTCCCTGAAACACTGATTAGTGGGCTTTGTGAGAGGAATTATAATTAAATCTTTAACTATCTTCAACATACTAGTATTTAGCACAAATGTGTCTTGACGGGTTTTATTTTTTGTGTGGTCAATTATATCCCACATTTCATTATATGATATTTCATTAAGGAAAAAAGTTGAGTTAGGGGGAGCAACACCTTTAAAACTCTCCAGCAGATCAATTAATATTAATAAAGAAGTTATTAAATTCGTCAGGTGTAATATTAGGAGGTGTGCTTGCTCGTTTTATGGTACATTTATGTTGTTTGTTTATAATGTCCCACATGGCCTTTGAAGAATTTCCTGCTGATAGTACAATTCTATCGTTGGCCTCAGTTTTAGCTTTTTTATGGCATTCCGATAAGTGATCTTAAAGGCTTTATATTCTTGCACCATAGCAGGTTGTCCTCTGGTAAGCATTTTCGAGTATGTTTATAAAAATTAAAAATTTCATATTGATATTTAAGTTCTGGTCATTTACAAAAGCAAAAGTATTATTTTCAACAATATTGTAAAAAGTAAATATGTCATGTTAAGTTAAAGGCCTGAAAATCTTAGTTTCTTTAATAAAGTTTTGCTTTACGGTAGATATTTGAAATCTTATTAGATGAGAGTTGTTGTCAGAGAGGTCTAAGTGCAAAATCCGAGCAGTCAGATTCCCCACTGGAAAATTCATAAAGATGTTATTAAGACAGAAGTTTTGCCTGATAGTCTCATTTATTGTCCTTTTAAAACCCAAGCCACTCAACAGATCCAACAATAGAACAGCCTCTCGTTCCTCCGTTCCAAAGTGCACATTTTAGTCCCCTGCCAATACCAGGTCTTTGTTTTTGCCCCATCTTGATAAGAGTTCTTCTACTCCAGTCAAGAAGGTGTCAAAATAACCACTAGGTGATCTATAAATTACCAAAACATACATTATACATTATATACAATTTCTTAAAAACACACAACAAATTTCTATACACTTTTCAATATTATAGTCTAAAACAGAAGTAACATGTTTTCTTATCGATGTAGCCGTTACTTGATGGAAATTCATTATACACTAGTATACAAAATAAACACGTTTAGTTTATTAATTTCCACTTATTTATTTTTGCTTGACAGCTGTTTCGACACACTGTGTCTTTGTCAAAAGCTAACTTAAAACTGACACTAAAATCTGTACCAAATATAAAAAAAAATATATAAAAATCTTAATGGTGTCAATAAAACAATATCGGTGTTTACCCACCTCGTCTATTCTTTAGGTATAAAGATTTAACAAAGGGGAACCATTTAAGTCCAACTGGTCATTCAATAAAATATTTCGGGTTTTGTTGTTAATTTCTAAACTTTCCAAATGGTTCAATTTGTAGCTTTTATTAGCCCTATGCAAAATTTTATATTCGTTTTTAAATGTATGATTTGCTTCTATCAAATGTTTAGCGTAATTAGAGTCTGTTTTTTCTTTATTATATGAGGATTTGTGTTCTTTTATACGTTTATTGAAAGATCTACCCGTTTGGCCAATGTAAACTTTATCACAGGAACCATATTCTAATTCGTATACCCCTGATTTTTTAGATTTATCAGACTTGGATTTATTATTTTTAATATATTTCCCTAATGTATTATTTGTACAGAAGGCAACTTTATAATCTGCTCTCATGAGATGTTTACTGATTTTAGAGCTAATTTTGCCTGTATTTGTTATTGTATTAAATTTGGCTATATCTTTTAAATTATTATTTGGATAGATTAAATTGATTGCTTTTTTATATTGTTTTTTATTTACTATTTTGTCGACTATATTAGGACTATAGCCATTGTTAATAGCAATCTGCTTTATAATACTCAATTCTTTATTATAGTTATCTGATGACATAGGTATACTAATTAAACGATGTACAAAACTGTTGAAAGCTGCCATTTTATGTGCAAAAGGATGATTTGATGTTTTATGTATTGTTATATCTGTGTAAGATGGTTTATGATAAATTTGAAAATCGTGTTTATTGTTATTGTTCATAATTGTTAAATCCAAAAAATTTATTGTCTTATCTTGTTCCACTTCTAACGTAAATTTAATATTTTTATGTAAATTATTAATAAAATCTAAAAATAACCTTAGTTGTCTCTCTGTTCCCGTGAAACACGCTAGTATGTCGTCTACATATCTATACCAATAAATGAACTTGTTTCTTAACGGGTGATTATACATTAATTGTTCAATATTATCTAGAAATATTTCTGCTAGTATAGGACTCAAAGGATTACCCATTATTAAACCTTCTTTACTTACATACACGGAGCCATTGAATTCAAAGTAATTTTGATCTAGACACACTGTTAACAAATCCAATATATCATTCTTAATAATATGATTAACTTTATTTTAGAGTAATAAATTATCGACTAAATTAATAGCTTCAATAGGAGGGACACTAGGAAATAAGTTTTGTACATCTAAAGAGATTAATATGGCATTATTTGGGATTGTGACATCTTTTATATTGTTAATTAATTCTAAACTATTTTTAATACTAAATTTTGGTTTAAAATTACAAAACGTACTAATAATGTCTATTAATTTATTAGAAATCGTGTGAGCTGGAGCTGTCACATAAGACAATACAGGTCTAATGGGCATATTGCCTTTATGCAGTTTAATAAATGAATATAGCTTAGGTACTTGTGGATTCATTATCGTTAATTTATATTTAATTTTATCATCAAATAAGCTACTATCTTTAATTACATTTTTTATAATTTTTTGATATATTTCTGTCGGATCTTTATCGATCCTTTGGAATTTATCTGGATCCAGAAATTCTGAAGTTTTTTGAATATAATTTTCTCTTTTTATTGCAATAATGGTTTTTCCTTTATCCGCCCTAGTGAATACAATATTATCTTCTGTCATTTTATTGTTAATATTTTTAACTAAACTATAATTGTTTGATAATCGTTCATTAGACAAATCCCAAGGTATTGAAGTAATTGATTGAGCTAATATATGTTTATAGTTATCATTACCTATTTTATTTACTGCTATTTCACATTCAACTCCTAACATCTCTCTAGATTTAATGTTTTCTTTAACCTGAAGGTTGAAATTAAACCCCTTTTCTAATAGTTTAATTTCTGAGCCTGTAAAATCTGTATCTGTGAGATTTAAAAAGCGTTTAAAAAATACACGGGTTATGACAATTGTTAATTTTATTTGCAGTTTTATTGTAAATTAATCTATCTAATTTATGCTTTTGACTTACGTATTTCTTATGGACGATATTTTCAACTTGGCATCTAGTTTCAATATCAAAACAATCAAATTCCATATTATTTAATCTAAACAAGAGTTCACTGTGAATAAACTTAAGATAAACACTGTAACTGTCTCTTTGGAATGGATTATAGAAGATCGCAAAATCCAATAAAGCAAAAGAGACAGTTACAGTGTTTATCTTAAGTTTATTCACAGTGAACTCTTATTTAGATTAAATAATATGGAATTTCATTGTTTTGATATTGAAACTAGATGCCAAGTTGAAAATATCGTCCATAAGAAACACGTAAGTCAAAAGGATAAATTAGATAGATTAATTTACAATAAAACTGCAAATAAAATTAAAAATTGTCATAACCCACTTTCAGATCATATATTTTTTAAATGCATTTATAATCTCACAGATACAGATTTTACAGGCTCAGAAATTAAACTATTAGAAAAGGGGTTTAATTTCAACCTTCAGGTTAAAGATAACATTAAATCTAGAGAGATGTTAGGAGTTGAATGTGAAATAGCAGTAAATAAAATAGGCAATGATAACTATAAACATATATTAGCTCAATCAATTACTTCAATACCTTGGGATTTGTCTAATGAACGATTATCAAACAATTATAGTTTAGTTAAAAATATTAACAATAAAATGACAGAAGATAATATTGTATTCACTAGGGCGGATAAAGGAAAAACCATTATTGCAATAAAAAGAGAAGGTTATATTCAAAAAACTTCAGAATTTCTGGATCCGGATAAATTCCAAAGGATCGATAAAGATCCGACAGAAATATATCAAAAAATTATAAAAAATGTAATTAAAGATAGTAGCTTATTTGATGATAAAATTAAATATAAATTAACGATAATGAATCCACAAGTACCTAAGCTATATTCATTTATTAAACTGCATAAAGGCAATATGCCCATTAGAGCTGTAGTGTCTTATGTGACAGCTCCAGCTCACACCATTTCTAATAAATTAATAGACATTATTAGTACATTTTGAAATTTTAAAACAAAATTTAGTATTAAAAATAGTTTAGAATTAATTAACAATATAAAAGATGTCACAATCCCAAATAATGCCATATTAATCTCTTTAGATGTACAAAACTTATTTCCTAGTGTCCCCCCTATTGAAGCTATTAACTTAGTTGATAATTTATTACTCAAAAATAAAGTTAATCATATTATTAAGAATGATATATTGCATTTGTTAACAGTGTGTGTAGATCAAAATTACTTTGAATTCAATGGCTCCGTGTATGTAAGTAAAGAAGGTTTGATAATGGGTAATCCTTTGAGTCCTATACTAGCAGAAATATTTCTAGATAATATTGAACAATTAATGTATAATCACCCGTTAAGAAACAAGTTCATTTATTGGTATTGATATGTAGACGACATACTAACGTGTTTCACAGGAACAGAGAGACAACTAACGTTATTTTTAGATTTTATTAATAATTTACATAAAACTATTAAATTTACGTTAGAAATGGAACAAGATAAGACAATAAATTTTTTGGATTTGACAATTATGAACAATAACAATAAACACAATTTTCAAATTTATCATAAACCATCTTACACAGATATAACAATACATCAAATCATCCTTTTGCACATAAAATGGCAGCTTTCAACAGTTTTGTACATCATTTAATTAGTATACCTATGTCATCAGATAACTATAATAAAGAATTGAATATTACAAAGCAGATTGCTATTAACAATGGCTATAGTCCTAATATAGTCGACAAAATAGTAAATAAAAAACAATATAAAAAAGCAATCAATTTAATCTATCCAAATAATAATTTAAAAGATATAGTCAAATTTAATACAATAACATATACAGGCAAAATTAGCTCTAAAATCAGTAAACCTCTCATGAGAGCAGATTATAAAGTTGCCTTCTGTACAAATAATACATTAGGGAAATATATTAAAAATAATAAATCCAAGTCTGATAAATCTAAAAAATCAGGGGTATATGAATTAGAATGTGGTTCCTGTGATAAAGTTTACATTGGCCAAACGGGTAGATCTTTCAATAAACGTATAAAAGACCACAAATCCTCATATAATAAAGAAAAAACAGACTCCAATTACGCTAAACATTTGATAGAAGCAAATCATACATTTAAAAACGAATATAAAATTTTGCATAGGGCTAATAAAAGCTACAAATTGAACCATTTGGAAAGTTTAGAAATTAACAAGAGGAAAACCCAAAATATTTTATTGAATACCAGTTAGACTTCAATGGTTGCCCTTTGTTAAATCTTTATACCTAAAGAATAGACGAGGTGGGTAAACACCGATATTGTTTTATTGACACCATTAAGGTTTTTATATATTTTTTTTTTATATTTGGTACAGATTTTAGTGTCAGTTTTAAGTTAGCTTTTGACAAAGACACAGTGTGTCGAAAAAGCTGTCAAGCAGAAATAAATAAGTGGAAATTAATAAACTAAACGTGTTTATTTTGTATACTAGAAGTTACATGTCTGTATCAAGGTTGGCCTGTGTAAAGACAGCTGTTCCTACTCCAATACAGTCCTTTCTTGCCGAAAAAGCAGCACAGTTGTAGCTTTCCAGTCTTGTACACTTACACTCTTCTACCCTCAGCCAGTGTTCTGTGAGACAGAATACCTTGTTGTCTTCATCACATAGAAAGGCCTCCAGCTGAGCAGTTTTATGCTTCAAAGATCTAACTTTAGCATGGAAAATGTTTGTGGATTGTTTTACACTTATTTTGTTGTTACCTTGTTCAGGTGCTAGATGTTCCGAAAATGGTTGACTATTAATCCTTTAGGCCACAAGCTAGGATTCAAGTATTTGTCTATATCATCATATGGAACAGCAAGTTTAAAACAACTGTAGTAGTTTTCTTTTTTGATCTTCATTTTTTCTGGGATTCAGCCGTTACCTAAATTATTTTCCTTTAGGAAAGTAATAATGTTTTCAGGGCTCTCTTCTGAAGCTAGTCCTGACAGAAACAAAAATGCCACCCTAGATGCAGCTTTTAGAGTGGTTAAATTTTCGTTTCCTCCTTTTAGTAGTTCTGGTCGACTATTTTTATTCACTTTTGGTTTTTTTCTATTTCTAACCTCAATCCAATTGCCCGAATTATGTTGTTTAGCACTACTATCATTGCCGTCTACAATATCTACAGTTTTCGTTTGAGACAACCCTGGGACAGGTAATGGATTCGGATTTGTTCCATGGACTAATGACACATCTCTAGGGTTTTAAGTATTTGAGATTTTGTTTTTGCTTTCTGGTTTAACATCCTTTACCGACTGTACGCTAGATGGCGCCGTCACAAATCGTCTACTGCAAATTTCACAATAGTTTTGTTGGCAGGCGAATGACAACAGATGATTTTGGATTCTATTTGGAATTTATTTTCTAGATAATTTACTTTTTCTTTCAAAAACTCACAGGTTAATTTCAGAGTTTCATAACTTTTCTCCATTTCCTGCAATGTCTGCACTGATTTTGCTCATTTTATTAATTTTTTTTTTAAATTTTTTACCTTTGGTTCTGCCATGTTAGTTATGCATTTAAGCAAGACTCTTTAAAAAATTTTAAATTCTGGCCTCCCTCCTATATAAGATATAGATATGCTCCGTTTATTATAAACCTTGGAGGTGGATACTGGTGTGTACCTACATTGATTTGCTTTTTCTACTCATTTACAAAACTTTCATCAGAGCAAATTATTGAAAAATATGTGGGGGCTCATGTTGGAGCATAACATACTAAGGTAATCACTAAGGAAATCTCAATTGAAAGTTATAATGAAACCCTACACAATTCTTTACACACATAAATTAATGCTTATATTTTAAAAAGGTGATAGCTTTTGAAGTTTACATACCTGGAACCTGGAACCATCAGCTAGTGGCACGAAAACATTAAAATGCCTTACCTGGTTTATATATACTGATGACTTACGCTTTGGAGCCATAATTATACAATGTTTATCCATTGAAATAAACAAAAGGCACTACTTTTCAATCATAAAACGTAACCCAAAACTTGCAACAACAGATTTCCAGATGCATTTTGAACCAAAAAAATCGACTGTCAACTGGCACTTTGCCGTAGATATAGCGAATCAATCGATAAGCTGTTATTAGGTTAAATTAAATATGGCAATATTTCTGAAGACAAAAGCTCTGTGCTTGAAGTATGGTGCCATGTCACTATTGTGAAGTGTCATTATCTATTTTTGCTTTGTATTTGTTTTGTTTATATGGTACTAAAAAGAAACTTCAATCTTATATTTGAATAATTACTGATAATTCTAGTCTTACTAAGATGAAGAGAAATCAGTAAGTTGCCTCTCAGCATTTTTATTCACATTATTCTTTAGGACAGAGAACTCATATTTATCTAGGCTTGCAGCCAATTCCAAGCCAAGTTCAAGCTTATGAAATAAATGTTATTGAAACCAAATTGAAGTCAGGATAACTTAGAAGGCTGTGGATATAAATGTAATCATTAGCTGCTGAGAAGCTGCAGTTGGTGTAACATAAAAGTTGGAAAAGCTGATTCTTGTAAACTTTAAAGCAGGCAAACACATTTACTATGAGTTAGTGGTCCATGGTGTAAATCAACAACCAAATATAGAAGTTAAACCCAAGAAACAAGCAGTGAATTAATTGACATAACTTCAAAAGAAATCAGAAAAATAAATTAAATATATTTACCCTGCACTCCAACAACTCGCTTAATAATTTTTTGGGAAGGATCTTTGGGTGATATTAATGATACGATATCACCTCTCTGAACTTCATAAGACCTAACAGCCAGTCTGTTTAAAAATACGTAGTCTGTAGTATTTCTATCCGGATTTAAAGCTGGTTGCATAGAAATTCCATCTACTCTAGCCACATATCCAACAGAATCAACCAATGTAATTCCTATAGGTATACCAAAAAATATACTTTTCAAAAAATTTGAAATTTTCATTTGACGAAATTAAAGAATGAAATTCTAACCTTTCTTTTTTATTTCTGACAGTTAGGCAAGAGCAAGGTATTGGGCACTCCAACAATCTGTCAGATGAATGTCACCGATCAGCTGTTTTTGACGGGCATAGGACAAACAAATCGAATTTTTACATGGGAGTATTTGGGAGTTTTGTTATTTATTTCTATTTTATACCTTAAAATGCCTTCTTTTGGTTGTATCGTAAAATGTGGATGTAGAGGGATAAAAGACAATGTTACTTTTATTTGTAAGTTTCAAAAATTTTCAATTTTAGATATGAAAACGATTGAATGAACTTTCGTCGATGTGGCTGAAGTGGATTACTGCAATTAGAAGAGGATTTGCGTGCTATTAAATTAAATTACGCCCAAGTGTGTGCAAAACATTTTATATTAATCATTTATTAAAAAACTGCAATTAATCTAGCTAGTTAACAATTATTATGATTCTCAATCGAGACTGATCAAAGATCTAATCTTTGTTTGAAAAAGTTGTATTACATTTTGTTCCGTTATATATTTGAATGCTGTATAATTTTTTTATGTTTTAGGGAACCTAAATAATTATCGGTATTTGTATGTACCATCTTAAAAGAGATTTTTAAAATAATTTTAACCTTTATGCAACTGTGTAATTATTTATTTTGTTTGGGAAAGTGAGACTTAAAAGACTCATAGTTCTTAAATTCTTTATACGAGTATTAAATATTTTTTAACTTAACTTAATAAATTCATCATATGTGGAAGCTGGAAGTTTATTACATACTTTAGGAACTAAATACTGTATACTTTTTATCCTGATATTATCTTAGCACGAGTGTGTTAGCTGTATTATTCCAATTTTTTTTATGTATAATAAATGAAGCTACGATAACCATATACAGGGTTATTACTTACTTACTTAGTACTAAGATGTGCCAAAAGTGTCTCTCAGCAAAACCTATGACCGAATAAAGAAAGATCATTCATTCAGGACAGAAGTTCTTAAATTACGAAGGATGGAAATTCCAGAGTCAGGATTACAAATAAGATAAAAGAATGGACACTTTTCAAAATTTTAAGTTTTTCAATAACTTCTCAAAAATATAAGACAGGAACAAAGTTTTTTTTAGGGTCTCCATGGTATAATCCCGTCCTAGAGTGCAAGTATATAATTAAATTTTTTCTAGACATAAGTAAATTTAAGTCTAGTAAAGGTTTCATTATGCTGAAAAAATTGAGTTCCTTTACACTCGTCATCAGGTTTATTGTAAAAACAACTTTTTATTCTTATTATATTCACTCTGAAAATGTTATATATTGATTCACTCTGACATGCATGACAATTTATTTAAATAAAAACCTGTTTGTTTTATTGATATATATGTTTTATTTATAAAAAAAATATATGTACTGGGTGCAGTACAGAATATTAAACACACAGATTGAACTAAGTTTAACTTGGACATACATGATTTAAATTGAAGAACTAGGTAACTAAGAATGTCTATATTTGTCACTGGGGAAAAATCTTTTGGATCTACACTACAAAAGGATCTAATTTTTAATTATAAAAATGTTTTGTTTCCACCGCTCGGCGACTTCTGCGTTCTTATTTCGAAGCTCCAAAAAGTATTCATTTTTCACAGACAACTGTAAAAAATGGTCCTATACAAAAAAATGCACTAAATATATAAACAAATACTTGAAATTTGATTTTAAATTATCACGGGCTCATACGGAAGAAAACAATGTTTGTCCTACGCCAGCCATATTGACAGCAGTCAGCTGTTTTGTTGGACCGCCTAATTAGGCGGTCCAACAAAACAATATATATATATATATATATATATATATATATATATATATATATATATATATATATATATGTATATATATATATAATATATATATATATATATATATATATATATATATATATATATATATATATATATATATATATATATATATTTATTTTTTTATAAATAAAACACATATCAATAAAACAAACATGTTTTTACTTAAATAAATTGTCCTACATGTCAGAGTGAAATATATATAACATTTTCAGAGAGAATAGAATATGAATAAAAAGTTGTCTTTACAATAAACCTGATGGCGAGTGTAAAGGGACTGAATTTTTATCAGCATGATGAAACCTTTACCTTTTACTAGAGTTAAACTGACTTATGTCTAGAAAAACTTATATACTTGCATTCTAGGACAGAATTTACATTAATTAGTTACATTTTGTTCCCGTCTAATTTTTTTGAGAAGTTATCAAGAAACTCAAAATTTTGAAAAGTGTACAAGCCTTTATCCTATTTGTAATCCTGAGTCTGGAATTTCCACCCTTCATAACTTAAGAACTTCTGTCCTGAATGCATAACAAAATATTTCTTTATTCGGTCATAGGTTTTGCCGAGAGACACTTTTGGCAAATCTTAATATTAAGTAAGTAATAACCCTGTATATGGTTATCGTAGCTTCATTTATTATACATTAAAAAAAATTGTAAAAACTGTAGACCACACTTGTGCTAGGATAATATCAATATAAAAACATAAATTATTTAGTACCTAAAGTACGTAATAAACTTGCAGCTTCCACATACGATAAATTCACTAAGTTTGAGATTGAATATAAAAAAATATTTATTACTCATATAATGAATTTAAGAACTATGATTCTTTTAGGTAGGATTACCTCACTTTCCCAAACAAAAAAATAATTACAGTTACATAAAGGTTAAAAATATTAAAAAAAATCTCTTTCAAAATGGTACATACAAATACTGATAATTATTTAAGTCCCCTAAAACATAAAAAAAAATAATACAGCATTCAAATATGTAACAGTACAAAATATAGTACAACTTTTCCAAACAACTATTAGATTTTTAATCAGTCTCGATTGAGAATCATAATAATTGATAACTAGCTAGATTAATTTTAGTTTTTTAATAAATGATTAATATGAACTGTTTTGCACACACTTGGGCCTACTTTAATTTAGTAGTACGTAAACCCTCTTCTTATTGCTGTAATCCACTTCAGCCACATCGACGAAAGTTCATTCAATCGTTTTCATATCTAAAATTGAAAATTTTTTAAAGTTACAAATAAAAGTAACATTATGTTTTGTCCCTCTACATCCACAATTTGCAATGCAACAAAAAGAAGACATTTTCAGGTAAAAAAATAGAAATAAATAACAAAACTCCCATACACTCTCATGTAAAAATTCGATTTGTTTGTCCTACGCCCGTCAAAAACAGCTGATCGGTGACGTTCAACTGACAGATCGTTGAAGTGCCCAATACATGGCGCTAGATGCTAGATATACAGTTGAAAATAAAAGTTAAATCCTGAGATTTGATTGGTTGCTGATGGCGGAGGGGGAGTATAAAGATTTTTATTTAAACGTTATGCTGTGTCACGAACGGGAAACAACGTTCTAGAAAGCGGTGAGCATTTACTAACCCCTCTTATTTTTTGTTAATATTTTTTGTCAAAATATAATTTGTTAAAAACGAATACAACATGGAAAACTTCCTTAATCTTAAGCAGAACATAGCAAAAACAACAGGCTTCCTTAAAAAAAAAAGAAAAACAGCTTTATTAAATTCTGCGCATCACTAAATAGAGAATCGAACACCAAAGAGGTCTGGAACAAGATAGGTAAGTCCTCAGGAAAATAAAAAGCTCGTAAAGTGAAAGAACCATCAGATCAGATAAGACAAGAGATAATAGAGAGAATGTCCATCTTTGACTGGAAACCCAACTTCAAACCCAAAACCAACAACGAACATGATCCAATGCAAATAGAAGAACTAGAGGCAGCATCTGTAGGCAAACAAAACTCGGCACCAGACATGGACGAAATAACGTACTTAATGATCGACAAACTTCCCCAAAAACTCAAACTTATACTAATTGACATATACAATAATGTGCTAAAGAGTAACGAAATGCCAAAAGACTGAAAAGAATATCTCATTCTCCCCAGATGTAAACCAGGAAAAAACCCAGAGGACCCGACAAACTATAGACCAATAATACTATCATCCTGTCTCCTTAAAACCTTGGAAATAATTATAAAAAATAGAATAGAATGGCAGTTAGAAAATAAACGTGCCTTTACACCACCGCTAACAGGCTTTAGGAAAAAAATGGGGGTGCAAAACAACCTGGCATATTTGGTATCTTATGTCAACTTAGCCTTCAATAAAAATATGAAAGTGGTAGCAGTCTTAGATATCAAATCGGCATTCGATGGAGTAAGCATTTGCATTGGATAGGAAAATATTAAAAAAGAACATGTTCAATATTGGAAGTCAACATTTGACAAAAACGGATCTTGGTATTCTAAAATCCAAGAAGAATTTCCCACTACAAAATGGTACAAAAATTACTATACATAAATAGAAAACACATTACAACTCCGGTTAGAACTGGCCATTGTATGACAGCTAACCACCTATACAAAATAGGGGTAAAAGAATCGCCGAACTGCGAATGTGGGCAAATAGAAGACCTCAACCACATATTTATAGAATGTCCTATAAATCAGATACCCGATACATATATAGCAGGAACTGCAAAAAAAGGGACATCCAACACCTATGAACATTGCTACTATACTCACAAATCCAACTCTACGGACATTAAAGTTAATTAACGGCTTCATAGCCATCAACAAAAAAAGCTATGATATGTCGTCACTTAGTTACTTTGCTGTATTTTCAGACTCTGCTAACCACCAAACAAAAGCATGCACATGCCTCTCTGTCTAGGCAGATATCGGAGTCTCACAAAATAATCAGACAAATACTATTTAGCTTTCAAATATTGTTTTCAGAAAGTACGGCCACAATGCTGACTCTATTCGTTCTGTGATGCCATGAATAACTAAATAATCATATAACCCATATTTTAATTAAAGATATTTAAGAAATCACCAAAATTACCCCATTCCCGTGTGTGATACATATCCCATAATTGTCAATCCTCTGTTGTGAATGTCTATTACTAACAATCTACTCACCGTCAAGAAGAAACCTACACAGAACCACACATAGCACTCAAAAAGAAACGCCTACAGTCACCTAAAGACCCACACAAGTACCAAAGAAAAGTATAACTTGGAACAAGAATGGACGTCCAGAACATGATTCAGAGTCAGACCAAATCCTGGACGCTGAGAAAATGGGCTGGCAAATTATTCCAGTAGGAATAAAGCCAAAAACACTTAAGTCAACGTTCAGTTGTTAAGGTATCTGGTGCATACACACTGAACTAGTGATGTAAATATTCGGATTATACGGAATCGAGTTAACAGAATACTCGGATTAATCATCCGATTTTGAAATCACACGTTATGAGCGTGTTTAGATAGTCCCAATTTTTATGCTTCCGAATCGGCAGCTGCCGAACTGAAATCGAATGACATTGGTGGGTGCTGAACTACCGATTCCACGAATGCAAAATGCGGTGTCAAACGTCCAAATTAGAAGTAGGAATTAGAGTAAATAAAGAATTAGTAATCTGCTGTGAGTAGGGTCAATGTGTGAAAGTTAATAAGTAATGTAACTTGCAATTAACATACCAAAAGCCGATATCTCAATATCAACTTAAGATGCAGAATAATAAATAATACTAATTTAACCATAAAAGAAAGATATGCGGAAAAGGGTTTTAATTTTAAGATAATGCTGAAAAACCTATCTGCCCTAAGTAACAACCTAAAACTTACACGCAGATCCTCGGCCCCCGCTTCAGTTTTCAATTTTATTATTAATAATACGATTTAAAAATCTTCCGAATTCGAAATCAACGAGTTCCCAATGTTCCTATCCCATATTTATTCGGATTCAGCCACCGGCATCGGCCCGCTGCTGCCGAACCCCCGAACGAATTTTTCATTCGAAATACGAATGCAAATTGTACTGCCGTGCTTACTATTCTGGCATCATAATCGGCAGTAGCTGGGCGGTTGCTTAACAGCATAATTATTCCGCATCCGAGTTAATTTTAAATACTCGGATGATTCCGAGTATCTCAATACTCGGATTCAACGAGCATTTTATGTGAACGTGCATTCGTTTGTAATTCCTGCGAAACAATTGACCTTCAGAAAGCGGACGAATTACGCCATACGCATACGTTCTGTCAATGTAGACATTAAAGCGGATATTGAACCAATGATTTTCTGCATCGTTTATTATTCTTAATGAGGAAGTGCAAACGGAAATGCCGTTTGATAGAATAGATAGCATCTATATTTAAAAACAGATATAGGGGTGTAGAACTAATGCAGGACCTCGGAACTAATTGACTAATTGACTATGGGAGGTGCATGTGGCGCATGGCATATAATTCATATAATTTAAAAATTTCAAATGCATATTGTCACAAAATTTTAGTATTTAGATACAGAAAAATCAACAGCTTTTTTAATTTGGTAAAAACATTTTAAATGTATGTTTATTGTATAGGGTCTTAAGTTATAAAGGCAACCCCCGAATTAACATTCCAATTTTTATAAATATATATATATATATATATATATATATATATATATATATATATATATTCAAAAAATTTAAATACAAAAGTTTCTCTCTTCTTAAAATTGTAAAAAATGTTTTTAGTGTAGTTGGCAGAAATACAAAGTGTTTAATTTTTCTGAACTTTGGTTTCTAAAATGTAGAACCCTGTATATTACATCAAATGGGTCGCATGTCGCTAATTACAAATATGAAAGGTGTAATACCGTGATCTATAAAGACGCCAGACAATGCTCTTCTACGTAGTGAATCAATGGGAAGACATTCCTTCTTAAGACAAGGTTCTAAAATTTCTCGGGTTTCTTTAAAGATAAAGGTATAAAATCTGGTATAGTTATAATCAGCAGGAAGATATTTATTTGATGGACATAAAATAGATAGTGTGTTATAAGGTATAATAAAAATAATATAATAAAAATAGTAATAATATTTTTATTAAAGAAAGCATCACACAAATGTTACCAATTTACTAAAAAAATAAACAAAACTACTTATTTTAATCAAACTTTAAACAGCCGCCTTATATATAAAAAATTGTAAAATAACTTCCATTGACAGCAAAAAACCAACTTGAAAAGGAAATATTGGAAAATAAAAATAATATTTTTATAAAAAATTTCTTTTTTTTTAAGATTTATTTATAAGAAGTTTTACGAAAAAGATCAGGCTCAAAGCTTTGGAGGGCTAACTCCAGGTTAAAATGTTGGACTTACCTAATAACTAGAACAGGTATTCGGGTCTATTGCACTTAAAATTTGGCTAGTATGACGATAAGTAATATTATCGTTACTTGAATAATCAAACAACGATATTATAATTATGATTTATAAAAAGCCATCTATATACAAAATCAGTAATACAAATTGTTAAAAAATAAAACAATTAATAGAATTAGGATTGAACTTGGTGTCCCTAAAAACTCCGGAAAATATATGAAATAGGATATTTTGGTTTATCCCTCCATTCTACTTACTAACACAACAAACATGTTTTGATAAAATTTATTATTACCTACCAAATTAGGTTGATCAGAAAAAAGTTTGGACCCCCATAGGTCAGAGGATGCACCTCTTTTCTTTTTTGGGTTTTCTTTTGAAATTTCAATATTTCAAGCATTCAACTTTCTCGCAGAAAAAAATTAAAAATGGCGCCATTACCCATTTTTTATATTTTTAAAATCTTCCCGCTATAAGATGACCTCAGCAATGTCCTAAATACTTTTACGAATTTACACAGGAGTATATAGGACTTTTCTTATTTATTTCTATTTTGTTACCTTAAAATGCCTTCTTGGATATATATATATATATATATATATATATATATATATATATATATATATATATATATATATATATATATATATATATATATATATATATATATATATATTGTAATTAGGTACTTCTTTTCTTGGGATGCGTGTCCATAAAATTAAAACGATTTTTTAATTATTTGTCATTTGTGTCAATTTAATTTGACGTTTCGACAGGTAGTTCCATGTCTTTTTCAAAAATGTTTTTATTTTATTTTTCCATGAGACGTAAATCAAAAGGTCAATAACACCAATTAACATTTAAGCAAAATAAAATACACATAGCACATTGTCATTTTGTCAAACAAATACAAACACAGAACATCTATTGCAGACTTACGTCTCATAAGAAAATAAAATAAAAACATTTTTGAAAAAGACATGGAACTACCTGTCGAAACGTCAAATTAAATTAAATATGAGAAATAATTAAAAAATCGTTTCAATTTTATGAACACGCATCCCAAGAAAAGAAGTACCTAATTACAATATATATTTGAAGGTTCAAGAAAAATATTTGCCAAATATATATATATATATATATATATATATATATATATATATATATATATATATATATATATATATATATATATATATATATATATATATATATATATATATATATATATATATATATATATATATATATATATATATATATATATATATATATATATATATATATATATATATATATATATATATATATATATATATATATATATATATATGCAGTGAATATCGCTTATAACGATATCGGATATTACGACATATCGGTTATAACGACGACATATTAAAGTCCCGACTGAGTTCTATGCTAAATGCATTGAAGACGTGTTGCCTATAACGACATCGCATATAACGACGTACTTATATTGCGACCAATAATTTAAGTTAAATTGGTCCAAGTAATCGGTTATAACGGCGAGCGATATCGCATGTAACGACGAACTGATATAGTGACCGATTAATTTAGCTTATAGTGGCGGAACCAACCTGTTATAACGACGACGGGTCTTTATTTTATTTAGCTATTGAGCGCCGAAGTTCGGGGAATTCCTTTTCTTGTAGGCGGTAAATCCCCGCTTCATGCGAATCGGCATTTGGTCTGTTATAAACGACTGTTACCTTTATTGTATTAAAGCTATTGATGTAGTGTGCATTTGTGTTTACATAATCTAAGGTGCTGAATCTGAGAGTATAAAACGCGATGTCTAAACGAAAGGCTTTTACAGTTGAGGAGAAAGCTCATATAATTTGGCGTTTGGAAAGTGGGGAATCGAATAATGATATTGCCAAAGAGTTAAATGTAAGTAATGCTTATCCAGTTTATTAATTTTGATAATTATTATTTTTGATAACTTTGCTGCAACACTTGTTAACTCATAAAGTTTTTACATGAGAAAAAATTGTATTTTCAGGTCGCTCATTCAACAATATCAACCATATGGAAAAATCGTGAAAAGATACATCAAGCATTTGATAGTGGCGATACTTCGTTGACCATGAAAAAAATGAGATATTGTAACGAATCAGCAGTGGATGAGGCAATGTTAAAGTGGTTTAAGGTAAAAAGGAGCCAGAATGCAATACTGACAGGTCCCATTTTAATCGCAAAAGCTAATGATTTTGCGAGGCAGCTTAAGATTGATTTTACGTGTTCACGTGGATGGATTCAGCGATTTCAAAAGAGGCACAACATAGTGTGTGGAACAGTTAGTGGAGAAGCGGCAAGTGTACCTAAAGGGGTTTGTGAAGATTGGTTATCTGCTGTATGGCCTAATTTACGCAGGGGGTACAAGGATGAAGAAATATTTAATGCAGATGAAACGGGGTTATTCTTTCGAATGTTGCCAAATAAAACCATGAAGTTTAAGGGTGAAAAATGCATAGGCGGAAAACTGTCTAAGGACAGGCTAACTGTTTTGGTTGGAGCTAATATGACTGGTACGGAAAAAATGAAACTTTTAGTTATTGGGAAGGCGAAATCTCCACGCTGCTTCAAAAATATAAAAACCCTGCCAGTTGATTACGAAAACAATGCAAAAGCCTGGATGGTTGCCTCACTGTTTGAAAAGGCAATAAGAAAGTGGGACAATAAACTGTTTAGAGCAAATAAGAAAATACTTTTGTTATTAGACAACTGTTCAGCTCATCCAAACCTAAAAAAATTAAAAGCCATAAAACTTGTGTTTCTACCGCCGAATACAACTTCGGTGCTACAGCCAATGGATCAGGGAGTAATCAAGGCATTAAAAAATGAGTTTAGAAAATTGCAGCTAGCAGCTAACTAAAGTCTTAGAAAAATATGAGACTTCTAATGACCTTTACAAATTAAACATTTTGGAGGCCATTCTATTTATATCACAAGCTTGGGATCACGTTTCCCAACAGAAAATTTCAAGATGTTTTGGTCATGCAGGATTTACCGCCCTGCCGGACGATCATGCAAGTTCTGATGAGGGGGAAAATCTTCCACTTTTAGAATGGATTAAACTTCAAAGCAAAAATAACCCCCCTGAAGACGAAAACTTACCTTTAGCAGAATGGATCCGTGACTTACCTATCGCTGACTTTGCTACCCAAGAAAACTGGGAAAATTTTGTAGAGGTTGATGAGGTTCTGACAACCACGGATGAATTGACCGACTCAGAAATTTTGGAAGGTCCACAAGAGAGTGGAAAAAGTGATGAAGAGGAGGAGGAACTGGTGACCGACGAATATCAGCCACCAGCCATAACAGAGGTTCGTTCAGCAATTAAAACTATCAGACATTTCTTTGTTTTTAATAATGACAGGGAAGATATTGCAAATCCGACTTTGGTGCATCTAGAGAATATGATTGAAAAGGCGTTCTTAAATTCTAAGAAAAAACAAAAACAATCTGTATTTACTGACTTTTTTAAAAAAGTTTAGTTTTTAGTTTATTCATTTTTTTGTTGAGTTGTTCTGTTTTATAATTAACATTTTATTATACATTTTTTCATAATTTTGTATACAAATGTACATTAAGTATGTACATACATACATAATATGTACATACTCACATAACATTATATGTATGTATGTATGTGTACGCACATACATCTGAAAATATTCCATGTTTTTAACTTTTTTTTTTAATTAAGTTTTTATTGAAAATTTTAAGAGATATAATCACTTTTTCGTAATAAAAATATATAAGGCATTTTCTTACTTTTTTCTCTCTATAACGACGCTCGGTTATAACGACCGAAATTAAGCGGCCCGTTCAATGTCGTTATAACCGATATTCACTGTATATGTATATATATATATATATATATATATATATATATATATATATATATATATATATATAATACATATACATATATTTATATATAGGGTGTTAATTAATGTAATGTCGTGGACATAGTTCAGGGGGTGATAGTACTCGACAAAATAGGAAAAAAATGCCAATATATACATGGTCAAAAACGCACCATTTTCGTTAAACAGGGAGGCAAAGTGTTATTTTTTTCCCGTTTTTTGCTTTTTTTTTTCAGTTCCTTCTGAGACAATTAGTTCAAATTTAGGACATGTACTATTTTTAAGAACCCCTATGATAAAATATTAAAATCGTGGATGGTAGTATACAGGGTGTTACATTTTTTGCACCACCTACAAGTTTATCTTGCAGAACTTTTTTTTTGCAGCACCCTGTATGAATTCTGATGTAAAATTTAAACTCTTTGTTCATTTCTTTAGCTCTTTCGTATTTTGCATTATTTTCGTATCTATCACAGTTTTCGACTTATTTGCAATAATTGCCATAATGCGAATTAAGTGTAGGCTAAATAATGAAACTGGAAAAAAAGGAAGTAGGCTGAGGCAGGTCATTTGTTAATTCTGTTCTTTAATCTGACATTTTGTAAGAAATATTTTTTTATTTGACGTTTCCGTAGTTGTTTCGGGTTGTTTAATGATGGTTGAATTCACGAGTCAAGAATATGCAGAAATTCATTTCATTTATGGACTTGCCAACGGCAATTGGTTTGAAGCCAGACGACTCTATGAACAGAAATATCCATATCGCATGGTGCCCAAAAGACAAACATTTACAAAGGTACATAATCGGCTATGTGAAACTCATCATTCAAGAAATCCACTCGTTTAGCAGGAGCAAATAGAACGGTTAGGACTCCTGAAGTCGAGAAGCAGTCCTGAATGCAGTAGAAAATGATCCTGCTAGCAGTACGAGGAAAATTGCAGCAATTTAACATTTCATTTGTGCTTGTATGGAGAATTTTATTAGACAACTTAATGTATCCTTACCACAACCAAAGGGTTCAAGCTTTTCTCCCACGTGACTTTCCACTCCGTTTAAATTTTTGCCAGTGGTTCTTACAAATGCTAGCCCAAAATCCATTATTTGGAAACAGGATTTTATTTAGCGATGAGGCAATTTTTTTTAGGAATGCCATACGTAATTTTCATAACAATCATTTTTGGGCAGAAGAGAATCCGCATTCGATACATGAAAATAATTTCCAGCAACAATTTTCAGGAAATGTGTGCGCCGGAATTATTGGAGATTATTTGATAGGTCCATTTTTCCTGCCAGCAAGGCTAAACGGACGATATTATTGTCAATTTCTCGAAGACGAACTCCCGGTATTGCTAGAAGACGTGCCAATTCTTCTTAGAAATCAAATGTGGTTCATGCACGATGGTGCACCAGCACATTTCAACACAGAGGTGAGGGAGTTCCTAAATAATAATTTTAACAACTGTTGGGTGGGCCGGAATTATTGGAGATTATTTGATAGGTCCATTTTTCCTGCCAGCAAGGCTAAACGGACGATATTATTGTCAATTTCTCGAAGACGAACTCCCGGTATTGCTAGAAGACATGCCAATTCTTCTTAGAAATCAAATGTGGTTCATGCACGATGGTGCACCAGCACATTTCAACACAGAGGTGAGGGAGTTCCTAAATAATAATTTTAACAACTGTTGGATAGGGCGAGGGGGACCTCAGCCATGTCCCCCTAGATCTCCAGATCTGAACAGCCTGGATTTCTTTTTCTGGGGACACCTGAAAACATTGGTGTATCAGACCCCAATCCAGACAGAAGAAGATTTAAGAAACAGAATAATAGCTTCATGCGGCATCATTCGCAATACTCCTGGAATATTTGACAGAGTCCGTCAGTCCTGAAGCGAAGACTTGATTCTTGCATTCTAGCAAGAGGCGGATATTTTCAAGAACTTTTATAATGTTGTTTTATTTTTAATTTAACTGTAATAATTTTATCTGATTGTTCATTATCATGTCGGTTGATTTAAAATAAAACCCGTTTCTTAATTTTTTGCTTAATTTCGCCTACATGCCATCGATGCAATGCATCGATTATTGCAAATAAGTCGAAAACTGTGATAGATACGAGAATAATGCAAAATACGAAAGAGCTAAAGAAATGAACAAAGAGTTTAAATTTTCTATCAGGTAGGTGGTGCAAAAAATGTAATACCCTGTATACTACCATCCACGATTTTGATATTTTATTGTAAAGGTTCTTAAAAGTAATACATGTTTTAAATTTGAACGAATTGGCTCAGAAGGAACTGGAAAAAAACGAAAAAAAACGAGAAAAAAATTGACACTTTGACACCCTGTATAACGAAAATGGTGCGTTTTTGACCATGTATATATATCAGCATTTATATCCTATTTTGTCGAGTACTATTACCCCCTGAAATATGTCCACGACAATAATTAACACCCTGTATATATATATATATATTATATCCATATTAAAACAAGGATCGTCAAACGAAGGACTAAGCAATCGGCGGATATTTAAGAATAAAAAATGTGCCTGAGGCACTAGGTTTCACCATGAGAATTAAACAACCCTTGTTTCTCTCCGTCCAAAATAAATTATATATATTAGAAAATCAGTAATGGCAGTATTGGTGAATCTTGGGCGGTATCGCGGTATAAAGAAAAATTGAACATAAAGCCTGAAATGCCATAAAAAGCCCGCCAGTCACAACACAGATAATTCAATGTGTTTTCTATTGGTTCAATTCATAGTTTATTTCCGCGAAGTATGAACAACATGTCAAATATTCAACATGAGCTTTCTAGTTTGGTGGTAAGATATACACTGATATGTCCATAAAAAGCATTAATAAAATGATAGTTGGCCGAGCAAAGATAATAATAAATATAACTTTGAATATATTTCTATTGTTTTAATACAAGCCTAACCAGGGCTAACCGAAAGCGCAGTCCGATATAATAAAAAGAAAAAACATCGCCCGCCGAAAATGGAACACAAGACCTTTACACAATGCAGTTACAATGTCCTACCACTGAGCCAGAACTTAGAAGCATAGATAAGATATTTAATATAAAACTCAGGAGAGCTCACACTAAAACTTTAACGAGTTTTTTTTATTTTATACTTTATACCCCAATATTTTAATAACGTCGCCGATTTAAGCAAATCGCCCCAAAGTACGCCAGACGCCATAGTATTTATTGGGATCCGCCAGACTTCTAATGAATCGTAGCGTAGGTCTTCAGTTATATAATTATTAAATTCTCATTAAATTAGGGGTCGAGCCCCCTGCGTTAACAACTTCTTTTTTAATCAGTAGGGGACATTTTATCACTACACAAAATACAAATCAGCTATGAACAACAAATGAATACAAATAATACAAAATACAAATACATTCTTTATTATCCAAATGACACAAAGTGCATGGAATTCGTCTGTAAAGTTGACAATGTAAAATCAAATACACAGAGTAGATATCTAGAAACTAATAAAATAATATAAACAAATTATACGAGAAAATCCTTTACGGAACAATAACATCCAATAAAAATAGTTTTAGATTTTTTTAAATATTATCATATTGTCACTAGATGCAACGTAGTTTAGCAACTTAGCGAGTAAGGTAATCATGATTTCTATTTTTAACAAACATATTACCATTTTTAAATACGAACAAACTTATCTCAAACGATAGAGATAAAATTTTAAATCTACTAAATAGAGGTCTACAAGAAGTAGTGGATGAAACACAAGCTATACATCTTAGAATTCTTTTTTGACTTTTAAAGACTCTGGCTGCATGAGAAGTGAACCCCGTACAAGATCCTAGAGTGTATGATGGCATGGTAAACACTAACAATCTGATGAACATCCATGACAAGTCTGATATTTTTAAACACATAGCAACGACTGTTTAGTTTAGATGATAAACTCACACAGTTAGGCTTCCAGGAAAGAGTATCATCTAGGGTCAGCCCAAGAAACATTACCGGTCTCTCACCCTGAAGCACGCCTTGATCTGAGAATAATTCCAAATTTAGATACTCCCAAATTGACGTCGATTGTTAAATCAATTTGCAATATATACTGGTTCTTGCAATAACTTGTCTGTAATATTTAATTTTGAAGTAGAACTGTTTTTATAGCTCTGGACGGATTATCGCAATTAAGTATTTTTTGTTGATGATATAGTTTTTTTGTATTATTAACCAGTTGTCTATGTGAACTACTGATCCTATACCACGCGTCCAGATCAGGGTTTTCTCCTCGGCGGTGTGCATAATTTGCTGACCAGAATAAAAAATTTTCTTAATGTACTGAAAAAAACTTCACCAAATTTTAAACCTTTAATTGGCTTATCTAGCAGTATATGCTACCATAAGCATAATTTTTAATTTAGCCCTTAACGGCTACTTTACTGAAACCGTTCGACCACCGCTACTTATAAATCAAATTCAACTAAAATATAGCCCTAAAAGACACGTTACAAGAGCTTCACGCTACCATAAAAACTATTAATTAATTCAGCCCTTAAGGGCTAGTTTACTCTTAACAAAATTTACTAAAACCGTGCATTTATAAACCAACTTTAGCGAAAATATAGTCCTAAGAGACAGTTTACATGTGCTTTAAGTTACCGTAAAAATAATTATTTAAATCAGCCCTTAAGGGCTACTTAACTCTTAAAGAATTTTACTAAAACCTTTCGACCACCGCTATTTATAAATCAAACTCAACAAAAATATAGTTTTCAGAGACACTTTACAAGAGCTTTATCCTACCATAAAAAATATTATTTATTTCAGCCCTTAAGCGCTTCTTTACTTTATGAAATTTTTACTGAAACCGTGCCACCACCATTATTTATAAACCAACTCAACGAAAAATAGTCCAGAGAGACACTCTACAAGGACTTTAAATTACCGTAAAAATTAATATTTATTTCGGCCCTTAAGGGCCACTGTACTTTATGAAATTTTTACTGAAACCATGCGACCACCGCTATTTATAAACCAAGCTTAACGGAAATATAGTCCTGACTCCTGAGAGACACTCTACAAGGACTTTAAATTACCGTAAAAATTATTATTTAAATCAGCCCTTAAGGGCTACTTTTAATTTTCCAGATTTTTACTAAAACCGTGCGACTACCGCTATTTATAAGTCAAACTCAACAAAAATATAGTCCTGGGAGACATTTTACAAGAGCATTATACTACAATAAAAATTATTATTTAATTAAGCCCTCATGCGACCAGCGCTAATTATAAACCAAACTCAACAAAAATATAATTTTGAGAGGCACTTTACAAGAACTTTAAGCTACCTTTAAAATAATTATTTAAATCAGCCCTTTAGGGCTACTTTACTTTTAACGATATTTACTAAAACCGAGCGACCACCGCTATTTATAAATCAAACTCAACGACAATAAAGTCCCGAGATACTCTATAAGGGCTTTAAGCTATCCTGAAAATAAATATTTAATTAAGCCCTTAAGGGGTAGTAGTAGTAGTAGTAGTAGTAGTAGTAGTAGTTAGGGGGAGGTCTAGAGACCTAACTGGTAGGCCTATAAGGCCCTTTCAGTCTACCCCAGCTCCTCCCTCAACCACCACCCGCCACCAGGTGTACATCCTTGAATCTGCCTGTCCTTACTATGTAAGTCTGTATATCCTTCCATGCAAGATCCTTAACTTCGTCCCTATGCAAGACCGTAGTGCCGAAAATATCTCGCCGCAGTCTCGCTCGCGCTTCACATCTGCACAGGAAGTGAAGCGGAGTTTCCTCCTCTTCCTGACACTCCGTGCAGATAGAATCTTCGTCAATGCCTAACATAAAGAGGTGTCTGCTCAATCGACAGTGCCCGGTTACTATTCCTACGATGGAATTTAGAGCTTTCCTGTCTCGGGCTAGTAACCACTCTGTTCGGCCCTTATCGGGCTTAACCCCCTTAAGGGGTACTTTACTCTTAAAAAAAATTACTAAAATCGTGCGACCACCGCTATTTATAAATCAAACTCAACAAAAATATAGTCTTGAGCGACCTTTTACGAGAGTTTTATGCTACCATAAAAATTACTATTTAATTCAGTCCTAAAGGGCTACTTTACTCTTGATTTTTACTAAAACCGTGCGACTACCGTTATTTATAACTCAAACTCAACAAAAATATAGTTCTGAGAGACAGAAATTATTATATAATTCAGCCCCAAAGGGCTTCTTTACTCTTGAAGATCTTTACTAAAACCGCGCGACCACAGCTATTTATAAATCAAACTGCGGGAGGTGTTTTTTTTATGATTACAATAGTTTTTTCCTAGCAGAGAATTAAAATAATTATAGAATAAAATGACATGGCGGACCAGTTCGACTAATAATTGTCCTTTTCGGATAAAAAAATATCTATCCGTATATCAAAATTATAAATCTTTATCTATATAGCAATATTTTTTTGTTTAACATTATTCCGTATAATCACCTAGATGCTGTTATAAAGTTGCCAGATGCCACGAAAAAAATAATGGTACAAACCCTTCGCATTTAGGCCGTATTGCATTTCCAAGCTCAGTTGGTAGTGCGTATTTTCCCCTAAACTACACCGGCCCAAACAGTTAGTGGACCGAAACTTCACTGGCCCTAACAGTCGAAATCCCGACATATTGGAATGTTTGGAATGCGGCGCTAGCCCCACACTTTAAATAGCCAATTGGCGAGCTACGCTACTGGCTAAAAATTCTCTAAATGGGCCTGCGGTGTGTCAAGTTCTATTGATAAAAAAATGATGTTAACGTATTTGCCAGCATTCCAACTTTGAAGTGAAAATATTTTGACTGTTTTTTTTTTTGTTTATTATAAAGTATTTGTGGTTTCGGTAAACTATGTTGACACTCTTAAATCTCGTTTATTTTTGTTTTTATCTACCATTCTAGCAGTCCAAATTGAGAAAATATGTGGAAAACTCTCATTAGCACTCAAAATATACTTTAAGATGTAATTATTACACAAATCAAAGGTTATTTTGATTTCAAACATCTTTCCGACTGTTCCCACCGCCAAGCTTGTTTTTAATTTGATGTGCGACGTTGCCATATTCATAATTAAAAAAATACCTAGTTATGATACATGTAAAACTAATTTTTTTTATAACAAAACTTATAATTAATAAAAATGCTGATTAGGTTAGGTTAGGAATAGTTAGGTTTTCTGTAAAGAAAGGGCGCCAACCGAATTCCTACTCTATATTGAAAGCGGGATGTTTCTGTAACAAAAACTATATAGTTAGGTGGATCTGTCCCGCTAACGTTAGGTTAGCCCAGGTTCGTCAATAAAACCTTAATTAAAACTATAATAATAACAATAAATAATTACAATTCTGTTGTCCAAATAATTTTCAATTGGTCATTTCATTTCCTCTAACGAATTGGTAAATCTAAAATCTGGCAACATTGCTAAATTTTTCGATTTAAGACTGTCAAATTGTGACCAAGTGTGACTTTTAATTATTTTTTTTTTTTTTTTAGGAAAACTATAAAAGAATCCCCACTCTGTGAGTGTGGACAAACTGAAAACCTTGATCATATTTTCTTTAAATGTCCGTTAAGGGCAATTCCGGGGGTGGACATGTATGAATGTCTTAGACAAAGTGGGTTAAACACTCCATTCAATATTATATCGGTTCTAAACAATATAAATATCTCTAGAGTCAAATCCCTGATTACATTTTTAAAGAGAAATAATATCAATTTATAAACATACCATTGTTATAATGAAACCAAATAAGTTTAGGTGAAACAAATCAATATGCATATCGTAAAAACAAGAACAGGTAAATTTACCCTACCAGCTATGTGTACCGTGTAGTGGTGTCTAGTAACTGTTGTCCTTGTCGTGTGGAGCGTTAGAGAGTGAAAGACTAACATTCCTTAAAAAAAAAATAAATAAATAAATAAAATACCAAAAAGAGAAGAAAGAAAAGGGAGGAAATAAGAAAGAAAAAGAGAGAAGTACTAAAGTAAGAGGATAATGGGACCAGAATAATCCAAGAATCAGACTGCCTGGACCAAAGGGAGAAGAGCTGGCAAATTGTCATAGCACATGACAGCGCCATAAAACAAAACTGAACTGAATTTTAGGAAAACTCTTGCATATTCCGCAATTTTTATTTTTGAAATGTAATATTACAAATGGGTACTTTCTGGAAAAAAAATAAAATATGCAAAAATCGTCTGTCAGGATAGTTTACCGGACCCGTATTTGTTTATCACAGGATAATTTCTATTTAATGGAATAATGGAGGTGTTACTGCTGGGAGCGGGTCTGGGATGAGGACAATGAAATGAAACGACAAATGACGAGTCTAGTTGGCAACTGCTTTATTATAAAAGATGGCGTCTATTTATATGCGAGCCTGTACACATTACAATGTTGCACGATTTATATTTAATATTTCCTGACATCTCCCTTTAAATAAAATAGCTATAAACTAAAAATTATCAGTCTTAATTTAATTTTTTATCACAGATCATTAATTACAACTAGTTACATTTATTTTATAATTACATTAAATTTATTTAATCTCACAGAACAGTAGCCGTTACGGTATATACAATATATAATGAATTTTATGTAAAATTCACAACATAATTAAATCACAATATTGTTCAAAATGTACCAAACTTCTAGAGGTGTTTTTCATAAAATATTTTAATAATCACTCAAAATTTTTTATTTTGTAATAAGAATAGTTATAACCATAATGTACAACCATTCTAACCTAAAATTGCAAACACATCTCTAATTCAATATCAATTATATAATGTTATATAATAAATAAAAATGTTATGCCACAATATAAGACATTCTCAATGATAAACTACTTGTGAACCAGTGAAGACTCTATCTTAACAATGTATTAGTCGAATTCAAGTTTATAATCTCGAAGCCTTGTAGGCAGCTTTATGTTTCTACCTGTTCTACTTAGTCGAGTAGCATTAAACAGATTTTCATCCTCGCTAGAGGAATGAGGTGACTCAGAAGTTTCATAACTAGAAATACATGTTTTATGTGATTCGTCAGAATTACTATCTAAGGAATTATTAAGTGTATCCTCACTGTTCTCACAGTCGTCTACTGTACTATTACTAACATTACTATCACTAAGACAAACACTATTTGGACAAAGATTAAAGTTATTTGGACTAACACGTACATTACTTTGATTAGCACAAACATTACTAGATAGTCTGTCCAAAGGTGTTTGTTTCCCATTCTCTCCAGTATCTGAAGACTTATTGTCAAATAAAGGAATATAATTATAATTTAAAAAATTACTAGAAGATGCAAAATTAGTTAGGTTACCATTCTCCATACTAGAGAGTTCGGTTTTCTCCCTTGGCTGGTGTTTTAGTTCTTTTATAAATTTTCTATTTCTTCTATATTTCTTGCCTTTTTCAGTCTCTACTAAATATGATCTAATGCCAACTTGGACCAAGGACGCAAAGGAATATCATGAGATATCATGGGCTCAGACTGTTGAGACTTCCGGAAAGTTTGACATACATGACATGATAGTACAAAGTCTTCAATCTGTTTTGTCATGCCTGGCCAATAAAATGAAAGTTTAGCTTTATCAATGCATTTTTTTGCAGAAAGATGACTATAATGCATTATATTTAAAATTTCTGAAGGCACAATTAAATTTTGGCCTTTAAACAAAAGATCATCTATTTCAGAAATTTCTCCTTTAAATTTAAAATAAACTTTGATATTTTCAGGGCAGTCTGCTAATCTACTCGGCCAACCGTTCCTGACAAACTGTTTTAGGGAAATTAACTCTGGGTCCTCATTGGTTAGTTTTATTATTTCTCGCTTTTTATCTTCAGAAACATTAATATTCATTAATACCAAGCAAATGTGTGATTCCAGCTCTAAATCTACATTTTCCTCAAAGAATCCGTCCAATCAATATGGCGGCGAATGATTTGTCGTGTGAAAAATACGAGCGCAAGAAAAGTGAAAAAAGTAGCAAAGTAAATTGTTTACATTGTAAAAAAACATGTGAGATGCCTACAAAGTGCATAAAGTGTGAAGAAAATTTTCATCCTTCGTGTTTGAAACAAGCTGCGGCCAAAAAATCGGCAATTTGTGTTCATCAAGTAGCAGCCATGACACCAACAGAGGTGGATGAAGAAACCAAAAAAGACTTGGAAATAGGCTATCTGAAACGTTTAAACCTAGTACTTGAGGAAAAAAACAAAATTCTTGAGGAAAATAACGAATTACTTAGAGAAAAGGTGGAAATCCTGACGACAAACGGAAATTTATCCAATATAAAAAAAGGTAAACAAATCCCCCTCTTACGCCCACCCCCTCAGGTCACGTCCCCGAAATCGATTCCTTCTCCGAAATCGATCTCTTCTCCTAGAAAACAGAAACTAGTAGTTCCTAAAAAACCAACAGAGGGCAGCACAAAATCTCATGATCGCCAACCTAAGGAAAATTCAAAATCTCAAAAGATTTTGGAGCCCGAAAGCACGGCCGCCGGACAAGAGACAGAACCAAAGTCAAATATGACAATTGATGATGACGTTTTTGAGGTTAAAACTAAAACTGATGGAAACAAATCAGAAAAACAGGAAAATAAAAATCTTCAAGATCCAATTTCCCAAAATGTGGGAGAAAGTGAATGGAAAATTGTCCAGGGCAGAAAAAAGAAGCAAAAAATTGATGTGAACTTAAGACCCGCCCCAGTTAAAGGGAAAAACGAAAATGCCATGGAACTACAAGCAGCAAATCAAAACTGTTTCTGGTTGTTTCTGACAGGGCTTGCCATCTCAACAACGCCTCTTCAGATAAAAACCTACCTAAAAAATAATGGTATTACAGACTCTACATGTGAAATTCTTAAAACCAAACAAGAAAAAAGGTACACCTCTTTTAAAGTTAGTGTACCCTTAGAAAATAAGGATATGGTTCTGGATGCAAATTTATGGCCCAAAGGTGTCTCTGTCAGTGAGTTTTTAAACTTGAAAACACTAATGTCTCAAAGGAGGCGAAATCAACAGTAAGGCCATTAAGAACTAAGGCAAAAGATGTAGCAAAAACTGTCACACTGTTACATTGTAATATATGTTCAGTAAGGAACAAAATTCATCAGCTTGAAGCGGCATTAGACGAAGATTCCTCCGATATTGTATGCCTAACGGAACATTGGTTGACCGCGGATGAGATAAATGCCTTTAGCCTTCAAAATTATAAAATTGCAGGATGCTCTGTGCGAACACAATCTCATGGTGGAGGGACTGTGATATTAGTTAGAAAAAACATTGATTTTTTATGTGTAGAAAATTTTAATATCTATAATGTTGAAAAATGTATTGAGTTTTGTGTATCTTTAATTAAGAATGTATATGTTGTTTGTATTTATAGGACACCTGGGGGTGACTTTGACACTTTCCTCTCTACACTGGAGGAAGTTATAAGTAGCATTGGCCCGGGAAAAGATACTGTACTGGCAGGCGATTTTAATGTGTTATTTGGCACCGGTCAGGGAAATTGTGTCACTCTTCTTGACCTGTTGGGGACCTACGGTTTCCAACAGACAATTTTTGAGCCAACACGTGGCGATTCCTGCCTAGACAATATATTTTTAAATTTTGCAATGGAACTATCTTCAACAAAAACTGTAAATTATCATCTTTCTGACCATTTGAGTCAAATGCTATGCTTTACTAAAAGAAATAAAGAAGTTTCATCTGAAAAAAATATTTTCCGGCCAATAACCCAAAGAGGTTTATTTAATTTTTATAATATTGTAGAGGGTTCTTCCTGGGAGTTTGTGGATCGCACGGATATCAATACTGAGGGGAAGTTTCGGGTCCTGATGGATTTGCTGGAGGGTGCATATCTGCAGTGTTTTCCTGAGAAGAAGTATAATGTGCGTACAGATCAGGGTGGCAGGGTAAGTTGGTTTGACGATGTCCTTAAGGACATGAGAGAACATCTGAATCTGTTGTATGATGTATGCAAGCAGTACAATCGGGTGAATGATTGGGAAGAGTATAAAAGATATAAAAAATATTATCGGGCCGCCATTGTGGAAGCAAGGAGGTTTGCAAATGACAGAGCTATAAACTCTTCAAGTAACCCAGGGAAGTGCATGTGGCAAATTATAAATCAAAAAAGGGGTAATACAAAAAAAGGGGACCAGCACATCAATTGTCATATTCCACCACAAGAATTTAACGACTTTTTTGTGGGAATTGCCCATAACTTAATTAAAGATGCTACTAAAGATCCCCTGCTATACCTAAATGATATTAGTACTTCTTATGATGAGTTTAATTATCAGGAGGTCACTTTTGTACAAATGAGGGACACTATCGCTAAATTAAAAAATAAAAAAAGTGCTGACATATTCGGGTTGACAGTTGAACTTTTAAAATCAATAAAAAATATAATCTATATTCCTCTCACTAAACTTTTCAACCATTGTGTCCAAGAGTGTAACTTTCCTTTAGTCTTGAAACGGGCCTTAATAACACCAGTATTTAAAAAAGGAGACAAAGTTCTTGTCACAAATTACCGACCTATATCCTTGCTTCCGATTGTATCAAAGGTATTTGAGAAAATCATGGCAGCACAAATTGTAGAACTATTTGAGACACGCGGACTGTTTAGCAATAGACAGTTTGGTTTCCGGAGAGGTAAGAGCACCATTCTGGGGGTTCTGGATCTTTTGGAGGGGATAATGGACTCTTTTGAGAGAGAGAGTACTTTGATGCCCTATTTTGTGACCTGAGTAAAGCATTTGACTGTGTCACACACGATCTCTTGTTAAAGAAACTGAAACTTTACAAGTTCAGTGAAAACAGCATTAAATTGACACAGTCATATCTCGATGAACGTTACCAAACTGTTCGGGTAAATGGTAGGTTGTCCGAGGCATCGCTCTTGGACATAGGTGTTCCACAGGGATCGGTGCTCGGACCCATTCTATTTCTCATTTACATTAATGACTTGCCACATAGCTGTGCGGATGCTAAGTTTGTGCTGTTTGCGGATGATACAACGGTGTCTGTGGCTGGGAGGACTGAGCGGGAGGCTGCGGATAGGCTGGATCTGGGACGTGTAGTTGTGGAGGACTGGTTTTTGTCGAACCGTCTGCTGCTGAACGCTGATAAAACGCAGAACATCATGTTTTCATTAAGAGATCTTGAGGATCACCATCCCAATTCTGTCAGATTTCTGGGGATTCATCTTGACTCCAGACTTACGTGGGAATCCCAGGTGGAGGTGGTGAGTAGCAAACTCCGAACAAGTGTTTTTGTGCTGAGAAATTTGGTAGGGTGTGTGTCACAAGAGTCGCTAAAAACTGCTTATTATGCAATATTTCATAGTGTAATGATCTACGGAATAATTGCTTGGGGAGGCTCGACACATTCTGCTAGAGTATTTGGGTTACAGAGGAGGGCGGTGAGACTTTTGACTGGGATTGGATACAGGGAGGACTGCAGGGCTGCTTTCTCGGAACTGGGCATACTGACTTTCCCCTCGGTATACATATTAGAACATTTACTTAATGTAAAACGCAGTGAAGAAGATTATAAGACTCATGAGGATGTACATAACTATGAAACCAGGAACAGACATCACCTGGTAACATCTTACTGTAGACTGGGAAAGTGTCAGAGTAGACCCGAATTCATAGGTGTAAAACTTTTTAACAAACTACCAACAGAAGTCAGGGTACTTCCTTTGGCACAATTTAAAAACAAAGTAAAAGGCTTTTTAATAAAGAAATCATTTTATAGTGCAGAGGAATATTTTGACTTGAATTTTAATTTTTTACAGTTTTAAGTGTGTATGTTCTTCATTGTACATTGTGTAGTTTTCTTTTACCTGTAGTATATAACTAATTATTATTAGAGCAACAAAAATTATATGCTGCCATTTATTTTATTTATGACTTGTGTAAGTGCTATTGTACGTTAACATTAATAAATTTTGATTTGATTTGATTTGATTTGATTAGAAATTATTTTTACGAAAAGCCCTACTTAAGGTGTCAGCTAAAATAAGTTTTTTGCCTGGCTTATACACTAATTCAAAATTATATTTCCTTAACTACATAATCATTCTTTGTAATCTAGGTGGACATAAATGTAAAGGCTTTTTAATTATACTAACTAGAGGCAAATGATCAGTTTCTACAATTAGATTTTTAATTCCATATACATACTGCGAAAAACGAGAAATTCCGAACCACACACTTAGCATTTCTTTTTCAATTTGAGAATATTTACACTGAGTTTCTGTCAAAGCCCTGGATGCATGAGCACAAGGCCTTCCATCCTGAAGTAATACGGCAGCCATCCCAAACTGAGATGAATCCACAGATATTGTTGCCGACTGTTTAGACACATCATAAAAATGTAAACAAGGAGCTTTAGACAAAACATTTTTTAAGTTGTTAAAAGTAGCTTCGTGTATGTCATCCCACTGGAAAAGATTATCTTTCCTCAGGAGAGCACGAAGAGGTGCAGTTTTTTCTGAAAGTCCCTCAATAAACCTACTCATATATGTTATCATACCAAGAAATCTTTGAACGTCTTTTTTATCTATTGGTGAAGGCATATCCTTTATAGCCTGTACTTTATCTTCATTAGGTTTTATACCTGTTCTACTTATAGTATGACCCATATACCTAACCTCAGATTGCAAAAATTTACATTTATCTTCATTAAATTTTAAGCCATTTTTTAGGGCAAATTCTAAAACTTTTATTAACCTGGCATTATGCTCTTCTATAGTATTTCCATATACTAAAATATCATCAACATAGAAATTACAGCCCTCAATACCACCAAAAATTTCAAACATTCGTTCCTGAAAAACCTCCGGGGCACTGCACAACCCATAAGGTAACCTTAAAAATCGATATCTCCCAAATGGAGTAGCAAAAGTACAAAGTTTTGAACTATTTTTATCTAATTTAATCTGCAGGAAACCTTGTGTTGCATCCAAGACTCTAAAATATTTTGAACCTGTCAAATCAGCCGTCAATTCTTCCAGAGTGGGAATTTGAAAATAATGTCTTTTAATATTTGAATTTAAATCTTTGGGATCTATAGCTATTCTAAGCTGACCATTTGATTTTCTAACTATTACCATATTATGACACCAATCAGTACAATCATTAGATTTTTCTATAAGTCCCTGCTTTTCTAACTGATTTAGAGTAAGTTTGAGTTTATCTCTAAGAGCAAATGGAACTTTTCTAGGATAATTTACTACTGGAGTTGCGCCTTCTCTCAACTCAATATGATATTCTTTTTTTAAACAACCTATACCGTTAAATACGGAATTATATTTTTTTAAAATGCTTTTTAATTCAAAACTTTTATTTAGAAAATTATTTTCTACTGAATCTATTCTTTTAATAAGTTCTAGTTCTACACAACCATTAAGACCCAAAATAGGACTGTTCTCTGAGTAGACCACATAAAATAACAGACTCTCCTGACTTACAATTTAAAATACAATGACCAATAATAGGAATAGTATGCCCAGTATAAGAAGTGAGCTTGGTTTTAACTTTATTTATTTTTGAAAGATCAAAATTGATTTTTTGTAGAAAACTTACAGGTATTATATTGGCCATGGCTCCTGTATCCAGTTTAAAGTCCAAAGTCTGTCCTTCAATCTCCAAAGTCGTAACCCACAAACTCTCAGACATCCCAGCGGTGGCTCTTGAACCCCTTGGCGAGACTGTGTGAATATCAATAGAACCTATGAAAAGAAAATTATCTGTATCATCCAAATCACTACAACTAGAGTCATTATCCTTTATACAGTTAATAGATCTTTTATGTTTAAAATATTTAGATTTATTGTTAAAGTTAGAACGGTGGTTATTAGATACTTTGTTTTTAAAACAACAAGAAGAAAAATGATTACTGATACCATAATTTAAACATTTCGTGCCAAATGCAGGGCATTTCCCATATTCATGACGTTTGGCACACTTGGGACAGGTGGATTTGCCTTGATTGTGCCCTGTAGATGAACCTAACGAACCTGGATGGTCAGTTCTTAGTTGCTGTGATCGGGGGCCCTGATTCTTACGAGACCTGGTACCAATAGCGTCCACTTCCACTTGTTTTTCTTGTTTAATACTATTGGTGATATATCTGTTCTGCTGCCTTGTGCTTTCTACGTTAACACAAATTTGGACGGCCCTTTGCAGCGTAGTAGCATCTTCTTGAAGTAGCTTTTCTTTCAGTGTGGTAGACCTTAATCCACAAACTAGCATGTCTTTAATAAGTGACTCTCTTAAATCGCCAAATTCGCAAGAAAGTGACAGAACTGACAGATTCTTTAGTTCAGTAATGAATTGATCAACCGATTGACCTTCGAGTTGCTGAATTGTGAAAAATTTATGCCGTTCATAGGTAAGGTTCTTTTTCGGGTTAAAATGAGCATCGAACTTAATCTGCAGACTTTCCAAAGTTTCCGTTTCATCCTGCCCCCAAGTAAATGCATTATATATTCTAATACCTTCGTCTCCAATCAACGTGAGGAGCTGAGCACATTTTGTACCTTCGTCCTTTTTTGATATTTCTGTTGCTTTTAAATACGTATTGAACCTTTGCTTCCAAAATTTCCAATTTTCTGAAAGGTTTCCCGACATTATCATGGGCGGAATCCCTCTAAAGTCCATTCTTCTAGCTTCAATCTTCAGTTTTTCTCTTTTTTTTTCCGGCTTACAAAATGGACGACCTTACTGCGCCATGTGTTACTGCTGGGAGCGGGTCTGGGATGAGGACAATGAAATGAAACGACAAACGACGAGTCTAGTTGGCAACTGCTTAATAAAAGATGGCGTCTATTTATATGCGAGCCTGTACACCTTACAATGTTGCACGATTTACATTTAATATTTCCTGACAATGGAGATTGAATATTGAAAAAAAAAATTGTTGGAAAGCCCAGGAAGAGGTTATTACTGGTTTGCATTCAGATGATTTTAAACTGGGTATGTAAGATAATCTTACTTGTTAGTATATAGGATTGAGCCCTCATCTGTTATTAATGTGGATGTTGTTCCCTGCCTAAACATAAAATAAAGTTTTACTCAAAAGATCATATAAAAATCCACAAAAGCCTTGAAGCTTGAACATATATCTTTTAACTAATTTGTTTTGTGAGCTTTTTGAGACACACAATTTCAACTTTTTTTAATGTTTAATTTTTTATCCTGATCCTAAGCAAATACCTATCTAAAAATCAGTCACGTATTGATTAGTGTTTTATAAGATTGTTAATGATTTTGCCTAAGCTTGGTATTCATGCAGTTACTTTATTAATTGTAATTTGTTTTAGGACCAATGCAAGTCTTCTTGGTGTTTCATATAGGTATCGTAGACAAGGCTTAGGAAGTTAGTTCTGCTCATATGTGCATTGCAGATATTAGTGACGTGTATATTATAGTCATACTTCAGTACTCTTTGTTGCCCTGTTTGCATAGGAAGAAAGAAAAGACTTTAGTTACGTGTATTGATCCGAGTGTCATATAGCCCATTCCATCAATGTAATAATTGGGCCCCTTTATTATATGGAAGCTTCAAACTCTGCATCTCTGCATAATATGCTTGTCACATAAAGTGGTTCATTTATAATTACTGTTGCTGAGAAAGTGATATATACATACATATACATATGATAAATGTAGTGTCAACTTTATCTTTAATTCTATGTTGAATAAATTTTTTTATTGTATTGTATATTTTTGTATATTGATTAAAGATATATAGCTAAAGTTTAGAAATTTGAATAATTTTTCCCCATATTTTAAAAATATTAACTGTGGCCTTTTTATATATTTTCTCGAGTTGTTATACACAATTCAGTAATAAGTTGATTTAGTAAGTATGCCAGATATCGCACCACACCTTCAATTTTTTTTTTAAATCTACGTATGGTTTAGGAAAAAGTTAAGTACGGGATATAATTATAAATGACAAAAGTCTTTCGAAGATATCAATTAATTTCATGCTTTCAGATTCTTAGGTTTATTAACTGGTATAAAGTAGTTTAGATCTTGTAAATTATTTCATCAATTAACTTTTAAAATACAAACTTTTATAGCCTAATCTTATAGAATTTTCTAAAAATATCTTATCGTTGTATTGTATTCGTATATTGTTAGAAAAAATTATGGTGTATCTTTTAGAATCTTTATTCAAGTAAATGTTAAGTTTTCTAAATAAATAGTTCCAAACCAGTAAAAAGGTATCCTACAATAGCTTTATATATAGATTCTGGCATATCACAATTATCAGCTGTACATATAAGGTATCATATTATAATGCTAATAATACCTAAGGTTGAGACAGTGTTTCAAGAGGGATAGATATTGAGTAAAAGCATTATCCCTTATAATACCTGTAGTGCTTTGTTTGTGTCCTATTAAGTAAAATAATTTTTAATTGAGAAAAATCTAGTTTAAACAATATCTTATTTAACTGACTTTGGTATAATGTCATTATTTGTCAAAATAAACTCATAGTAAATTGTGCCAAGGATAAATAACCAAATCCCATTGAAATTTAAGAACAAATCATATTATATAATTATACAAAAATCTTGAATACTTCAAAATGAAGTAATCGCTTTATGATTGCATATGAATTTTGATTGATCATAAATTAAACCTCCATTTAACTTTTTTGTTGAAAGGGGTAGAAAAAAATTGGTAAGCGGCGAAGTTGTAGGTTTTTAATCTATTATTTTCTATGTATACTGGGTGTTTTTTCAAATTCTGAAAAGATTAACAAGATAGATTGTCTTGTTTTTAAAATACAGACAACTGTATTTTTGCTATGATAACTTGCCTAACCCTGGATGTAATAATAATAGCTATATTTTAAAAAATGATATACTTTAAATCATTTTGTGTATTTAATCACAAATATTTGTAAAAGTTATGCATCTGTGTACGTTTCTATTGTGAGGCATTTGACACAATCCCTCAGGCTATGCTGCTGGACATTGTGGATAGCTATATGATGTGGAGGATCCATGTTGAATGTTTTCAAAATGTATCTAATTATGTTAAAGTAGGAGCTTTGAGTCAGCCTAAAGAAATCAAAATTGGAGTACCATAAGGTACAGTGCTAGCTCCTGTGCTTTTAAACATATATATCAACACTCTTCGTAATCTTGGCACAAGGGGGTTAAGTGGTTGCCTATGCTGAAGACTTCATTTTGATTTTCCCCAGTAATACATGGGAAAAAGTGTAGGATTTATTAAGGACATAAATAAGGTTAAATGGTTTTTGGATAATTTTAAACTGACTTTTAATGTAAAGAAAACTAATTTATTCAATTACATCAATTAATCATCCAAATTTTACTTAAATTAGCATAGATTATTTGAGTGTACTATTACGGCTAGGAAATAAAGCAATAAAAAGTTTAACGAAATAAAAAGTTTTAAGAAATAAAAGTCTATTCATAAATAAGTCCGACACATTGTAAATGCATAAATAAAACCTACTTCAGAAAATGGTGAATGAGTCCTTATATAGCTTATTTTCAGAATAAATCTAAACCTAAGACTATATTAAACATACATTTTATTTAAAATACAATACAGCAAATATTATCTTCTTATGATGTAATCAGTTTTCTCAACTCACAAAGGGGTTGTTTTCACTTGCCTCGCCCCTGGCAATAACTGAATCGGTGTAGTTGGTAAGAAGGCCAGATTTTAACCGATGACACAGTCCAAGATGATATCATTTTCTTACTTTCTAGAGCTTACATCTTGTTGGTGATCTTATTACATAATGATCATCCTTGGGCATACTAAAAATAAAGAAAATTCTTCAAAAACATTTACACTTGAACTATGAATGAAATAGATATGGCACTACTTCGAATAGGACTGGTGAACTTATACTATTTGAATTTTAAAAAGAAAACAAAAAAAAACTACATATATTTAAATAATGAGCCAATATAATTTCAAAAAAAATTATCAAACTAAATGCTTAATTGTGGAAATATATTCCAGCTTTATTTTACACATGTTATAAATATATCAGAAATTGTGCCATCTGCCATCATTTTTACATTCCGATAAAACTTTAAATTCTATGAATGTCAGTTTTTAAATATTTACAATTGGACAAAAAATGGTGGATCTACAGGCATTTCCTTTATTTTGTTTAGCTTGGCATGTCACAAATATTAATGCAACTTTTAACAGACTTCAAAAAAGGAGGTTATCAATTTCACCCTATGCATTTTTTTATGTATGTACAACGATTATTCTGCGATGGTTTCAACAATTTCGAAGAACTTTTCAGGGAACATTCGGGATATTGCCGGAGTGGTCCCACAGCTAGCATATTGTAAAAAAGTATGACGCTATATTAAATATTTATTCATCGTAAAAAAAGCGTTCACCATTTTATCAGGAATTTACATAGATATTATATATGGTTATTTGTTAAATATGACTTTTAAAATTAAACTCATATAAATAGAACTAAAAAGGATGAAATAAAAAAATGTATAAAAAAATAAAACCGACTTCAAAAAATGCACCTAAAATTGAAAAATAATATTATATTCCATCTGGAAAATTTTAGTCACCAAACGAATAGAGATAGTAAAACAAAACACTCATTACATAAATATATTTTTGTGATTAGGTAATTAAGAATAAGTTTGGCTTTGACTTCACAGACACAGGGTATGTGATTCGCTTCTGGGGAGTTACTTCACAATATCTACTTCAGAAAACGTTGTTATCCAAACAGAATTTTTTATAAAAAATAGAACGGACAAAAAAAAACACTAAAAAGTAAAAATTTGATATTTTATTCCACATTGAAAATTTGACTTTATGAAGTCATCTTCAAACTAATTCTTAATAACTTAATCATAAACAAACATTTATATAATGAGTACCTACATATATGGGAATAAAATATTATTGTTTACTTTTTGTTGTTTATTATATTCATTTAGTAACTTTTATTTCATCCTTGTTAGTTTTCTTTATACAAAGTTTTAAGTTATAAGACCTAAACTTAGGTTAAAATTTTAGACTCCCTGAGTCCATTGCATATGAAATTTTGCCAGAATCACCATATTAACATGTATACTTTTTTCCTGGCAATATGGTGAACGCGATATAGATTGTCTTTAGCGCTCGTGTATACGTGTATGGCATCATTCCTATATATTTAATATGTTTGCTATGGGACCACTCCAGTAACATCCTGAATATTCCCTATTTCATCCAAACTGGTCATACAAGACAATCACATACCATTGCTCTTTCCATTCATTTAACATCTTAATTGAGCTCAATATTTTTACTTATATGAGCAACTTTAATTCAATATCTAAATCAGATTTGTCAATAAGATAGAATTCTTAGACAATAAAGAATTTAAGTTACATTAAAATTTCAATTATATTTGTGCCATAAATAAATTCTTATGCATCTCTCATAGAAAACCTTATAGAGTGTAGAGGAAAATTTAAATGATTTTAATTATCATAACACTTCCTTTTTGTTTGTGTATTTTTTTCTGTTTTTGTAAGAAACAATCTTTTCTTTTTTTCAAATAAATAAAAATGTATGAACAGAAAATAGCCATTAACATTTTTAGACTTAACAAATTACAAAATCAAAGTGCAACCTATCAAATTCTGTGGAACTTAGTCTGAAATAACGGCTCCTGTCTTGTTGATCTGACAGAAACATGAAAGTTTATTTTACATATTAATGACTTAATAAAATTGTTAAGAATTTTAAATAAAATACACAAGTCCAGATGGCACAGTACAAAATAATCTATCAGAACATACACATTGCTGAAAGGTCAAAGACATCTTAAAATAAAGCCTAATAGTTTTATTGCCCTATTCATGATTATATATAGGTATTACCATTAAAAATAAAATGTATTCAGAGCATAAAAGTAAACCAAAAAATTCTTATTGAAAGAGAATTCTGTTCCCCAGATGATTATGTTAACTTTTATATACAGATTACGTCCTGCTTATGTGTAGAGCCTAGTATGAATGACCTGTTCATTTAAATCACTCAAGAAATAGAGAACATCAAAATACCTTAGGGTTTTCGAGGGGTATTCCAACATCGAAGACACAAGTGTAAATAGTATTATTAATATTTAATGATTTGCTTTTGTTGTTTGGATCTATATGTTCCAAATTTGTCTTAAGGACATAATTTGGTTCCATAAAACACAGTAACAAGTATTTATATAAAAGATGACATTCGTTCGTGTAAACTGGCTATAAGCACTTTTCCACTTTGAAATAAGACATTTGTTGTAGTGAATTTAGGTAAAACCCATTCAAGAAAAAAAAACTTTTTTACAGCAGGATCATTCAAAGCGGAATGTATATGTTATGAAGCATTTAAACGATGTCCCAACCACTGCCCATTAAAGAACGAGGTACGAGGCATCCACTGCTTTAAAATGCGCTTGACTACCATTTCAAGGGACAGCCATTTTGTCTGACTTGGGTGTAAAATTTTATGAGGTCCGACACTGCATAACTCTTGAACCTCTCTAAATTGTGTGAGGCGTTTTGCGCTAGATTTGAAAAAATTGTATATGGCACCTGCCAAGTCCTCATATTTTCTTGTTAATGTTTTGCAGCTCTCTCTGGCACAAAAATGTATGGAATGGCATATACATTTCATAATGGTTATACCTAGAACAAAATTATTTTTGAATCAAACACATATTTACTTCTCCCCTCCTCATATAAAATATCTATATTGATTTTACATTACTGATGTCTATGGATTCATCTATCAGTTAACTAAATTTATAATTTCTTAAATATTTCACATGACTCTCCAAAAAATCCGCAGATACAACATGATTTATTATATTTGTGGCTTTTGTGCGAGACATATTCATGTTTTGTACAATTTTGGAATCAGGGCTCCTCGTTTTTAACAATTTAGTTTAGTGATCTGTAGCTAAAAATGCCACATTGTGCTCTGCTAAAAACATGCTTAAAAATATTTCCAGTTCTTTGGTTTGTACATCAAGGTCTTTTTTACCACTGGAAATCTTAAGGGTTTCTTGGATCGATTTTTGATGTCTTGCCTTTCACATTTTGTGTATGTTTTTAAGTTTGTGCATGTTTTTTTATAACAAAAATTTCCGCTCTAATAGTAGTATCACATATTTTACAAAGGGCTTTTTCACTATTCTTGGGGTTATCTGTTATTTATGTTATAGGTAAGTAGGTAGGTACATGAAGTATAGAGTTGATTTTATACGGCGGTATTTTTATGGTCGAGCGGGCTTGTAATGCGAGCGATGCTATTTTACCCCTTCCACTGACTAAAAAAAAAAAGAACTAAAAACGTGCTCAATGCGTGTTTTCATAATAGTAATACGTCCAAACATTTAATTATTCTATTGCTTTTTTAAAAGATAAAAAATTAAAACTCTTTTCCGCTGCCATTTTTTGTACCTGCCCTACAATATATTCCTAATCTAGTGAATTATTAATGGTTGTCTTTTGACCTAATCTTAATAACAAACTTTTAACCTTTGTTTTTAAATTTAAAAGAGAATCGCCCATCAAAGTTACTCACATTTGTTTTTGAATCACCCTGAATAAGTAGGAAGTTACCTTTAAACTGATGTTCCCATGCTTTGCGGTATTTTTGAAGTCTTTTAGGAATTTTTCGTTTTTTTGCCAGAGTCTGGCTTCGTTTTTCATCTTCAGTATTATATTCCGATTCGTTTACACTTGTCTCAGACTTAGATCTGTATCCGCTGATTGATGGCAATTGATCAATTTTTAATTATTTATTGCAATATCTTAATAGTACAGTAGGTTCACGGCTCACGTTTACATAGTCTGTAATTCCCCAACTCAATTCCCTACTTTAGTAAATAACAGAAACAATCAGACCACATCACACGACACGACGAATAAACCAGTGTTGCCAACTGAGACCCGATTCATTGTCGATTTTACATCACCGAACGCACTGAAGTGTAATAAACAAGCGCTACCAGTGGTAACTGTTGTAGAGATGAAGAGATGTGTAGGTATCTACTTTAACAAACTGGGACGAATGAAAAGCATGCCACTGCAATGTTTTCATTTATGAGTAGTAAGAACCTACGTAATATTTCAATTTATTATTCCATATGTTAATTGTAACGTTACACTTTTACGGTAACTAATTATGATTTTGCTAATTATATTTTGTCATTTAGCAAGATATCAGGAACTAAGTTTTTGGAAGTTATTTAGATTCTTTGACTATTTTCATTATTATAAGTACTTAATATTGTATGACTGACAGCTTGGTATATTATATACATTTTATGTTTTATATTTACAGATGCTGAGGGTCTGGTTGTTGAAGCTTTCTTTAATGCCCACATATAAAAGGGCCATATTTTTATAAGAATTTCATTATTAGATGTTCATTCACCTATAGTTTTTCTATTATCTTACCTTGACATAATTTTGATCAGAAACAAATCCGTTATAAAAAACCTAGTTGGGTATGAGCTGTTGTGATACAAACCAAACAAGATATTTCCAATATTTCCATTGTAGCCTGGTAACGCTACATAAATTAGAAACATTTGGTATATACCTCCGATTTCGTTTGTCGCCTTTTAAATCTCGTTCAGTTCATTAAATGATTTGTCCTTTTGATAAAATGTAATTTAAGATGTTACCTATATTGTTAAATGTCCGGTAAACACATGTGAACTGTGTGCGGCGACGCTAAAATCCTTGCTTTGGCCTTTTCCATGAATGACTAAAAGCCATACGATTCCGTCCGACCACTTTACTTTCATTTTTATAAAAACCTAACATTTTAAAGATTTAATTATTTAGGACGAGGCTTACGTAAAGATTAGAGGAAAATATTAAAAAATAACAACATAAATTGTTCAAAAATAAATATTTAAATTGAATGTATATTAAGATTTATTGTAATAAATAATGTATTCTGAGTTGCCTATCTTTTTAAAAATCTTTTATTTTTGTCAAATAAATAAGGGGGAAAGAGACAAAATATAGGGACATTAAAATCAAGTTTTGTATGGAGCACTTTCAACAGTTAAGTTTTTTTTGGCCAAATTCCTACCTTTTTTTTTAAACCTTTTTTTTCTTACTAAACCTTAGCTGAAAATCGTCTTGGAACGAGTTCGAGCTATTTCGTTTTGACTGTGGCCGTAAAACTACCTTTAAAAAGGCTGGTCCTGTTTTATAGTTATTTTAAATTTTGTGTTAAACAGTGGTCAAATAACAGCCAGGTAATTATTATTTTAATTTATTTAGCAAGGTTCTTTCATTTAATTTTAATTTAAACAATAGGTTACAATGGATTTTTTTCTCCTTTTTACAGCTCAGCGGCCACATAGCAAATAGCACATTTTAGTGCACATTGAACTTATTAGCACATAGCACATTGCTATTAAAACCTTACATCTTAGCGCACGTTTGCTTTTTATAGCCTTTAAAGCATTTTGAACATTTTTGCACCCACATGATTGTGAGGTACTTTTCACGAGAAACAATTGGTTGAAGCAAATAACCCTAAAGGTTGGGGTTACCTTTGAAGTTGAAGCAGTAATTCTACATTAAGAAAGAGCCCCCTCTTTACCGAAGAGGTGTTGGAATTTTACCTCTAGCCCAACAACCAGGCCCCAGTAACTCCAGTTTTCCTGCCAGTTGCTGAGATTTTTAAAAAAAGCTTTATATTACAGTAGTACCTTTTATTGATCAATTTATCTTTTTCAAATTACCACACATATTTCTATTTATAAACAATTTAAACTACATTCTCTCATAAACAGGTTTTTTTTAAATAAAGCAAATCATAATATTAAATAGTGTTTTACTGGTTGTTTCAGTACCTTTACAAACACACGGGTAAGGGGTGTATGAAGGCGGTGCAGTAAGTTCTGTTTTACGTGTGTTGGCGCCCTTCTTTCATATTTATAATTTTCACTTGCCTCCTTCATACACCAAGGACAGGGATTGAAAATTTTGAACTCCCCCAAAGCCGAACTACCGTATAAGCTAGCCAACGGGTCGTAAGTGCAAACTTTTATTATTGCACTTACGTAAGAACTCTTTATAACGTGGATTTTATAACACCAGAGCTTACGTTATATAGAATTGACGCCTGCAACGTGGAGCTTTAAATTTTCTCTTAAAATAATTTTTCAATCCTTTTCAATTTGCTGAAACAAACAGTAGTACAATGAAAGGTACTTTAATTTTTTTTCAGGTTTTATATATTGCATTTTTATAATTTATTCTTCATTATCATTTTATTATAATTTTATACAGCTTGTTTAAGTTACACTGCTAGGTGTTATCTATGTATGATTTGATTTTGCCAGCATTTCGTGTGATTTTGTAGTAGAATTTACTTTTCTCTGCTTACCAAGTTTTTATCCTAAAAGTTTTGTTTAGGTTTCACTGTAAATTTTGAAATTAAATTTTTAGTATTTTTCATTTGGCATCTCGAGTTAAAAAATTTAATTTTCTTATTTTATTAATTTTTCTGTTAAAATTTTAATTTAACGATGGAAGGTACAGTTGAGGCTAAGCATTTAACAGAAAAGGAAATAGATTATCTCTTGTCTTTATTTGATATTAGCTCAAAAAGAAAATCTTTAAATACCAAACGTAGCATTATTGGAAATCTAATAGAACAGGGCAGTGTTATAGACAAACAAGATCCAAATTTTAACCAAGAACAAGAAATAAATGTAATTTCTGATACCTTAGTAGAGCTCGAAAGGTTAATTCTTGATTTTGATGGCCCATCGAGTGATTCAATGTTTAAAATAATAATTTCTAGACTAATCATTCTTAGCCAGAGAGTTAGTCGTTTCAAAATACCTGATGAACAGGATGATCTAGAAAATTATACAAAATGTACAGATTTTAAAAAAGAAAGTTACGCTACTTGTTTTGATTTATATACTCGTTTAAGACAAAAGGGCAAGAGAGGTGATCGATTATCTTTTATTCCTGTTTCGCATAGTGTTACTCAACCTACCACCAGTTCAGTCAGTACTTCTGTAAAATCTGCGCCAATATATAAATGGGGTGTAGTTTTTAATGGATCAGGTAGTGTCAAGGCCTTTTTGGAAAGAGTATCTGAATTAGCAATAGCACGAAATGTTGACGAAGTAGAGCTATTTAAGAGTAGCTTAGATTTGTTTCAAGGTACGGCACTGACATGGTTTCGAGCTAATAGAGACAGTTTTACTTGTTGGTCTGATATAACAGAGGCTCTTAGTCGCGATTTTCTACCTCCATGCTATGAGGAAACTGAAATGTTTATAACTCGAGATATCTAAAAAACACCCATAATCAGTCGAAAATAAGCTTTTCTTGCAGCCCTATAACTGATTTAAAAGATTGGGAATCATGGAAATCTTATGTTAAAAAATTCTTTTCTAAACCCATGATTTCACCTGTTTTTGTAAATATGCCTATTGATAAGAGACCTTACATATCTGTTAGTTTATATGATGAAAATATTGTTTCATTATTAGATAGTGGTGCAACACATTCTTGTATTGGCAGCTTTGGTATGAATTTAATTAAAAAATACAATCTCTTAGTGTCAGACACAAATAAAAGGTCAGTAACCGTAGCTGATGGTAATAAAACAACTGTTTCTGGGATATGTCAATTGCCTTTATCTTTAAATAATCAATGCAGACTGGTAGATGTTTTGGTAGTCCCTTCTTTAAAGTGTAATTTAATACTTGGGGTTGAATTTTGTAAGATTTTTGGGTTAAAAATTAATTTTTGTGACAATACTTGGGACATTACCTCAGCCTACGATGAAATTTTTGTAAACATTGTATCAGTTAATGATGACCTTAACACCCATACAATGCCAGGTTTAAAAACTTTGTTTCCTGAGCAAAGATCGGAAGCTGAGAACATCATTCACATGTTCAGTAACATCTCGTCTGAAGGGAGGCTAGGTTTAACAAATAAAATTATTGCAGATCTGGATACCGGAGATGCTCCACCTTTTAAAAAAAGACAATTTCCTATGTCTCCATATCAATTAGAAATCCCTAATAGAGAACTTGATAACATGTTAGAGATGGGGGTTGTAGAACCAAGTTATAGTCCATATAATGCTCCAGTTTTTCTTGTCAAAAAGGGCAATGGGGAAGTAAGATTTGTATATGATGCTAGGGAACTTAATAAAGTTTTGAAGAGGGATTGTTATATACTACTAAGGGTAGATGATATTTTATCTATGCTGAGGGATGCTAAATATCTATCTAGTATTGATCTCAGACACAGTTTTTGGCAAATACCTCTTTCTGAAAGAAGTAAAGAAAAAACAGCTTTTTCAATACCCGGACGGGGTTTATTTCATTTTAAAACATTACCTTTTGGCATATCTAATGCTGCTCAAATACAGCAAAGATTAATGGATAGGATTTTGGGCCCTGAATTATCTCCTTATGTATTCTGTGCCTGGATGACACAATAATCACAGGAAAGTCATTTAAACATCATATTTCTCTTTTGAAGGAAGTTTATAAACGTTTTTCAGAAGCCAATTTAACAATTAATCTTAAAAAATGTAAATTCTTTCGTGATTCTCTAACTTATCTTGGGTATGTTATTGATGGTTCAGGCCTTAGAACATCACCTGAAAAGATTCAAGCTATAGTTAATTACAAAAGACCTGAAACAACGACAGAAATTAAAAGTTTTCTAGGCATGTGCTCATGGTACAGGCGTTTTATTGAACATTTTAGTAACTTAGCTGCACCGTTAAATGATTTACTTAAAGGGAAAGGTAAAAAACAAAAAATTATGTGGACACCACAAGCTGAAGAAGCTTTTAGAGAAATAAAATAAAAAATGATTTCTGCACCGGTGTTAGCATCACCTGATTTCTCTGTCCCATGTTTAATTCAATGTGACGCTAGTGATTATGGGATTGGTGCTATTTTAATGCAAAACCAAAATAATAAAGATGTTATAATTTCTTATGCAAGTCGTTCTTTAACAAAATCAGAAAGAAACCTTTCAGTTACTATGAAAGAGTTACTGGCACTTGTTTTTGCATTGGAAAATTTCGTTGTTATGTAGAAATGGGTCCAAAATTTAATGTTCTAGTAGATCATGCTTCTTTAATTTGGCTTCGTAACTTAGAAAACCCAACTGGTCGCTTAGCTAGATTACTTACTAAAATATAACAATTTGATTTTAATTCAGCACATATCCCTGGACGTGAAAATGTTCCAGCAGATTTTTTGAGTAGATCAGTTCCTGCAGAAATAAATGTTTTAAATGTTACTTTAGATAAGCTTGATCCTTGGTATATTAATCTTAGAGATAAAATTTTAAAGAAACCAGAAATGTATCCACATTGGTTAGTTAAAAATAACTTTATTTATAAGCATGTAAAAAATAAACTTCCTTTAAAGTCAAACATGATTGAGTGGAAATTAGTTGTCCCCAAGTCAGATCGATCCAAAATTTTAGAAAAATGTCACGATTCTCCAACATCAGCGCATTTAGGATATTTTAAAACTTTAAATAAAGTTGCTGAGGAATATTACTTTCCTCGAATGAGTAGTGAAATTTTAAAGTATGTTCGCCAATGTCAGGTGTGTCAGAGACAAAAAATGCCTAAGTTTTCTCGTTTTGGGTTTATGGGAGCAGAAAAGAAAGCTTATTTTCCTTTTGAAATGATTGCCGTAGATTGTATGGGTCCCTTTGTACGTAGTAGCAAAGGAAACACCTTTCTAGTCGTAGCCGTAGACATTTTTTCTAAAATGACCATAATGAAGCCTTTACGCCAGGCCACAGCATCTGCTATAACCACATTTTTAACTGATAGTGTATTTTTACCTTTTGGTGTACCTAGAGTTTTAATTCTTGATAATGCTACAGCCCATAAAGGAAAAATATTTAATGAAATGATTCAAAAATTCAATATTCCTAAAGTTTGGTATAATTGTAGATATCATCCTAATTTTAATCCTGTAGAAAGAGTAAATCGTAATATAGGTACTGCAATACGTTCTTACATTAAAGACTCACATAAAGCCTGGGATGTACACATTCCAGAATGTCAAAGTGCACTAAACTCAGCAGTGCATGAGTCTACAGGATACACTCCAAATTTATTAGTTTTTGGTAGGAAAGTACCCTTACATGGGGAATTTTATGATAATGTTAAAAATGAGGGTGACATCTCTCAAGAAAACCGTGAATCATATGTCACTGAACTTAAAAAATTACCTCAAATTTATAAAAAAGTTCAAGAAAACCAGGGTTGGGAACGTATAATACGTTTTGTATAATATGTATTATACATAGCGTAAAATACCGTATAATACGTCGCAGTATAAAACTAAGGTATTATACAGTATAAAAGGTAAGTTTCACAGTATGCAGTTAGTTTATAATATTATGTTTATCCAAATATTTACATTTTTAGCTGTATTTTTAAAGCCCTTAAAGTTGCACATCGCCTTTGACGATTTAAGAGTATTAGGTTCGTTTTTGGTTGAATAAAACATAAAATGTATATTGTATATTTTTATATATTATGTATTATGTATTATATATATATATATATATATATATATATATATATATATATATATATATATATAACATAACATACTTAACGTAACATAACGTGACTCGTGCTAATATTCGTAGGATTTAGCATCATCTTCAATTTTTATAGAATAATATACTTTAACTAGTTTTTTGGACCTTTCTGCACTCAATCTATTACGCAATTTATTATGCACATAAGACCAATTGCTAAATACGCGTTCTAACTGCGCAGACCAAGCCGGAATTGATAACAGTTTTTTAGCAAGAGAACTTAAATTATTACATTTTTTTTATGCTAAATCCCAGTACAAAAATGGTTTGTTACATAAGCCCGCCTTTCCATTAAGTACTTCAAAAATTCCGGTAATGCTACTAAACTTAACTAAATCCTCCAGGCCTGCTAAATTAATGGCTGTACTAACTTGATTTAGCGAATTTTGGGGCGATTTATTAATATTCGAATCGCATCTAGATTCTCAAGGAGATAATCGTTCACCAAATCTACTTGTTGTTTTTTGTTTCTGTGAGATGGGTGCAAATAATTCGCAACTAGGAGCGGAACTTTTAATGCATATTTCCTCCTTTTATTTAAATATTCTCCTGCTTCTTGGAACTTTGAGGGAAATTCAAGGTTCAGCCACGCTTCTGCAGCGCATGCAATGCTTGCTGTCGACGATTGACATTTGTTGATCAATATGCATACTGGGTCCAACAATGAAACAGCTTCGGTAACGTTTTTGATAAACTGTTGATCAAAAATTAGAGCAGTTAAATGGGCTGGAATCGCTTTTTCAGGGTTCTCTGAAATGACACGTTTGATTTAAGGAAGATTCTTCAAAAAGCATGAAAATGAATCCCTATTTGAGCACCATCTGGTCTCGCAAGGTAGACTGATTTTTGAGCCTCCAAATTTTAAAATTTGTGCTTCCATATCAGGACCATTGAATTGACACGTTTGATTTAAGGAAGATTCTTCAAAAAGCATGAAAATGAATCCCTATTTGAGCACCATCTGGTCTCGCAAGGTAGACTGATTTTTGAGCCTCCAAATTTTAAAATTTGTGCTTCCATATCAGGACCATTGAATTGTTTTAAGATGGATGTTACTCGAGTAGCTAATTCACTAGGTAAAATATCCTTTGCCAGTAGCTGACCTGTGTGAGAATTACAAGTTAAGTGAATTATATTGGTTAATCTACCCATTTTTATCATATTAGCAGCATTATCACTAACTACTGCAAATATTTTTGTTTTGTACATTTGCTCTGCTTGAGTTTTTGCAAATTCAATTATCTCTGCTAATTTCTCTCCAGTTTCTCTTTCTTCACTGAGGTCCCAATTATCCAGAAAAACTGCTTTGCCTGTTGCAGAATGCAGCAAAACTGTGACATTCTTCGTATTAGAATGAGACTCGAATTTTACACCTTCCGTAAATTTATTAAAAAGATCGTCTAATATTTTTCCACACAAGGCTTTTCTGGAAGGAATACGATAGCTTGGTCTCATATGCTGCATGAAGTTGCGGAAATGTGTTGATTCGATTACGCTAAATGGGATGTTGCAACCAAAAAATAGCTTTCCCAATAGCTCTTTCCCTTATTAATGTCTTGAACTGACATTTTATCAATGAAAGCTGTCACTGAAGATGAACTTGACTTGGTCTAGAAGAAGAATATGAAGATATTGATTTTTGATTGGAAACTTCAAAATTGCTATTACCAGGCTTGTTAGTAGAATCCAAATTTGCATTTTCACCTGATTCTAATAGTAATTCTTCATCTTCAAAGGAATTACTGCAAATGCTGGTGGTACTGCCAGTGTCTGTGTCAGTTACTATACGACTTATTTTAGTAGCATGTTTTTCTTCTGTTTGTTTCCACTTTGGACTTTTTGCAGCTATATTTTTTGTTTTTTCTGGATTATTTTGAATGGGGCGAAACTTGCAAATATTTCTGTGCATAGAAAGACGACTTGAACTTGTGTTGTGAATTTTCTTTTCACACACAGTACACAGAGCTACAATTTTATTTTCTTCCTTTAGTTTCTTGAAGCCTTGAGCCCATACTGGATGGTTTGGACGACCACCTGAACCTCCTGAACTCATCTATAAAAAAAAACTCTGTTTTGGTATTCGGTACAAGTAGGTAGGTACCGTAAGATCCGCTTATAGTGTTCTCATTTTGATTTGATTTATGTTTTCCTTAACCATGAAAAAAAAATCTTATTTTAAATCGAACAGCTATACAGGGTGTTCAAAAAGTAAGGTAAAAGATTTTAAGGGATGATTCCTTAGTTAATTCTAAAACAAAAAGTTCATATGAACACATGTCCTAAACAGCCTAGTTTTTAAGATACAGCGTAGCGTGTTGAATATTTAAAAAAATCAGTTTTTTCCAAATATTTACAAAATGCATTCAGATATTCTTTTGAAAATTGGCACAGGTTTAACGAAATGAGGTATTTTTAAGTCATGATAGATTTATTTCACTTTCATCAGGGGCGTGCGCAGGGGATACGCCTTTAATATTTATAAAAAAATATGGTACGCTACCGATTTCTTAAAAATCTAACAAGTTTTTATGATTGATCTATTAGAAATTTACAAAAACTGCCTTTTATATTTTTTCGCTGCAATGCACCGTTTGCGAGAAAATAATAAAAAGTACTTCAATGCGTGCATCTTATGACCATTTTCGTCAATATTTTTCTTTATAATTATTAAATGCGTATCCCCCGCGCAAGCCACTGATAAAAGTAAAATAAATCTGTCAGGGCATAAAAGTACCTTCTTTGAAGTCAGTAACTTGTGGAAATTTTCAAAAGAATAGTTACAAACATTTTATAAATATTTGAAAAAAACTGATTTTTTTAAATATTCAACACCCTGTATCTTAAAAACTAGGCCGTTTCGGACATGTGTATATTTGAACTTTTTTCTTAGAATTAACTAAGGAATCACCCCTGCATTTTTTACCTTACTTTGAGAACACCCTGTATAATATTTATTCAATATTTAGATTCTATATTAAATTCTAAGCATAAATATGTATAATATTTTATACTAATTTTTAACGGTTTTCAGGAAAATGGCGCTTGTAAATTGATATTAACTATTTGAACCCAAGTAACTTCTAAATAACAGAACTAACTATTTAATAATTATCTATTTGACCAAATCAATTTCTACTTTGACTGCAAATGTCAAATTTTGACTCCTGTAAACCCATAAATGTGGTCAAATAGATAATTAAAAATTAAGAAAGTGAAATTATGAAATTCATTTCGTTGTAAGTTTCGATGCCGACGTTTAGCCGTTACAGAGGATAAAGAGCCAAAAATGTCAATTTTCAAGCGCCATTTTGAAAACCATAGAGTTTAACATGGATTCGAAATATTGAATAATAAATATAAGTATGAGGAGTTCAATTTAAAATAAGTAACTTTTTTTATGGTTAGGAAAAACGGAACACTCTGTATATAAAAACAGGTACGACAAACGAAAAAATTTGTTACCATCTTCTTTGTTTATCTCTCTAAGCAACTTTCCATTATAATATCAAAATGTGGACAAGATAAGTAGATCACACGATACATATACTCAGTTAATCAAGTATTAAATTAAAACTTTCAAATTACAATAAAAAATATTCAAAAACAATATTGTAATCAACTAAAACACTTGGCTTTACTTAACATGCAGTTGAGGAGCTCATTTTCAAAGTGCAAACAAAACTTTCTTTTTAATTCATGAACGTAAAAGCAAGCAGTCTTAAATAATGATAAATGTAGCACTTAAAGACATTGGGAATCAGCTCCCAAACAGAATCCTTTGGATTTGGCTTGACCACATTATGGAGAATCAGGGCCCGTAATTTTCGATAGCCGCCGTTTGTCCATCTTAAATTATACTGGCGACGGACAGCTAAATGGCAATTTTTAGATGGTACCAAGGCAATTCGTAAATTGATTTTGATAAAATATGGATGATTGTAATTGTAAATAGATATCAAAATAAAATGTAAACTTACTTTACCAAAGTAAATAGTTAAATAGTTAGTAAAAATGAGTAATAATAATAATAATAATAATAATTGTTTTTTAAAGTTCATAAGCATGAAATACAATTTTTTATAAGTTTGATGTATGGTTAAATTAATTTATGATTAATATTCCAAAATTGCCTTGTTGCACTTTGCGAATGAATGGCAAATAATATAATACTTACTGTTTACTTTACTCCTAATCTGTAGTTGACAATATCAGTAACACTGTACAGTTCACAAATTCATGATAACAATAACAAGAACTCATCAAACTCCTGCTTATTGTTGAAGCAACTGGTTTGAAGTGTTTGAACTAAAATTTTGAGGTTATATTGTGATCTGCTATTAAACGTATAATACCGTATAATACGGTATAATACCACAGCTAATATAACATACAGCTCCACATCTCTCTTAGCGGGAATGGTTTGCGCCGATCCCTTCGCGCACGGCGGTTGGCAGCCATTTGGTGGGAAAAGACGACTGTGGCGTGCATGATTCGCTTCGCATTAATATTTTGCGTTCAGCAGCCATAGTCGTGCGTTGCGAGAGTTTAATTACATAGATATTTTTAAATTGTTTTTGCAGTATGAGTGAAAAAAAGATTGGACATCATCATGTTTGTGCAGTGCGATCCTGTTTTAATAAAGGCTATAACTCCAAGAAGAAATTTTTTCGATTTCCCAAAGAGGCTGACCGGTAAGTACTTATTAAAAGTTTTCCGGGCTTTTGTTGGCTTTTAGTGTTACTGAATTAGACAAATTTGAAATATGTTTTTGAAGCATTATCTTTTTTTAATGACTGTAACACACAAAAATGTATGGATGAAAAAACACTTTTTCACATTGCAGCCACGAAAGCTAAGTTTTTGGAAAAATGAAAAGTTGTATGAAAGATATTGTTAAAAACATATTTTTCATAAAATATCTCTTATGGAATTTGCAAAGAACTGATGCTTTATAACACTAATATCGATTATCTTTAACTAAAAAAGTATTGTTTTTTGTTTTTGAAAGTTCCTGCCTTCTAATCCAGTTCAATAACTCAAAATGATGTTAATTCTTGTTATTGCTTCTAAACATATGCGCAAATTAATATCGATATTGGATTTGGAATTACGTCACATAAACACACATAACATTAAAGATATTAATAAATTAAGATAAAGAAAGAAGATTTTTGCAAATAACTCGGGATCTATTAACATTTTATTGATTTCTCATAAAAGGAGTCTATTTTTAATTAACAATTTTTTTATACTTTTCGGTAATATTTGTAGTCGGATAATTATTGTAAACAAAATTAAAATGATTTCGCTATACTATATTATTAGATTGAATTTTTGGAGTTCGCGCTTTTTTATTGGAAATTTCTTTTTCTTTAAGAATATTTCTAAATGTTAGTAGTTTCCGAATAATTTGCAATACACTAAACTACCTTTTTAAATAATAATTTGTTATTAGGCTCTGAAATTGTTTACGTGATAGTTTGAAACTTTTTCATATTTTTCTAGACGTCAGGCGTCATCCGCGCCATTTTTTTATATCTACTTTTGGTTTATATTTGATGGTTACTTGTTAAACAAAAGCCATGCATTTAAATGATTTCGCTTTGTGGAGACTTTACCACAACTGTACTAAATTATGAGATTAAGACGATGAGAGGTTATTAAATTAAAATTACTATTAACAGATTTCTGGAGTCCATGCTTTTTATTAGAAATTTTTATCTCATTAAGAATATTTCTAAAAGTTAGTAGTTTCCGGGTAATTTGCAATACATTATTTTTTAAAATCCTAATTTGTCAATAGACTCTGAAATTATTTACGTGATGGTTTGTTGAAGATAATTAAAGTCGTAAATAGTGTTTTTTATAGTTCTTTACGTTTTAGTTACCGCATGGGTTGACAAAAGTTTTAGTTTATTCGCTAATTTTTCCTTAAAATAATTTGAGGTTTCTTTTATTTTTCAATTACTTATAGATTTATAAAATGTTTCGATTAAGACAAATAAACCCGTTGGTAATACATCTAATCAGTTTTTCAGCCTAAAATGAAATTTTATTTATTAAAAAATCGGATAGGCGCCTCTTTGAAAGTATAGAATATGAATTTATTATTTTCGAACTTGGTTATTAAAATTTTAATTTAGGTACTTAAATAAATCTTGCAGGTAAAGGAAGATATATTAGATCAATAAAAAGGCTTTTATTTGGTGGGGCAGGTAGAGTAGATTTTTTTCGAATAATATAGGCCATACTTTGAAGTAATTAATGGTCTGGTATAGTAAAATGCAAATGACAACCCCGGCCGGCGCCTTTCGATCAGATAAAAATATTTTCTTGGTAGGTATTTCCAATGGTCAAAATCGAATAAAATTTGCATGAATATAATATGTCCTTTAGAAAAATAAAAAAAGCAATATTTCTAATACAGATTTATTATCCCGAAACTCCAAAGGGCCGGCGACTGTCTTGGTTTATGATGTTTTATTGCTTTTAAACGTGTGGTTATATAATTAGTACGAATGGAAATAAATATTTAGGTGCAAAAAATGCACTATGTCCATTAATTATCGAATGCACTGTTGTACAGAGTAAACGGGACAGGTGAATTTTTAGGTAAATCTTATCTTGCAAATTTTATTGAATAATACCGATTTAGGAGTAAAACTCACTTGAGCCAAAAATTTATTTATACAGGATGTTAAACAAAATGGCAAATTTTTCAATTATTTGTTCTTAAAATTTAGAAAAAAGATTTTTTATTCTGATTGCGAGATTAGCTTAGTTTTTTTAAAACACAATTTTAAGAGTTTTAGAATTTAAAAAGCAGATATTACTTCCACATCTCCAAAAGACGGGGAAGTATAGTATCGGCTTTGGTGTCGGCAAAAAAATGTCCGAAAAATTATTTTCGCTAAATCGATTTAAAATTACTCAAAACGTGTAAAAAACCTAATTTCGGCGAAAAAAATGTTTCTGTCTGTCGGTCTGTTTGTTTACCCGATAACTCTCGAAGGAATTGTGCTATCGAGCTGAAATTTGGTACACAGGGAGGGGTCCATAGGAGAATGGTTCGGATTGTTTTTGGGAAAAATCGGCTTAGGGGGAAGAGGATGTAAATCGGTAAAAAATAGTTATTGATTGTAAATTGCCGAGTTTAAATGACTCAAAACCTGTAAAAAAACTAATTTCGGCGAGAAAAAAATCTGTTTGTCTGTCTGTCTGTATGTCAGATTACGCGATAACTTGGGCTATTGCGCTGAAATTTGGCACACGAAGGGCAGTCCATAGGAGAATGATTCTGATCGCTTTTATGCAAAAACGGCTTAGGGAAAGGTGGGGTTAATCGGTAAAAAATAGTTATTTTTTGTAAATGATCATGTTATATGTCCTGCTTGAGATTTCTGTGAAAATAAGGGGTTTAGGCTATGTTAGGTTAGGTTAGGGGATGAAAATTATGCTGTTTAAAAAATCGAGTGTTACGTAGTTCTATGGGTTTTTGAGGGTATTGATTTCAATTTCAAAACTCGTTCATCATTTTAATAAAATTTTAGTTGAGGAGAGTAGGTTGAAATTCTAAATTTTATTTTTTTTTCGTCTGAAAACAAGGGTCGGGTAAGAAAATATATAGGTACTAGTTTGACACGATGTGGAAGTAGTGATTCCATTGGCAGCGGTTTTTTTTGAGGTATGTGTGTTTTTTTGAAAAAAAAATTTTTTTTTTCATAGTACATAGTCATAGTTGTTTTTTACTAGAAAGCCCCTAACTTTGATTTTTTTACAATCTATAGAGTCTGTACTACACAAAAAATATATAGAACGTGCACAATAAATGACAAGATTAGTTAAAAACCTAGCGATTCTAACGATCGTGTGCGTATATTTCGAAGAAATTCAAATTTAAAAGATGTTTAAGTTCTAAGAAGTACTGAATATTTTCTGCAAGCTGGGGTCTTTATTTTCCCTTTAACTTTATCATTTTTGAAAATATAGGTGTTGCTTTTAGAACCAAGTTTGCTGTGACCGGGTGATACATGAGACAAGTAACAAGCTGATATTTTTGTGGTCTTAAAAATATCTATTTGAAATTTGAAACATTTGTCTAATTCCATAAGAGACAAATTTCCGATGCAAAAACAACTAAAAGTTACTTCGAATTTTGCCGGAAGTGACTCTGCTTTTTATTTAAAGAAAAAAAAACCTGTATATTTTTTGCACTATTTTATTCAGCCTATAATAGTCTTCTACTATATTCCACAAGTTAACTTTTTGCAAAATGGAGGCTGGACACCTATTTCAAAATTCAACATTGCCGCATTTTACAAAAAATACAGGCGCTATTTATAAATATATGTTTTAAATAGTCCAAAATAAACTTATTTTTTGAATTTTTTACTTTTCTTTAATCGAAAGAGCATTTACTTTAATGGTACCTTGTATATTTTATAAGTCATTTTCGCCATAAAATTACGTTTTTAAAGATGTGTCGCATGCTTAACTTTATTTTCAAGATAACGATATGCTAGACATCCTTGACAAATCAGGTAGCCTTTCTCTAAAATAAATGGCTATTTTATAGTCATTGTGAAGTGTTCTAAAAAAAAACAAAACAGTTTTAAATTTTGTACTGTATAAATGCATTTTTTTTTTATAAAGCGGCAATGTTGAATTTTCAAAAAAATTGCTGTCTAGTCGCCATTTTGAAAACAAAAATTAAAATATCGTTGAAAAGCTAAGTTTAGGTTGAATGCGATAGCACAAAAAAATATATACAGAGTCCTACTTAGTGTTTTAACACCTCGGAAAAAACCGGGTTTTTCCCGAAAAAATCCGTTTTTTTCCAAAAGATTAAAAAAAAACAAAATATGGAAAAATACAATTTATAATTATCCTAGTTTTTATTTTTGTTAACATGAAAAATAAGTTAAGAAACAAAAAATGTTCTTCCTTAAAATTAGTAAAGAAAATTTAAAAAGTTAAAAATAAAGAACCAAAATGTATTAATTAAAAACTTTAAAATTAAATTAATATACTTCCAATTGGAAAAAAGCCGGTTTTTTTAAAACACTAGTTCTACTTAATTAAAAAAAAAATAAATTAGGGGGTCAATTCCGGTAAAATTGAGAGCCAAAAGGAATTACTAAATAACATTTTTATTTTTTTATACTATCTTCGTTTTTTTTTAAATTTTACAGAGCTAAGGTATGGGCAATGAAAGCCAATCGAGAGGATCTGTTAGACAAATTGGAAAAAGCTCATAATAGCTACACTCTTTGTGAAGACCATTTTGAAGAAAAAATGTATACTAGTCATCTTCATACACGATTGAAAGCCACTGCAGTTCCTACATTATTTCCATCTCTTGAAGGAAGTTCTAAGAGCATTAAGGGTGACCACGCATATAGTAGACCCTTGCTACTTCCTGCGAAAATCAGAGTTCTGGATGACAGAATTTTAGTTCCAGCTATCACAAATACTGACCCAGGTATTTACGATATTCTATAATTTTGTATTGTTAAGTTGTAACAGCTAAATAAAAGTGTAAGGATCTTTTTTGCGAATTTTGCACCATGGTTGGTGTGAAGGAAATACGTTTTTTCTACGATCTTTGAATTATTTATAAACTGATGTTATTTTCTTCTTCTAGTAGGTCAAACAAACATAGTCAGAATCAAGCCTACAACCACGGCCAAAGACAAGGTGGAAACCGAGGTCCAAGTCGAGGGTGAAACTCAGGACGACCGCGACGTAGACGTGAAAACCGAGGACGAAATCGAGGTGGAAACCGAAGTTGAAGTTCCAGGGAAAGCCGAGAATCAAACTGAAGCCAGACCCTTCGATGCTAGTAGTCCCCCTCTGATGTCTCCAAGTTCTACCCAAACATCAGCCAACTTATCTTTTGATACTCCGAGGAAGAAAAAATATAGACGCAACATTAAATCTCTTACTACAGAAAATCAATATTTGCGAAAAAAACACTCGAAAGACAATTAGATAGTCAGTTAGATAATATAACTTTAAATCAATATATGTCTCTGACATTCAAATTTTGCAATTCGGTCGACACTGCTAAAATTATTAATATGCAGATATCACAAGGGCGAAAACATCCAAAGGGTAGACGTTATAGTAAAGAGTTCAAAACTGAATGTTTGTCCATATATTTTGCCGGTCCCCGAGTTTATAAAAAATATTTAATGCATAAATATAGCCTTCCAGCTCCCAATACATTGTTAAAAGAAATTCGAGCTATTAAAATAAGACCAGGATTAGAAAACGCTGAATTTTATAATTTGTTAAAAAAAAAGATTGACGGTTTTCAAGAGCAAAATAGGTATTGCCTACTATGTTTTGATGAGATGTCTATTAAAGCAAATTTGTTTTATGAACGGTCTCAAGACTGTATAATTGGACTGGCCATAGATGACAAAGAAGAGAAGATCTTTAAACCAGCTTTGACTGCATGCATGTTCATGTTAAGAGGACTTTATTGCAAATGGAAACAGCCTCGCCTATTTTCTTTGTCATACTTCTTGTCCGGCGCAATTATTGCACGAAAATTTAAGTAAAGCTTTGCAAAAATTGAAAAATATTGGCTTAAATGTTTGTGCAGTTACTTCTGACATGGGTTCTAATAATATCAAATTAAGTAATATTTTAAATATCTCTATTCAAAATAGCCGTTTTTGCCTTCAAAATCGTTACCTTTATTATATTTTTGATGTGCCCCATATTATAAAAGCCATTAGAAATATGCTAATGAAGTATGACTTTTACGTTGATGGTAAAAAAATTTCTTGGCAGTACATAATTGACTTTTATGAAATAGATAAAAAATTTCCGGTTAAAGCAGCACATAAATTAACTGACTCACATATATATCCCACAAATTTCCAAAAAATTAAAGTTAAACTTGCCACACAAGTATTTAGCAATTCTGTTTTTGTAGGCATGAGTTTTTACATCAGATTTGGTTCTCTACCTGCAGAAGCCACTGAGACTGCAGAGTTTGTTAAGAGAATAGACCAGCTCTTTGATATTTTAAATTCGTCACAAACTTCACCCGGTAAAAGGTATAATGCAGCCTTCAAAGGGGAACCCTTTCAAATGGAGTTTTTGACTGAATGCCTATCTTTTTTAGAGAAACTTGAAGTTAGAGATAGAAATAATGTAAACTTAACGAAAAAAGTTAAATTCATTAAATGTCTTCAAATTTCTATCAATAGTATTCTAAATTTATTTAATTATCTTCGTGAGAATGCTAGTTTTGATTATTTATTTACCCGAAAATTAAACCAAGATTGTCTTGAAAATCACTTTGGTAAAATTAGAAGTGAAAACGGCAAATGCATCAACCCAACAGCCATACAGTTTCACAGAACTTTTAGAAAGTTGCAGTGCGTTAACTTACTTAACTCAGGTGCAGAAAATTGTGAGGCAGATGCAGATCAAATGCTCTTAAGGCTTCCCGACTGTAAAGACGATTCTATACCTGAGGAAGAGACCAGTTCACTAAAAGAAGTAAGCCTCGAAATTAATAAAATAAATTATTCCCGAGATGAAATGTTAGAAAAAAATTTTATAAGGTATGTGTGTGGATATCTTTTAAATAAATCCCTTCGAGTTCACTCTTGTGATAATTGCATTAAATATAGCAAAGACCACAAAGATTTAGATGATTCATCCGTTTATTGTTTTTTAAAAGCATATGAAAATGCCGACAAAGATACATTTGGAAACCTACAAATGCCAAATGATAAATTTGTAGAGTTTATTTGTAAAGTCGAACTAATATTTCAAGAACACTTTGAAACACTTGCAATAAAACCTAACCTTTGTAGCAATCTTTTTGGTTTAACTAAATCATTGCATTTTATTCATCCATGTGAATACTTTCCCAAAGAATTTGTCATTAATCTATATATAAGAGTAAGAATCTATTATACGCTAAAAACAATAAATGGAAACTTCAAAAATATAAGCAGGAATAAATTAATAATATGGAAAAATTTATAAAAATATTTCTGTTTAGTTTACTCCATAAGCATTTTTTACTATTAAACATTTGTGTAATTTTTTCTTTTTCATTTACTTAATAATAACCATTGAAATCATAAAATACCATGGAATTTTATTTAACATCATTTTCCTTTATCTATTAGTATACATACCAGGTGTCAACGAACATATTGGACAGGCCATAACTTGTAAAGTATTAGATGTATCAAAACGAAATTTCATATAGTTAAATGGTACATAAAGAGGAGAGTTCTCGTATATTTTTCACTTTTCAGTCATTTCCGGTTTCACCGGAAATGACTTCAGTTTCAGTTTTTTTAATGGAACACTCTATATATTTTTACATTTTTGGATTCCTGAGGCAATTTTGAATCAGATTATGACATTTTAAAAAGTTTTGACGCCTACTTGATTTTTACATCCATTTTTAAAATTGCAACTAGGTGGCCATGGCCGGACGCTAATAATTAATCTAAGGACCTGAAATGATGACAGAATAATACAATCGCTAAGTTTTAGTTATTAGTCTGATAACTAGGAGCAAAAGAAGTTGATAATAATCAAATTTTTGTGTCTAACTATTTTTTTTCCAAATGGCGACCCTTTTTAGACAAGCACTTTTTGAAAAGAGGATTTTTTTGCGAATCTAACGGTACTAACTTTTTTGCGATTGGATTAAACATAAGCTCAAAAATTAAATATTACTTAGAAAAATACTTGATAATCAATTATTAAATTTTATCAAGTGTGCCATGGATAGCCATGCTGGATATTAAGTAGGATTTTTTGTTTGGACAGTGACACTCACCTATTCTTTCTGAGCAGACATACGATTGTGTCACTGTCAAGACAAAAAATTTTACTTAATATCCAGCATGGCTATCCATGGCATACTTTTTCCTAAGTTATATTTCATTTTTGAGCTTATTTCTAATCCAATCGTAAAAAAGTTTGTTCCGTTAGATTCGCAAAATAATCCTCTTTTTTAAAAAGTGCTTGTCTAAAAAGGGTCGCCATTTGGAAAAAAAAGTTACGACACAAAAATTTGATTTTATCAACTTGTCTTGTTCCTAGTTATCAGACTAATCACTAAAACTTAGCGATTGTATTATTCTCTCATTATTTTAGGTCCTTAGATTAATTTGCGTCCGGTTATGGCCACCTAGATGCAATTTTAAAAATGGCTGTAAAAAATCAAGTAGGCGTAAAAAGATTTCATATTCTGATTCAGAATTGTCTCAGGAATCCAAAAATGTAAAAATATTCAAAGTGCTTCATTTAAAACATTGAAACTGAAGTCATTTCCGGTAAAACCGGAAGTGACCGGAAAGTAAAAAATATGCGAAAACTCTCTCCTTTATGTATCATTTACCTATACCAAATTTCTTTTTGATACGTCAAATACTTTACATGTTATGGCCTGTCTAATAGAATCGTTGACACCCGGTATATACAACTCTACGCTACTCTTTATTAAGACTATGTCGGTTATTGGTTTTTAATATCATTAATAATATTCTAATTATTCAATTAAATCGCTTTACAATAACCATATCAATGTAAATTTAAACATTGCCTACTCCGGTACTGTCCACCGCCAGAATAAAGGTGCCGACCCTAAGAAGGGGAGCTGTATGTTATATTAGCTGTGATAATACTGTTTAATACAACCACTCTTTTCACGAGGTATAATACGTTTTATACGCCAGTATAATACTGTATAATACACGTAACGTATAAAACCAATTATACGGTAGAATTCCCAACCCTGAAGAAAACCTTTCTAATGCCTATAAGAAAAACTGTAGAACTTATAATTTGCGAAGGCGTGAACAGGTTTATAAAATAGGTGACAAGGTATGGAAAAGAAATATGGTCTTATCTGATGCGGCTAATGACTTCACTGCTAAACTAGCAGAAAAATTTGTATTATGCGTAGTACGCAATGTAAAATCAAAAACTACCTATGAGTTAAATCACTTAGATGGTAGAGATGCCGGTTGCTGGCACGTTTCAAAATTGAAACCTTACTACGGACCTGAATTTTTTGATTCAGATAATGAGATTTGATGTCCGGAAATTTAATTTGAATTCTAAAGTTTTTAAAATTTACCTTTAAAAACCTAATTACCTTTTATCTGTCGAGTGCCTAACATGAAATAGTTTTGGTGCACCTTTACCTTTTATCTTCTTAGCTAATGATATTTAGCTAAGGAAGCTATCTCTTATCTATTTATCTAAGATATGTATCTTATATTTGCCTATCTTTTGTTGCATGTAACTTTTGCAGATTTTCTCCATGAAGTGGGAAAATGCCTGCATATTATCTTTAAAAAATGTAAATATAAATTAAGTCCATGGAATAACTTTAAGATTTTCTTAGCTAACTAACTGTACATATACCTAATTCACAAATATAAGACGTTTGTGTATCTCTATCTTTTGATAACTGTAAATATTATTTGATACCTCTTTAGATTTCCCTTTTGTACATAATCAGTGGAGTCCTAAGACAGTCAGATGTAACTATATTTCTTATCTAACAACAAAAATTGGTACGGCATATACTATAATAGAAATATAAAACCTTTTTTATCCTACCACAATTTATTTTGAAATCAGTAACTTAATTTAAATTTTTTGCTTTCCAAATCTTTTCTTAAAATTTTGGCTTCTTACATTATAATGTTCAATTATGAGCTTCAATGATGCTGTGTGCTGGTTTTCAGGTTTCCTTATATCATTTTAACACGTGAGAAGGACATAGGGTTTTGGCTGGGATGGAACTTAACTCTCCAGGCCATCCTACTTAAAAATCTCTGGAGCTTAATCCTTTTTCTACATTTTACAATTTTGAAGAATTTTTAAAGATTTACCTTTTGGTGCAAACCATGTCAGCGTTGACCACTGCTATAATGTGGTTGGGGCACTTAGTCTATGTCCCGGCAAAATGCCAAACTGTTTTGTTTTTTTTTTGGAACTCAACTTTTTACTTTCAAACTTAATATTACTGTTTTGTCAATTTGGACTCCTTATACTTGGAGGGTTTGTTTTGGTTACCCTTGAGGAGAGTATACCTCGGCCAAGGAAGTGGGGCCAATCAACTTTATGCCCAACGACCCACCATTTTCCATCTTAGTTGGGAGGGTATGGAGTTGACCACTTTCTTGGTGGATGTCTATTTGCATTTTGGGAAATCTAAAGAATCTCCCGAAGGATATTGTAAAATATAGTTTTAAGTAAAATTTATTTTGTAAATATTATAAATGATTAAGGATTAACCTTATGATCTTATCTTTTGGGTGTACATTAAGTAATGTAAGATTATTCAGTGGTTGTTTCACAACCAAATGTAAAGTTAGACATATCTTTAGTTGTAAGAATTCTAAGTAAGATGATTTTGTTTAAATTTCCCAGTATAACTGATTAATATTTCTATATTATCTTATATCTTTCAAATATTATTGAATTTCTAAATTGATATTATAGCGAAAAATTTTTTTTCAAAAATTTTTCTTTCCTGAGGAAGTGGGTGTTGCAACGTTACACTTTTACGGTAACTAATTATGATTTTGCTAATTATATTTTGTCATTTACCAAGATGTCAGGAACTAAGTTTTTGGAAGTTATTTAGATTCTTTGACTATTTTCATTATTATAAGTACTTAATATTGTATGACTGACAGCTTGGTATATTATATACATTTTATGTTTTATATTTACAGATGCTGAGGGTCTGGTTGTTGAAGCTTTCTTTAATGCCCACATATAAAAGGGCCATATTTTTATAAGAATTTCATTATTAGATGTTCATTCACCTATAGTTTTTCTATTATCTTACCTTGACATAATTTTGATCAGAAACAAATCCGTTATAAAAAACCTAGTTGGGTATGAGCTGTTGTGATACAAACTAAACAAGATATTTCCAATATTTCCATTGTAGCCTGGTAACGCTACATAAATTAGAAACACTTGGTATATACCTCCGATTTCGTTTGTCGCCTTTTAAATCTCCTTCAGTTCATTACATGATTTGTCCTTTTGATAAAATGTAGTTTAAGATGTTACCTATATTGTTAAATGTCCGGTAAACACATGTCAGGGGTTCATTAAACAAGGGTTTGTGTTATTTATTTAAGTAGTTCTCCAAATGGTTGGTTTTAAAAGCCTTGTTTATTTTCGTTTTATAAATTAGGTTAAGTGACAACAAAGTTTGACGTTTTACTGTGTGCGGCGACGCTAAAATCCTTGCTTTGGCCTTTTCCATGAATGACTAAAAGCCATACGATTCCGTCTGACCACTTTACTTTCATTTTTATAAAAACCTAACATTTTAATTATTTAGGACGAGGCTTACGTAAAGATTAGAGGAAAATATTAAAAAATAACAACATAAATTATTCAAAAATAAATATTTAAATTGAATGTATATTAAGATTTATTGTAATAAATAATGTATTCTGAGTTGCCTATCTTTTTAAAAATCTTTTATTTTTGTCAAATAAATAAGGGGGAAAGAGACAAAATATAGGGTCATTAAAATCAAGTTTTGTATGGAGCACTTTCAACAGTTTAGTTTTTTGGCCGAATTCCTACCTTTTTTTTAAATCTTTTTTTTCTTACTAAACCTTTGCTGAAAATCGTCTTGGAACGAGTTCGAGCTATTTCGTTTTGACTGTGGCCGTAAAACTACCTTTAAAAAAGGCTGGTCCGGTTTTATAGTTATTTTAAATTTTGTGTTAAACAGTGGTCAAATAACAGCCAGGTAATTATTATTTTAATTTATTTAGCAAGGTTCTTTCATTTAATTTTAATTTAAACAATAGGTTACAATGGATTTTTTTCTCATTTTTACAGCTCAGCGGCCACATAGCAAATAGCACATTTTAGTGCACATTGAACTTATTAGCACATAGCACATTGCTATTAAAACCTTGCATCTTAGCGCACGTTTGCTTTTTATAGCCTTTAAAGCATTTTGAACATTTTTGCACCCACATGATTGTGAGGTACTTTTCACGAGAAACAATTGGTTGAAGCAAATAACCCTAAAGGTTGGGGTTACCTTTGAAGTTGAAGCAGTAATTCTACATTAAGAAAGAGCCCCCTCTTTACCGAAGAGGTGTTGGAATTTTACCTCTAGCCCAACAACCAGGCCCCAGTAACTCCAGTTTTCCTGCCAGTTGGTGAGATTTTTAAAAAAAGCTTTATATTACAGTAGTACCTTTTATTGATCAATTTATCTTTTTCAAATTACCACACATATTTCTATTTATAAACAATTTAAACTACATTCTCTCATAAACAGGTTTTTTTTAAATAAAGCAAATCATAATATTAAATAGTGTTTTACTGGTTGTTTCAGTACCTTTACGAACACACGGGTAAGGGGTGTATGAAGGCGATGCAGTAAGTTCTGTTTTACGTGTGTTGGCGCCCTTCTTTCATATTTATAATTTTCACTTGCCTCCTTCATACACCAAGGACAGGGATTGAAAATTTTGAACTCCCCCAAAGCCGAACTACCGTATAAGCTAGCCAACGGGTCGTAAGTGCAAACTTTTATTATTGCACTTACGTAAGAACTCTTTGTAACGTAGATTTTATAACACCAGAGTTTACGTTTTATAATAATTGAGTACAATATAATTAAAACTTTTAATAATGATATAAAATGGAACATGGTACGGTGGTATTTTGAAAGGCAAAAATGGTACAAATACCATTAAGATTATACGTCTGGCAACACTGTGCTGTTATATGATATTGAGGTGTGCTTAATCGCTCTTTTTAATAAACTAGTTCAAAGAACTGGTTCGCGAACGAACTTGTAATTAGTATGATAATGATAAACAATGGACTAGTTAAGAACGAAAATAGGTAGAATTGGTACCGTTAATTGTTTGGTTAGTACTAAGTGGCGCTAGTTTGACCCGGAACATCTGATTTATTAATTATTTTATTGGGGGTTTAATATCTACGTGGCAGAGTTGCCGATTTTCAGTGTGACGGTACAAATTTGAGGCTTCGGCCTTTCTTCTTTTTTGTATATTTTTTTTGTTTAAAAAATAAAATTATTCAAATAAACGAATGTGTCGTACGGTTTGCCCTACTTTGAGTATTTTTTTTTATATCTTTTAGATTAGTTTTGGTTAGTCCAATCCAACTAAAAAATACCTAAAGGCAAAAGCCGCGTAATGTTTTTGTTGTATCATGACGTAAATGATTTTAACCATTTATCGGAAATATTGCAAACGTTGCAGTATCGTGGTGCATATTTTACCACTCCTAAAATTATTGGCAATGTAGCATTATCTGAACGTCATAACGCGGGGGAAGCGCCGACTTGTTCTGTGAGCTTTGCAGTTAATTATTATCTTTTTAAACTTTAATACGTGTATTTCCTTATGTTCTATTTTTGTTTTAACTTTTAAGGTAGTATTACCTTATTTGTAATACTTCCTAATTTTAAATAATAAAGCTTTAATATTAATGAACAAAAAAACTAATCTACTTATTTTATTGATAGAACATTTATGAAGTCAATACGGCAACACAGCAAATAAAACTAGACTGGACCCCGACCGTCTCTTCCGACTGGAGGTGAGCTAGTCTGCGATTTTTCCGGAGCTGCGATGCTATACGACTGCTCCAACAAAAGCATTGCGACAAGTAGCAGCGACTTTTCGCAGCAGTTTACCAGATACAAATATCACACTCGGTGTTCTATTTCACGAAATGTTCGGCCTTAGAAAAGGAAAACATTTTTTTTTCTCCAAATGTTAATACCAAAATTATGGATTATTATATATAATATGTAAATTCAAGGCACTATTGTATTAAAAAGACATGATTACATTTTAAATCTCTCTCATATTAGGCTACATTTATTTGAATGACCCTATATATGGAAATATTATTTTGTTCTTTTTTTCTCATAAGTGAAATTTTTTATTCTCATGCCCAATATATATATATATATATATTTCATTTTTCTTTTACTTCTGTGTATTTTAGAGTTTATTGTTGTTTAAAATAGAGATGTACTTTTCTTTTACATAAATTGCCAAACTATGTTTAAAAATTAAGTTGCATCATAAAATAATTTTCTTTCCAAAAACACAAATAACTTATTGCAAATGCAAATCAATTTCGGTACGGTATTATTACGAGTTCGCGGTAGTCAGTTTAGTCAAACTTATATCTATCAAAACATTGACAACAAGAAAGTAGCACTGCTCACTGAGTCAGTAGCAATTAAAAATCTGCCTTATCTTCATTCTGCTTCGTAAGTAGCAAAAGTTCCAGCCAATGCTACGCCTGTAGCCTGATATAAATTGTTCAGTAGCAGTTAGCAGCGAGCGGCTCAGAGCATTTACTATTGCTACTTAAGATAGCCGTGACGCGGCTTTCGTGTTCCTGTTCATCCAATTAAACTGCTCCGAAATATCGCTGTGTTTTTCTCGACACCGGAGCAGTCTGTTTCTGCGACGTTGGTGGAGCAGTGACAAAGTAGCAGACTGCGATTTCGCAACCCACCTCTACTTCCGACTGCCTAGATTTAATAACACTTTACGCCAAGCTCTGTTTAAACGAAACTCGAAAGACGATCTGGTGAACGGCTACCAAATTATATATCTAGTTCTCGTTACTACAAACTAGTTCTTTTAGTTCGGTATTATTGTCAATCGTTCTGCAGCGTTGGACAGTTTACGCGTTTATCGTTTGCTCCTTAATAGGTAGGTTAATAGTTCGCGAATGAACTAGATTATTTTAAATCTGCGAACTAGTTCATTTAGTTCTCACTAAAGACTCGTTCTTTTTAATAGGTCGTTCGCGAAGTACACACCTCTAAATATGTTAGTTGCTACAAATCCAAAATGCCGGCCTAACAACATGGTATAAAGGTCAGTACAAAAAATTACTTCATTAATTATGTTCAAATTGTGGTTAAAAATCAAATATTATACAGGGATGAACTGGTAAAAATTTTAAGACAAATTCAAAATGACGGAACAAAATGGCGGCTTAACTAAATGTTTAAAAATCAGAAAAAAGTACTTATTGTATTGATTTTAAAGTTTACATAAAAACCAAGGGTGCTAAATAAAAAATAAAATAAAAAAATTTTGTGTAAAATTTTGGTGAGGAGCCATTATTGTGTTTGTTGTATGTTTAAAATGTCGTATCTACTTATCCAAAGTTGAAATTTTGCATAAAAATCAAGCGAAACAGAGAAGAAATGGTAAAATTTTATGAATTATATGTGGCAAAACAAAATGGCGGCTAATTAAATGTTTACTGAGCCGGTAAATTTCCATTTTCTTGAATAGAAACCTTTTTATGAAGAAAATTAATAAAAGCCATAAATAATTTTTTTACAGAATGTTGAATTTACAAAAATAAAAAATATTTAAATATTAAATCAAAAATAAGTTGCGATTGCCTTGTAGCAAAGCCACTGCACACGTATAGTGGGTTAAGCAAGTCAAGTCAAGTGCGGTATCTGTATTAATCTGTGCCTAAACCAGTGCTGCTAGAACATTTTGATAAACGGTAATAGACAGCTGTTCGAAAAAGTAATAGATTTTGAAGAAAGGTAACAGATTCTTATTGAAGATTATTTTAGTAGAACACTGTGTTTTATTAAGCAAAAAAAAACGTTTCATTTGTATACGGTGGTTCGGTCATTCAGCTATTCTCCCATTCTCCTAAATAAAATAAAGAATGTTGTCAACGGGAATACCCGCGACATGGTTTTCGACAGATTGTTGAATTTACAAAAATAAAAAATATTTAAATATTAAACGGGACTGCCGGCGACATGGTTTTTAAATTAAGAGCGGCCAAAGTCTCCGTTTTCGCTGCGCTGGCAGTCGGGTTGTATTCGATGCCTGGCGGCATCTACATTTATGCCTAAAAAAATGGGAGTGGCTCCTAATAAGAAGATAACCGATAAACTGCTTAAAATGTTTTCTTCAGACTTTCAACCCTTCAGGTTAGTTGAAGATAAAGGTTTCCGAGACTTCGTTATAGCTTCTTTCTTTCTTTCTCAAAATGGAGTCGGCTGCCACTTTTTTGCTTTCAGCGCCATTCTCCAGCCCAATAGGTAGGATGTCCGGATGGCGAGCTCTTAGCTCCCGAACACCCCGAATTTATCAAATAACTCTTGATTTTTTCCTCTTTTAAATTCTGAAATGCATCTTGGCTTCCACTAGGTGCCCCTTGAGAGTACTACTGATATCACGAGATGACCCTTTCTTTCAAGCTATCCCCACCCCTCCCACTCCCGCCACGTAGCGGCCGTTACGCTAATATTCTATGTAGAACTGCGGCAGACGAACGGGATAGAATACAGGAACAACTAGGCCTCACACGTTCACCGCGTCTGCTCTCTTTCTTGCGGGGCCGTTAGTTTCCACTCTGAGCGGTTGAGTCTCCCGTTTCCCCCCGAAATAAAGCAGCAAAACCGAACACGTGGCACCACTTATGTTAACAACACAGAGGTCTGCATTCGACGAGACGAACCGGAAGACTCTTCGTTATAGCCTTAAACCCTTCTTATGAAATTCCAGGTAGACATTGCATTTCCAAGTCATTAATTCCAGATAGGTACGAAGAATACGGTTTGCAATGCCGAGAAATATTGAAAAATTTGCAAATCGGTATGTATTACTACGGACTGTTCGTCATCTGTCAATACGGAAAGTTTTATAGGGGTTACTGCTCATTTCATTAGTAGCACAATTAAAATGACGTCAATTTTATAAGATTGCAAATTATTACCTAATCATCATACAAGTGTTAATTTAGCGCAAGCTCTTGACAAAATCAATGGAGATTGGAACCTGCAAAATAAAATCATTTTGGCAATATCGGACAATGCGGCTAATAAAAGCGCGATTACAAAGGAACTTGAGTGGAAACAATTCGGCTGTTTTGCGCATTCCTTAAATTTGGTGGTCTCAGACGTCTTAAATATAACCGAAAATATATCTTCGTTTATTAGCGATTTAAAGACAATTGTAGGATACTTTAAGCGCAGTGCGATCTCTAATGAAAAACTGATGACCCATCAAGTAAACTCTGGTAAGCAGACTTTAAAACTACTACAAGACGTACCCACTAGGTGGAACTCAACATTCTACATGCTGAGAAGATTTGTTGAGCTAGAAGAGCATATCCGCAGTGCGATAGCTATAATTGAAAAGGATTTACCAGTTTTAAATGCACAGCAGTGGAATATATGTAAACAACTGTGTCAAGTATTAAAACCATTTGAAGAAACTACCAAAAGTATTAGCGGGGAAAAATATGCTACTGTATCTTTAGTAATCCCCTTAGTGAATGTTTTAAAATCAGTGTGTAAAAATTTACGTAATAAAGACTACCATCCGGATATGGCTCAAATTGTTTTAAAATTAAATTCGGGCATTGAAGAACGATTTGCAAATATAGAACGAAGTAATACACTTACTGTTTGTACCTTCCTTGATCCTAGGTTTAAAAAGCTAGTATTTTCCGATGAAAAGCTAGGAGATAATGTTAAAAAAAATGTAATAGGACTTGTAATAGTGATTCAGACGAAGAGTTATCTGTATGGAGAAGTTTTAAAAAGACAATTTCGAAAAGTACCAAGCCGAAAGCTACATCAACTTCTCAAGCAATTATTGAAGTACAACGTTACCTAGAGTACGATTTGCTCTCACGAAATGAAAATCCGTGTAAGTGGTGGTTCGATCATAAATATCATTTTCCAGCCTTAAGTGAAGCTTTGTGCGAGAAATTTGGTGCGTTAGCTACATCGGTACCTTGCGAGCAGTTTCAAAAGCCGGGGAAATGATAACAGATCGTCGAAATCGCTTAAAAGCCAATAAAGCAAGAATGCTTCTATTCCAAAATGTTAATGAAAACCTAGTTAAAAGTTTTTCTGAATGTAATCATTGTTTTTTTTCCGATATACTTGGCCGAAATATCTTAAGTTCTGTGTTTAGTTCCCATATTTTATAGCGCCTAAGGTAACAAAAATATATTTATATTAACTATTTTATGTTCTTTGTACTAGGGTAGAATTAAGTTTTTATTTGTTAAACGTTTTTCATGTTTGCGCTTAATTTAGTCATTGTTTTTGTGATAAACTTGGTCGTGATTTTTGTGTTCAAGTTACTTTTTTATAGCGGTTAAAGCTTATCTAGTGCAGCATTATTTATGTTCAAGTTTTTATAGAGCTTATTATAGCTTAAAGCAACAGAAAATATATTTTTAATTTGTATAATATTTGTACTTTACTAGAGTTGTTTTGCAGTAAACGTAATTGTATTGTAAAGAAATTATTTTTTTATATTTAAGTAAATATTATACCGTTTCTTTTTCTTTCAGCCATGTATTTTATTTTAAAGATAAACACATAGGTAATATATTATAAAACATTCATCACTCAATTACCATATTATCCAATACTATCAAAATGAATATTACTTTATGATAATAAACAAGGCAGCAATGCAGATACAACGTACAGCGCCCGTGTCGAAAACAACTACTTATGTCGCTGGTAAAAGTCACCAGTGATCACGGTACACCGGCGACTTAATTTTTCCAAAAGCAAAAGGTAACAGATCTGTTACAATTGTAATAAATAACCTGGCAACACTGTCCTAAACCCTGAAACTAGAGGTGTTGAAAAAGTAACTATTCGGTACTCGAGTACTCGTTACTTACCGATATTGGTAGTAACGAATACCGATTCCAAAATGAAATTTGAAAAACATTGATTACTTTGATTATTTTTGGTAATCTGACTACTCTAAATGCGAATATTGATACCGATACCGATGCGACCGATAAGCCAGTCGCGCTACTGCTTGGCAATAGTCGCATCGATATAAGAAGATAAGAAGAAAATATGAAGCCGACTAGAGAAGCAACACGAATTTTTTGTGGATTGGCCGCCGCATTTAATTTTTGTCACTTTTTGTCAAATTCATAATATTATCCTTATCTTTAGTCTTCCGTCGTCGGAAATGTAACGGAGCTGCTTTTAAATATTGCGTAGTAGCAAGAAAAAGACAACACTGAATGATTATATGAAATCTGGTTGGTTTTACATTTTGTTTCCATAGTTTGAACTTGTTTGTAATTTCTTACTATGATTTGATTATCCGCACGGTATACTGCAAAGTGTTTGCTTCGAAACTGTAATCACTAGTTTTGACAGTTTGATCACTAAATTTTATTGTATGCAATGAGATGAGAAATATTTTGTTTTTAATTTTCTCGTAAAAGGTAAGTATTATAATCGTGAAAAAATCACCTTCCGAGATTTTTTCACTATTTACGTTTCGGAGTTTCTAGATGGCGGAAAACATGTTTTCTCAATTCCGTCGATCTGTCTGTTTGTCTATACACGACATAGCTTAAAAACTACCTAACGACATAAAAGTCTGGTCAAAAATGAAAAAATGGTATAACTGTGGTACGAATTCAAATGAAAATTTTTGTAATCGTGAAAAAAACTCCAACTTTTCCATATTTTCACTTTTCAGCGTCCCTAGATGTCAAAAAATGTTTTTTCAATTCCATTGATCTGTCTGTCGATCTATCTGTCTGTCGGTCTATCTGTCTGTCAGGAAAACTACTTATTCGATTGACTTAAAATTTTGGTCAAAAATTAAAGGTTATGTGGGAATGCCCTGGTAATATTTTCGTAAAAATTCGACATGGCGGAACAAAATAGCGACCTAGTGAAATGTGAAAATGAAAAATTATTACTAAAAAATAAATTATCCAATTTACCTCCAATTTTGGTAAAAAATGAAATGTTACCTGTAACATTTTGGTACGAATCCAAGACAGCAAAACAAAATGGCCGTCTAATAAATTATAAAATCAGTCTGAAAAACTATTAATTAGATCAATTTTAAATTTTGGGCATTCATTAAGTGTGATATAGAAATAAACTAGTAATAACTAACATTATTTTAAATAAAAAAATATTCTCTATTATTTTTTAAAAGTGAAACCGTTTGTATTTTCTTTATTTATATTAGTTTTTCTTAAGTAGTTCACACCTGAACATTCACCATTTTACACTGTAATTAATTTACGACATTGTATACTAACTAACCGGTGGCGTCATCTGTAGGTACAATGATGCAATTAAATGGTCAAGGAGTAATCCTTACCGTTAGTTCTTCCGTTTTGTATAACTTTTTACGAACAAGAACCTCACAGAAATTGAAATTTCTGTTTCTCTTCTGTATATATATATATATATATATATATATATATATATATATATATATATATATATATATATATATATATATATATATATATATATATATATATATATATATATATATATATATATATATATATAGGTCTACACGTCGTTCTCAAACCATCCCAATATGCAGACCTCCACAGACCTACTTGAAATAATCATAATCGGCGAGTATAGAAATTTCAGCACTACTTGCTTTTATAACAAAAAATTATATAACCAAAGAGGGGTAGAAAAAAATAAACTTGAAAAAATACCGTTAAAATGCAATCGCTTCCAAGCACCGGTAAAAATCCGATTTCCCAGCCAGCTGTATCAAAATTAACGGGTTTTACCGAAGTACTCAATCCCAGCAGTGTTGCCTAAATGCATTCCCATTACTTCCGCGGCGTTTTTGTCATTTAACCCGATTCCCGCATTTCCCGCGTTTTTCAACAGGTTTTCATTTGCAAGCAAGCAAGTGGCAGAATAGTTTGTATGAAGTAGTGAACTAAGAAGTGACAGTGAACATGTTAAGCCCAGTCTTCCGGTTCGTCTCGTCGAATGCAGACCTCTGTGTTGTTAACATAAGTGGTGCCACGTGTTCGGTTTTGCTGTTTTATTTCGGGGGGAAACGGGAGACTCAACCGCTCAGTGTGGAAACTAACGACCCCGCTAGAAAGGGAGCAGACGCTGTGAACGTGTGAGGCCTAGTTGTTCCTGCATTCTATCCCGTTCGTCTGCCGCAGTTCTACATAGAATATTAGCGTAACGGCCGCTACGTGGCGGGAGTGGGAGGGGTAAGGGGATAGCTTGAAAGAAAGGGTCATCTCGTGATATCAGTAGTACTCTCAAGGGGCACCTAGTGGAAGCCAAGATGCATTTCAGAAATTAAAAGAGGAAAAATCAGAAGTATTGGAAAGATTCAGGAAATCCGGGAGTTTAGAGCTCGCCATCCGGAGATCCTACCGATAACGTCTCCAAACTGGAATAAGGTGCAGGGTCGACTTCGAGGGTCGCCGATTTAACGACTCTGAGCCCGGGCGAAGAGCAATCTGGCGAATTGCCTTGCAGCAGAGCCATATAACAAACTAACAACAAAAATGTTAAGCCTAACCCAAAAAATTTTGGAGTTAGTGAAAATGGAGCAATCAGTCTTCCGGTTCGTCTCGTCGAATGCAGACCTCTGTGTTGTTAACATAAGTGGTGCCACGTGTTCGGTTTTGCTGCTTTATTTTGGGGGGAAACGGGAGACTCAACAGCTCAGAGTGGAAACTAACGACCCCGCTAGAAAGGGAGCAGACGCTGTGAACGTGTGAGGCCTAGTTGTTCCTGCATTCTATCCCGTTCGTCTGCCGCAGTTCTACATAGAATATTAGCGTAACGGCCGCTACGTGGCGGGAGTGGGAGGGGTAAGGGGTAGCTTGAAAGAAAGTGTCATCTCGTGATATCAGTAGTACTCTCAAGGGGCATCTAGTGGAAGCCAAGATGTATTTCAAAATTTAAAAAGGAAACATAAAATAGCTTTGGGGTATTCGGGAGCTTCGAGCTCGCCATCCGGATATCCTACCGATAACGTCTCCAAACTGGATTAAGGTGCAGGGTCGACTTCGAGGGCCGCCGCTTTAACGACTCTGAGCCCCGGACGGAGAGCAATCTGGCAAATGGACTAGTATCCGTGCCAATAATCTAGCAATAAATAAATAAAATGGAGCAATTTCAGTCTTCCGGTTCGTCTCGTCGAATGCAGACCTGTGTGTTGTTAACATAAGTGGTGCCACGTGTTCGGTTTTGCTGCTTTATTTCGGGGGGAAACGGGAGACTCAACCGCTCAGTGTGGAAACTAACGACCCCGCTAGAAAGGGAGCATACGCTGTGAACGTGTGAGGCCTAGTTGTTCCTGCATTCTATCCCGTTCGTCTGCCGCAGTTCTACATAGAATATTAGCGTAACGGCCGCTACGTGGCGGGAGTGGGAGGGGTAAGAGGATAGCTTGAAAGAAAAGGTTATCTCGTGAGACCAGTAGTACTCTCAAGGGGCATCTAGTGGAAGCCAAGATGCATTAGAAAGTCAAATTTTTTTGAAATACATAAAGTCATCCCAATTTAAAAAGATTGAGCTTCCGGACGGGGAGCAATCTGGCAAGTTGCGAAGTGCAGTGCCAAAAACATATATTGGAATTGGAATTGGAAATGGAGCAATTTGAAGGTGAGTAGTATTTAGTAGTAGTGTGCCGTGACAAAAAATATGTAGTTGAAACCTAAAAACCTATTCGATATAACCTCAAAGATGTTCAACAATTAAACGAATGTTGCAAATTGGCTTATTTAGTGGAAGCTTATATTTCTTTTTTACATTTAGGTGCCTCAAGTGAGTGTTGCATTTTATAGAGAATATTTACAGTATTAGGTCAATTTTACCTATGCTAAATAGATTCACAGTAATAACCTCAATTCGGCATGTCTGTAAATAGATACGCCCTTTTTTATAATTACCACTTAAATATTCAGAATAAAATTGTATAAATATTATTTTCTGAAAAGTGATGTACACAGTTGGACAAATGCACCGACTCACGCAAGGGGAAAATGCTATTCAATTTAGCAACTTTTATCTTATCCTTAATACCTAATATGTTAGTTTAACGTTTAAATTTTCCATTTTAAAGTTGCCTAAACAATTTTAGATTAAGAGAAATAGAAATGGTATTTTTATCTTAATTTAGGAAAACTTGCAGTAAGCTAATTATTTGAATAGATGTTCTTAAACATAGAATTTTTGCTTTGATATTTTTTTAATAAAAATTTTTAATAGGTTAGGAAAATTTAATGTTCTCCGTTTCACAACTGATATTTTTGATTTAACTAGTCATGTCCAAGAAAATTTGTAAGATATTCAACGTCATATTGCCTTTGACTTATATAAATGGTGGGAAGTTCTCCAAAAACTATAAATGGTTTTTAAGTGTCAAATCACTGTTGAAAGTTAACAGAACTTTTAATAAGATAATAATCAAGAACAATAAGAAAGGTAGATAACATATTATCTATAGTAACTGTGGTTAGTAAATATTTTTTTAATTACATCTTATTTTTGATTACGATAGTGAATAATACTCAATTGGTGAACGGTGGATCTATATAAAAAAACCTCGTAACATTTTAATAAAAATCCAACATTGTGAAAAAAAATGTTATTTGTTGATACTTTTCACTCCATTCGTAGTAATAAGTATTCGTATAAAGGTCACCCTTTGAGATTTTTTTTTCAGATCTTCACATTCGGATCCTCAATTGCTGAAAAACATATTTTTTATTTTCGTCGATCTGTTTGTCTGTTCGGGGCATAGCTAAGAACTGCTTATTTGATTGACTTGAAATTTTAGTTATAAATTAAGTGTCGTATGGGGCTAACCTCGTTATATTTTGGTATAAACCCACAAATAACATAACAGCCTCATAAAATAAAAAAAAATAGTACTAAAAACTACTAATTCAATTTACTCCAAATTTTGTATAGACATGATTTGTATTTTTTTTCCAAATCTTCACGTTTTGGATCCTCAAATGCTGAAAAACATATTTTTTATGTTCGTCGATCTGTCTGTCTGTTCGCGGCATAGCTAAGAACTGCTTATTTGATTGACTTGAAATTTTGTTTATAAATTAAGTGTCGTATGGGGCTTGCCTGGTTATATTTTGGTATAAACTCACATATAAAATAACAGCCTCATAAAATAAAAAAAAATAGTACTTAAAACTATTTATTCAATTTACCCCAATTTTGTAGACACGTCATTTGTCAAATTTGTATTTTTCAGATCTTCACGTATCGGGTACTCAGATGCTGATAAACATATTTTTTTATTCCGTCGGTCTGTCTGTCTGTTCGCGTCATAGCTAAGAACTGCTTATTTGATTGACTTCAAATTTTGGTTATAAATTAAGTGTTCGCCTGGTTATATTTTGATATAAACCTACAAATAAAATAACAGCCTCATAAATTAAAAAAAAAATATTACTACAAACTATTTATTCAATTTACCCCAAATATTGTAGACACATCATTAGCTATTAGATATCATTTTCCTAAGTTGAAAATCTCGATACCAATTCATTAAATTTTTTTCCAATTTTCTGTAGTTGCAAAAAAAAATTTTTTCTCAGTATTTTTTTCAAATTGTTAAATATCTAGTCCTTAGTTATGCATGCATAAAATTATTGTGTTTACTTTTAGATTTTTCCAATTCTCCGAACATAAAATCCAAATTTACATGCATGAAAAAACCTCGATTGCTGGACAATTAAGTTAAATATGCGTCTCAAAAGAGAAACATATATAGCTGTCCTACAAACAGTTCAGGAAAAGATCATGAATGCCTTAATTTAGACCAAAAAAAAAAATAATTTTGAAGGCAATGACGTTCGTGTATTTATTTAGACAAGAAGATATTTATAATTTTAATGAGGATGACTTTGAAGAAATGGTAAGTCTTAATAGCAGTAGTTTTCAAATTATTCTTTTTTCTATAAATATTTTTTAAATGCTTTATTTTACCAGAGCAAACTTTCTTTTTAGAATCTACTACCTGCGTCACAGAGTAGGTCATATTTGACGAACAGTTCAGAAAAAGTTTCTGAATGCATCGATTATAATAAAATAATTACCATGGAATTATGCCGAAAAGATAACAGAAGTTTTGAAGGTAATGACGAACGTGTATTTAGAGAATATAATCCAAATTTTACTGATGATAACTATCAGGAAATGGTAAGTCATAATAGCAGTAAGGTATACTTATTTTTTCTAAATATACAGGGTGGTCCAAAAGTAATGGTACATAGCGCAAAGGTGAATTCCTGACATCAAAATATTGCGATCTAGCCAAATTGTCCGAATCCAAAGTTGATATTAATAAAGATACAGGGCGTTGAAGTTAAAATTTAATTTGTAATTTTTTTTGATAACTTTGGCAAAAAGTATTGGTTTTCCACAAAATTTGGTAACCGGGGTTTTTTTTTTAGGTGAGAAATCAAAGTATGGTAAAGGTAAAAGGTTTAAGAATAAGATTTGATTATAAAAAATGTCAAAAGATTACTGTCAAAAAAGTTACGGCAAATTAAAATAAAAATAATGATAGCGTACGGAGCGCCCTTCTACGTACTACATAAAAATTAATACCACATTTTGATTTGTCACCTCAAAATCCCCTGGTTACCAAATTTTGTGCAAAAACATTATTTTTTGCCAAAGTTATCTAAAAAAATTGCAAATAAAATTTTAATTTCAATGCCCTGTATCTTTATTAATATCAACTTTCGTATTCGGACAATTTGGCTAGATCGTAATATTTTGATGTCTAGAATTCACTTGTACAATATGTATTAAACGTAGCATAAAATACCGTATAAAAGGTAAGTTTCACAGGATGTAATTGCACATCGTCTTTGTCTATTTAAGAGTATTAGGCACTCGTTTTTCGTTGACTAACAATTACTATGCTTATACGAGTCTTTCCCGTGAGTTCGCAACTGCTAGTGCTTGTATTCGCAGGATTTAGCATCATTAAACTCTTACTTATTCAAGCAACTGGTTTGAATTAAAATTTTCGGGTCATATCCCAGCTGAACACATTAATTAATTATTTTGACGTTCAAAATCTGCTAAACTTAAAAACGTTAAAAAACAGGCGTGATATGTTAGATTTGTGTACCTAGAAGATTATTAACAATCATATAAAGTGTTCCGAATTATTAGAAAAAAAAATCAATTTCATGTTCCACAAAGATGTTTTCTATACATTTCCATCGCAAGAATTGTGGTATGCATAGTAAAATAACAAGATGTTGCAGACTTGCTAAGATAAACTGCAAAGAAATTGATTTCTTCAATGTATCAATTAATTCATTTAAATACATGACATATTAGTGTTATTTTAAAACATAGATTAATCTGTACAAATTTTAACCTTGAATTTTGGTACACCCCTTCTACTTAAAAATTCCGTTAATTGTTTTATTGCAGACTTCCAGAAGACCTATACCAAACAGCTAAAGTTGCTAAAATATTGTTATTATTAAATGCAGGAAAAGGAAACCAATTTAAGAGCAAAAATTTAGCGGAGGTTGAACTACTGGATTTGGAGTACCTCCCGGATACAGAGAATATATTGAGAAAATGAGGCTTCCACGACTATGGAGACCGATGAAGACGCACAGTTATATAACGAAACTCTAATAGAACCTAATTCAGAGTTACCAAAGGCACCAAATCACAAATCTTTAATTCAAGGTAGAAAAAGATGGTTGGACTCGGAAAAGAAAATTGTTCTAAAACATTTCAGAAAATATATAGAAACAAGAAAACCACCAAAAAAAAAAGATTGTGTCGCGTTTCTTAAGACACACCCTGAGTTTAAGGATCGCAACTGGCTCCGAATTAAAACTTTAGTATTTAATACATATCAAAATTTAAAGTAAATAAAAACTCTTGTGTTTTATATTTTTTGACATTAATATATGTTTTTATAAACATTTTTAAAAAATGACCTAGAAGCTAATTACACAGGAAAATGATTTCGAACAAACTGATTTTTTGGTGGTCTTATTATGCATAGTTCTTATAGTATTGATGTTTTGAAAGCCTATTCTAGATTTATTAATTTAATTTTATCTCATTTAATTACTACTGATAGACTTATAAAATGATGTTGTATTTAGAAAAAACTAGAATGAATTTTAAATGTTCATAGTTAATTAGACAAAATAAGAACAAAGTTTAATATATATTAAAATAATTTTTTTTGGGTTATAATTAAAAAATAACGAGGCAAGTTTTTTATTAATCATGTTTTTATATTTAAACAGTAGCATAGATACATGCAAATTTCTATTCTCTATTCGCATTCAACCATAACGATTTGCTAAAAAAAATAAAGAAATGACAAATAAATTTAAATAGGTTTTATTCATTTATTCAGATAGGAAATCCTAATACAAAGTATTAAAAATAAAAATTGTTCAATAAAATCTCTCACTAATACTATTTGGTATGGTTAACAATAAAGTACATTTCATAATTACAACAAAAAAAAAACAAAATCACATTTAAAATTTTAGACATAGTCAACCATTAAATTGTTCTAAAACATTTCAGAAAATATATAGAAACAAGAAAACCACCAAAAAAAAAAGATTGTGTCGCGTTTCTTAAGACACACCCTGAGTTTAAGGATCGCAACTGGCTCCGAATTAAAACTTTAGTATTTAATACATATCAAAATTTAAAGTAAATAAAAACTCTTGTGTTTTATATTTTTTGACATTAATATATGTTTTTATAAACATTTTTAAAAAATGACCTAGAAGCTAATTACACAGGAAAATGATTTCGAACAAACTGATTTTTTGGTGGTCTTATTATGCATAGTTCTTATAGTATTGATGTTTTGAAAGCCTATTCTAGATTTATTAATTTAATTTTATCTCATTTAATTACTACTGATAGACTTATAAAATGATGTTGTATTTAGAAAAAACTAGAATGAATTTTAAATGTTCATAGTTAATTAGACAAAATAAGAACAAAGTTTAATATATATTAAAATATTTTTTTTTGGGTTATAATTAAAAAATAACGAGGCAAGTTTTTTATTAATCATGTTTTTATATTTAAACAGTAGCATAGATACATGCAAATTTCTATTTTCTATTCGCATTCAACCATAACGATTTGCTAAAAAATATAAACAAATGACAAATAAATTTAAATAGGTTTTATTCAGATAGGAAATCCTAATACAAAGTATTAAAAATAAAAATTGTTCAATAAAATCTCTCACTAATACTATTTGGTATGGTTAACAATAAAGTACATTTCATAATTACAACAAAAAAAAAACAAAATCACATTTAAAATTTTAGATATAGTCAACCATTAAAATTATTAATATTCTGTGCGGTAAGTTTTATTGGAGGTACAGACTTAATATATGTTTTTTAAGCAATTTCTTAAAACTAGCATTCGTTTTGGCATTTTTAATATTTACAGGTATCTTATTATATTCATTCAGACCCTTATGAAATAAAGACATCATGGTACTGCTATATCGTGTTCTAGGTATGTGATAATGATTATTGTTCCTGGTTGGGTAGTTATGAATCTCATTTCTTAATGTTAGAAACTCTTTAAAATAATCTGGCATTAGACCTTTGGTTAATTTAAAAATAAATGACATAGTTAGAAAATAAAGCCGTTGTTTTACTGATAGCCAACCTAGTAGTTTACGCATTATTTTTCTTGGTGTATACCTACTACATCTAAGGATAATCCTCATTCCTCTATTGAACAGTACTTCTAGAGAGTTAACATATTTTTTTGACATCAAATACAAAACAGTAGCACAGTAGTCAAAATGTGGTTGCAATATACTTTTAAACAATGTGACACGTGCATGAAAAGTTAAGCTTTTTGCAGCCCTCGCAAAAAAATAAAGCTTTTTCCTAATTTTTTTCTTTATAAAATTGAAATGGTCTTTAAAACATAAAGTACTATCAATGTGAAAGCCAAGGTATTTAATGCTATTAACCCACTGAAGCTCTTTACCCTCTATATCTAGTTTATAATTATTTAAGTTTACATTTCTTAATTTGTTTCTGGTTGTTATTAACATTATTTTAGATTTGTCAACATTAAGTTTTAGTTTGTTTACCTTAAGAAAATCGTCAAATTTCATAAGTAGTGCTTTAATTTTCTTAATAACCTCATCTAATGACTTACCACTACATGAGAATAATGTGTCGTCCGCAAAAAGATTGATATACTCAAGGCCCTCAATAAAATTGATGTCATTTAGGTATATAATAAACAACAGGGCTGCCAAAACGCTTCCCTGTGGCAGACCATATATATTTTCTCTTTCACCTGATTCACACTTTCCCACTTTAGTTTTTTGAAATCTGCCATCTAAATATTCTATAAACCAATTCATAACATTACCTCCAATACCATAGTACTGAAGTTTTTTAAGTAAAATATTTCTATCAATTGTTTCGAAAGCTCTTTGAAAGTCTAAGAAAACTGCAACCACAAATTTTCCTTCATCCACATGAATTTTCCACTTTGACACGGTCAACTGTACAGTGGTTTCTGTGGAGTGACCTTCCCTAAACCCCGACTGGTTGCCTAGGAATAATTTATTAGAATTAAAGAAATATGAAATTTGTTTATATACTGCTTTCTCTATAATTTTCTCTATACATGGTAGAGTGTTAACAGGCCTAAACTTTGAGACTTGATTTGCGTTTGATATTTTAGGAATTAGGAAGACATTAACTAAATGTAGTATTACGTGGCCAATGCTACTCAATGTGTTTTTGATAAAGTAGGAATTTAAATATTCAGAACAATTATTTTTGCGTTTTAAGATTTTTTATAATGCTTTTTAGTTCTTCAAATGTAATGGTATGAAATTCTTGCAGGTATTGTGGTATTATAAACATATTTTGGCAGTTCCATTCTTTATGTGATTGTATACTTTCAGCAATGTCCCCTATGCTTGTAACAAAATAATCATTAAACATACATGCAGCTTCATATTCATTCTTTGCACTCACTGGTTCTTCATTCATACTAAAATTAATGTTTTTATAGTTCAACTCATTATTCTGCATTTTATACAAATTTTTAAGGCATTTCCACATTTTCCTACTGTTATATTTATTTATATCGATTTGATTTTCATAATATTGATACTTTTTTAATTTTAATGTGTTAACAAAAATATTTCGTTTATGTTTATATTCCTCCCATAAGACGGTTTTATTTTCTGTACTACTTTTATATTTTTGGTATGCAATATCCCTATCTTTAGCTTTGCTTTTGATATCTTTATCATACCATGGTACTGAACAATTATGAATTTCAATTTCTATCACAGGATAATTACTATCTACAATTAACTTACATTTTTTATAAATATTTTCCCAAATAATATTGATATCACAGCTTGCAGTTTCCCATTGGCAGGTCAACAACAGCATGTTTATGTCCAGGAAAGCATCTTCATTTAATTTTCTTGTGAAAACTTTCTTTTTATTCACTTTTTTATTAATATTTTGTTTTGTATGTTTTCTAATTTTAACTCCTATGATAGAATGATCCGCTATCCTGGGCACATCATACACTTCAACCACCAATGATGTGATCTTACTTAAAACATAATCTATTAAAGTTTTACTATTTTGTGTAATTTTTGTATAATCTACAACATTCTGTGTTATACCAAAAATGTCTAAAAGATTTTTTATTTTTCTACTATAAAAGTCATTACTATTAAAGTCCAAATTAAAATCGCCTAAAATAAGAATGTTATTACTGTGACAATAATCCTCGAATATTTCTTCTAATTTATTTAAAAATACTGAGTGGCTTCCATTAGGTGAGTGGTATACACCTCCGATCATCCAGTCTGTCCCATATATTTGCACAGAAAGAAATTGAAACCAGTAGTTTCCTTCCATGATGTATTGGTTGCCCACATGATGAGTTAGTTCTTTTTGGACCAACATCATAATACCCCCTGTATGTCGTGAGTGAGAGTCACAGCGTATAGTTTCATACTCATCTACTTGTGTTTCTATATCTTCTACATCTTGCGTGCAGCAGGTTTCTCTTAAATAATTAACTTTGGCTTACATTGCACAATAATAACCAGTAAGAACATTAGCAAGGACTTTGTTATTTTAATGCAACACCATTTATAATAATATTTCAATAAATAGATATCTTTTCCTGATTATAAAAATACCCAGTTTGATATTTTTGTCCTTAAAGGCATGGGTAAAATTTTTGAAAGAGAGTGGAAGTAAATAGTCATTATAAAAGAATACATTACCATGTACAATAGTGTTCTTTTTTTGCTATGTATTAACATAGGGGTATTTTGCTACTTCTATAATCAGCACGAATATGTCCATTTATTAATATACTAATCCATAGGGTGTTCTATTTAAAATAGCAAAGTCAACGATTTTTTTACTTTTCAATAATGGCCATTTGTTTATGATCTTCAGCAAATCCTGATTGTTCAGAGAAAACCATTAAACTTCATATACAATATGTTTTGTTATCTCTAAAAGTTAATCTTGAGACCCGATTCAAAATATAATTACCACCTTGTACTTAACCTATAACATTACAACAATAAACGGGATAATTTATGGCATAAGGCTAAAAATAAGGTCGCAAATACCAATACTACAATATGTGTCCAAAGATGTATGCAACAAAAGTGAAACTTTTTTGTTATTTAATTCTTAGAAAATTGTATTTTTGTATACATGTTAGTGCTTGAAGATCATATAGTTTTGACAATATTAAATTGAACGTCGGATATAAAGGGTATAAAAAAACGAAAAATAGCATTTTTGTGATGGCAGTTTTGAAGGCCATAAAAATGAAAAATAAAAGGCAAGTAGAGCTTTTTCATATTACTTACAGTTATTGAGATATTTCATTAAAAAATCGTACATTTGTTTTTGTTCATTTTTTATTATGTTTTTACCTATAACTAATATGAAAACAAATTACTCAACTTTTAATTGTCATTTCTTGGACGTTTAAAACTGCATTTACAGAAATTATATGTGCTGAGAATTTTAGCATTTGAAATCCACTTTTTTGTGTATTTAAACACCTTGTGTATAACAGCAGTTAATACTGTCAAAACTATTACAAATTACTAATACAAGTTTCCCATTTGTTGAATATTTCTTTGGACACATTGTATGATCTGAATCACTCTGTCGAATGAATAGATTGTGTAGCGCATTTAGGACAGAAATACTTATTCAAGGCTAAAAAAGAAATATCATTTTTGGTTTCTTTTTGAATAAAAATCAATGTATGGACAAATTAATTAATTAATTAATCAATAGATCACAATTTAAAATAGACAAAATACCATAATTACTGAATACTTTTTCTTCATATTTCTATATTTAGTCTTTTTTTTATTTGCAATTGAAAAAATAGAGACAGCTCAATTATATATTAAAGATATAGAGAAAAATGTATTTACTGGTAGCACTTGCTTTTTTTGTAATTGAGTAAAAATAATTAATACATGTGTCCATAACGTATCTATAAAACAGTGCATCTTTTTCTTTAATAAAAAACCAAATTCTGAATATACAGTCAAAATATCGGCTAATTTTTATTTTTGTCCTAATCCTGCAACATCATCTAGGATTGACCCATATAAAATACAAAGGAAAATTCGAATGATATAAAATAAGCCTTCTAACATATTTAGTGTATAGCACCCGCCAAAACAAGAGAAAAATTTCTTATAAATCTTGGTCCAAAAAGTATCTGTATCCAGATACAGGATATTATAAACGTTATTTGAAAATAAAGCGATTTGGCACATATTCATATAAAACTTTTCTTATAGGGCAGTACAATATGCTAAATATTTTAAAATAGCTTATTTTAAACTAGTTAACTAGTTCCTGGTTTTTGTATAATATAAAATGTTTTTTTAATCAGAAACCTGTGTTTTAAATATCCAATAAAAGACTGATTTTAGTAAAGTTGTGTTTTCTTTTTAAGTCCTAAGCAGATGAATTGAACATTATACAAAATTTTCTCTTTAAAAGCCACTGAGAAAACAGTATTATCAAAATATCATTTAGTTAAAATATACTGTAAAAAAAAACAATTTTACCTTTTAAAATATGATTTTTTTTTAAGGATATTGGAAAGTCAATGCATTTTTCGGTATTCAAAAGAAGGTCGTAAGGGTCTTGATAAGAGTGAGCTAGAGAGAGAACTGCAGGCCTATATTTAAACAACAAAAAATACTAACAATACCATATGTATGCATATTAGAAAATCTCATAATATGAAAAAAATAAAATTGATAACTTCAAAGCATACAGTAATGTCCACAGCCATGATACCAGAAATAAATATAACATAGTACCCACGTGTTGCCGGCTAAAAAGGTGTCAGAATAATTCGGACTATTTGGCTATTTATAATTTTATTAACTTTAGGTTTATTTAGTTGTAATTATGAGAACCAGGTAAGATATTCAAAAATGGCGTTAGGGAGATTTTAATTTAAAATACATTTTATGGTTTTAAAGATTTTATTACCTGTAATTTTTTTAAGTTGTAACTTACATTTGCATTTTGTTGACGTGTTTACGTATAATCGTTTAAAATATCAAGTTTGTAAGCCATACTTAGACTAATGTGGATTTGTCCTTGAAGATTTTTAAATGCATCTACAAAATTTTAAAAAATGAAATAAAATCGACCTATATGAGCTCTTTTTTTAAGTAAACAGGCAAGCTCTGCCTGAAATATAAAATATTTAGTTATTAGTCTTCATTTGTTATAATAATGTCCTTTTTTTAATAAACAAAAATAGTCAAATCAAGTAAAAAAACAGACTGTGGTTAAATTAGCTTTTAACGGATGTTTTTATGTCACCATGTATAAGAGAAACAAAATGAAATTAAACGGTTCTGAAACTTTTTAAAAATACAAAGCATGCTAATGCTTTTAGAGCACTCTGTAAAATGTAAAAGTCAATACAAGCAAAAAGTGATGTGTTTCAGGGTTCATTTAAAAACCTATTTTTTTTAAATTCCATTTCCAAAAAACTGAAATTGACCCAAAGTTTCTAGAAATATTTAATTTCCTTTGAGATATTTTTAAAATATCAAGAATTTCCTATCTTTTTATATCACCCTGTAAAATCTCAAAAGATTAATAATTATTTAAAAAAAGAAATAAATTTAACGTGTCCCATTATTTTTCAAAATAATACCTACCTCATCGTTTTAAAAATGTAACTTTTTTAGCGGTTTTAATCCACCTACCTAGGTGTCAAGCTTCAAACAAAATTTCTCTTAGTAAGCGATGACACTAATAGGAATATACCTGACAACGTTTATGTATCTAGATCCAATAAGTTTTTCTATACGTTAATGGACTGAGGTAGTCAGGACAACGCGACTTTATATATATATGCAACTATACAAAAAGCAAATTACGTGTAAAACATATAAAATTCACAAAGTTAATAGACCCGCTGCTAGGTTGCCACACTTAGGGCCTGATGTAGTCGGCAAAGTCAATTCTCCTCTGTCAATAAGATATACCATATACAGTAACGACTCGAGCGCTCCCTAGTATAATCAACGCTGTACTAAAACTGTATTAAGCTAGGTGTTTTGGCGTTTTTTTAGACCCCACTGAAAATTTGGTGTTATGTTAATAGATGTCTCCCGATTTGAAAAACACACTAAAACGATTTCAAGCCCGCGGCTGGGTCTGAATTAGCCGAAATTGGTTTGTGTTCGTATGCAGATTATAACGATTTGGAACTGTATAGACGGGTAGATAAATACATATATATATATATATATATATATATATATATATATATATATATATATATATATATATACATACGGGATATTTCTTAACTACGGTACGTAACTCCAAGAGATGATTCCTTAGGTCATTTTAAGAAAAAAAGTTCTTATGGAGATGTGTCCGGAGTTATCTCCATTCTGAGATACAGCGTGTTAAAGTTAAAAAAATCGTTTTTTTTTATAAATATCATAAATATCGGAACTAAAACTTTTAGATCCTCCGGTAGTTAGTTGTATACCAAGAGTTTTTTAATCTCACAAATATTCTTCTAAAGTTTCCGAATGTAGTACCAGAAGAAGTTATTATTCAATACGTTGATAATGAATAAAAAAAAATTAAATTAGATTTAGATGTCTCTAACTTGCTTTGTAGTGATAGCAGCAATATAAATAATTTCTTAATGTTGAAGAATTTTGGCACAAAATAAGTTGTTTAAAGGATAATAAAAATAAACTTAAATACGAAAATATTTGCAAATTCGCAAAACAAATGCTTTCTTTGCCAGTTTCGAACGAAAAATTTGAAAGGATATTTTCCAAATTTAGTCGAATTAAAACCGACGTTCCAAACAAATTTTTAAATAAAAACGTTTCTGCTTAATACACGCTAAAGAGGGTTTAAGAGATGCTGGGTCTTGCACACATTTTTAACCCGATATAACAATGATTAAGTTAATGGACGACGGTAATACATCACTGTATAAAAATATAAAGTATGACAGTAAGGAAATTTAAGAAAATGTTTATTCTTTTAGTTTTAGGGAAAAAAAAATTGTTTAAAAAGTAGAATAAGATTCAGTTCCTTTTTCTTTGCTGTATAAGATTTATACACACAATACATGTTTACTGAATAATTAAATAATAATAAATGTTATGTATTGGCACAAATTAATAATTCATTAATCTCCAACCTTCAACTCCCTTTAATATTTTCAACTCTTTTTTGTAACAAAATATATATCTAAATATTATGTACATGTATATATTAGATATACAATTACATTATGAGATAGAAAGTAGTTTTCCGGTATTTTTTAAAATTATTTTAGTAGATTCAGGCAAAAATATTAGTAGATTCGCCAGAATAACGGTGGCAACGCTGCTCCAGGAATCACCTCCTGGAGTTATGTACCGTAGTATATATCCTGCCAAAATATTTAATTTTTGCAGGAAAGCGGTCTACATACAAGAACAAATTGCTTTTGATTATGTCACAGGATCAGTGTTGCCAGATCGTACACAAGATTTGATGGTAGCATATGACCAAAAAATACGGTAGAATCAGGGGCGCAGTAAAAAAATTGTTTATGTTAAAGGGATGGGAGGTGGGCTTCTAAAAAAGGTGTATTGAATTAAAATCGAATGCAAAGCTGTACACATGTAATAATTTAACTTTTTATCAACAACCAAATTAGCTGCGATAATGTATAATTTTCTACGGCATAAGCTTTTTGCATATATGGCAAAATACTGGACTTTTTAATTATCTGAAATTAAGGACATAAAATGTATTTTTTAACTTATTTAATGATTTATTATTGCCATGGTTTTCTAAATGATACATTTTTTTAAACTTATTTAATTATATATTACCAAATCCAAATAAATGTATAAACATAAGAAACAAGAAAAAACGACTAGTACGGCATATTAAGGGTCTACTGCACGCTATATTACGAATCATTTGCAAGCCTTCCGCGGCTGCAGCATTATGTAAAAACTATAAAAGGTATTAATTAGCTTCAATGTGATTTTAATAGGGAAACATGTATAGTTGGGCGCTAAATCCGTATTTTTTTGAATAAATTGAATTTAGAATGATAAAATTCGAAGTAAAGTTGTCCATTTTCGACCATTTTTTGACGGAAATGCCGCCACATATAAATGTCTTTCCCGCAAAATGGCTCTTTACCGCCTTACATTGATCCTTTGTCTACATAACTGCAAAATTTGAAATGTTAAATCGCACTCATGTCCTTGTATTTCTGCAGTGCGTAAACCCTTTTGGACAGGTTTTTAACAGAAAAGTATTTTAAGTTGCCTACCCTACCCACAGCACAATTTTTCAAGTCTTGGCGTACAGGAAGCGTCTCGAATTGTAGTTATTACGTTGCGTTCGATACACTGAAAGATGCGATAAAAATATATTTATGGGTAATGTGCAATAAAAGCAAATTTCTGTTGATTAAAAATAAAAATGTGGAGAAGTATTATAATCTTGTAAAATGTAAAACAAGTGGAATTTTAGGATAAAAAAAATTTGTATTTGCGATTCCAACTAGATTTTGTGTTTTTCAAAAAATTGGTTTTACTTCCCTCGTAAAGAAATCTGATTTACTTCAGATTTTGGTTAAAAATTAAGGATTAAATGGGGATGCCCTGGTAACATTTTGGTAAAAATTAAATATGGCGAAAGAAAATAACGCCCTAGTAAAAGGGTAAAGAAATTAATTCTAAAAAACTACTTATCCAGTTTATCTCACCTTTTGCACATAAATCAGGTAATTTGTGGAAATCAACTGGTAAAATTTTGGTACGAATCAAGGATGGCGAAACAAAATGGCAACTTAATAAAATATTTTAAAATTCAGCCTACCTAACGGATTGATTTGAAATTTTATGCAATAATTAATTATGGTATAGAGATGAACTGGTAAAATTGTGGTAGGAATTCAAGATGACAGAACGAAATGGCGGCCAAATTAAATGTTTGTAATCGTGAAAAAAAGTCACCAGGTTTTACATATATTCACGTTTAGGGCCCCTTGATGCCAAAAAGTATGTTTTGTTAATTCCGTCGGTTCTGCCTGTCTGTCTGTAAATTCGGGGCATAGCTTAAAAATTCCTTACCCGATTGACTTCAAATTTTGGTCAAACATTATGGGTCATATGGTGATAACCTGGTAATGTTTTGGCAAAAAATGTGGTGAAAAAAGATGGTGGCCTAGTGATACGTTAAAAAATTATTACTAAAAAACTACTTACTAAATTTGTTTAAAATTTTGTGCAAGCATTAAATGTGATAGAGAGATGTATTACAAATTCAAGGTGACGAAACAAAATGGCGACCAATCAAAATAAAAAAAAATCAACTTATTCAATGAACTTTTGCCGAACAATTAAATGTTATATAAGGATACATATATATATATATATATATATATATATATATATATATATATATATATATATATATATATATATATATATATATATATAGATCTCCAGCGTAGGCTCATTTTCCGACGAGCGCGACATTTAGCAAGCGAATGAGGATTTTTAGTAACAGCGTCCCAACTAAATAGAAGTTTTATATCTCTAGCTGTCTGGTATGGGTGTCGTTTCCAGTTTCGCGTAGCGCGGGTGTTATTACTGACAATAATTTCAGTACAGCGAACGATTTATGAAAATGACACGTTGGATTGGTCGAGCGCCGCACGTGGCTTACTTAATACGTAGATTTATTGATGTTTTGCAACTCCATGGCGAAAGAAGAAAAGAGTTGCTTTTTTCTATTTCGAATTACGCGCGCGGCCGTATTTTGTTGAATCGTTCCTTCTATTGGTTCTGTTTAGGTCGCATAGATATACTAAATTTGGTCACGTTCCACCACTGTTCCTAATAAAAGAAAATATTCATAACGAGGGAATTTCAGGGTATAGGAAATTTACCGATTTTTACTTCCCTCGTAAAAGAGAAGTATTGTAACTATCACTCTCCGAGATTTTTTTTCAGATATTTCACGTTATCAGGGTGTTAGATGACGAAAAACATGTTTTCTCAATTCCGTCGGTCTCTGTTCGTTCGCGGCGTAGCTAAAACTACTTATCCGATTGACTTCAAATTTTGGTCAAAAATTAAGGGTCATATGGGGATGATCTGGTAACATTTGGGTAAAAATCCAATATGGCGAAACAAATTGTCGGCTTAGCGAAATGTTAAAAAAATTATTATTAAAAAACTACTCATCCAATTTATCTCAAATTTTGCAAAAACAGCAAGTATTATGTTGAAATCAAGTGGTAAAATTTTGGTACGAATCCAAGATGGCGGAACAAAATAGCGTTATAATAAATTGTTTAAAAATTCAGCCTGAAAAAACTACTTAATTGATTGATTGATTGCTATTTGATTGATTGAATTGCGTGCCATAACTAACTGTGGTATAGGGCTCAACTAGTAAAAATATGTTACTAATTCAAGATAGCAGAACAAAATTGCGACCAAATTTTTGTAATCGTGAAGAAAATCACCCTCTCAGGATTTACATATCCTCACGTTTTAGCGTCCCTAGATGCCAAAAGAACATGTTTTATCAATTCCGTCGCTTCGTCTGTGTGTCAGTTCGCGACATAGCTTAAATACTACTTACCCGATTAACTTCAAATTTTGACCAAAAATTAAGGCTCATATTATGGGGATGACCTGATAATATTTTGGTAACAAATGTTTGTTAGAGTGCTGTATTATTTGGGGTTAGGATCCAGTAAAAAAAAACAAGTATTTTTTGAATTGTCAACGTTTCGCAACTTAATTATTTGCATCCTCAGGACACATATATAGATCTTATATCCTGCATGAAACACATATTATCAGTACTTTTACTCCGTTGTTCCGCATATATTACCCAGATATTAAGTTTGTAAATAGTTTTCGTTAACTATTCTTTCGTTGTTATAGTGTGGTGTATTATTTGGGGTTAGGATCCAGTAACAAAACCAAAAGACTATTTTTAAATAATCGACGTTTCGCAACTTTATTGTTACATCTGCAGGACGCATGTAGATTCTATATCCAGCATGAAACCCATATTATCAGTCTTTACATATTTCGTTTGTCCGCAGATATTTCCCAGATATTAAGTTTCTAAATGGTTTTCGTTACCGATCCTCTTGTTTTTATCTTAGAGTGGTGTATTATTTGGGGTTAGGATCCAGTAAAAAAAACCAAAGACTTTTTTAAATTACCGACGTTTCGAAACTTTATTGTTGCATCCTCAGGGTACATATATAGATTCTATATCCTGCATGAAACAGATATCTTCAGTCTTTACCTACTACGTTGGCCCGCAGGTATTTTCCAGATATTAGGCTTCTAAATGGTTTTCGTTAACGATCCTCTTGTTTTAATGTTATGAGTTGTGTATTATTTGGGGTTAGGATCCAGTAAAAAAAACAAATGTCTTTTTTTAAATTGTCGACGTTTCGCAAATTTATTTTTCCAACCTCAGGACACATAAATATTATATCCTGCATGATACCCATATTATCAGTCTTTACCTACTCCGTTGGTTCGCAGATATTTCCCAGATATTGAATTTCTAAATGGTTTTCGTTAACGATTTTATTGTTGTTATGTTACAGAGGTGTATTATTTGGGGTTAGGAAATATCTGCGGATCAATGGAGTAGTTAAAGGCTAACATGGGTTTCATGCAGGATATACAATCTATGTGTCCTGATGATGCAACAGTAAATTGGCGAAACGTCGGCAATTTAAAATATGGCCTTTGGTTTTTTTACTGGATCCTATCCTCAACCAATACACCACTTTAATATAACAACAAGAGGATCGTTAATATAAACCATTCAGAAACTTAATATCTGGGATATCTGCGGACCAACGGAGTAGGTAAAAACTGATAATATGGGTTTCAATTTAAGATGTCAAACAAACAAAATGACCAAATACATTTTTTAAAAAATCAACGTAAAAAAATCTTGTTCAATTGATTTTAAATTTTGCAGCAAATTTAAATGTGAGTTTGGGATAATTATTGAATTTATTTTTTTAACATTTTTGTATTTTTTATGGCCCCTGTATAAAAAATTTAATTTTTGATAACGCAAACCTTATTTATTTTTCAAGCGAAAACTTATATCGATAGACCTTTTTCCGTATCTTTCAAAATAAGACATTTTTATTCTAACGCAAAATTAAATTTTTGATAACGCAAACCTTTTTTATTTTTCAAAAAAAAAATGTATCGAGAGTGACTTTTTTTACCTATCTCGCAAAATGAGACATTTTTACAAAATAACGTTTTTGTATTCTTCATGCCCCCGGTATAATAAATATAATTTTTGATAACGCGAACCTTATTTATTTTTCAAGCAAAACACTTATCAAGAGTGACTTTTCTTTCTATCTTTCAATTCTCAGTCCCCTAGGCCTCTTGTAACAGCCATCCTCGGACATATTGTATATAGAGGGTTTTTCAAGCTCAGTGGCCTATTAGAAGTATTTGTTAAACCAATGAGTAGATGATTTAGAACAGTTGGCTCTCACCATAGATAAACATGAACTCTGTTTTGAAAATATTTTAAATTATGCGGTGTAGCCGCGCTTATTTCTAAAACCGGAGGCAACATTCTTTTTCTAAATGCATTGACCTGTATATTATAATATTATTGTATTGTCCTGAATATTCTAAACACTTTTTGGGGTATGTTTCCTATACCTAATTTCGACTGTTTTTGAGAAAATGGCGCTTTAAAATTGATTTTTGTGACCCATTCAGGCTCTGTACTCCCAAACAACTTAACTTGCAACGAAATGGATTGCAGTTTCTTATCTTGGTCATCTATATTCTGACATCAAATTCTTCTTTGACAGGAAATGTCAAATTTGACACCTCGTGTAAAACCAGAAATTGGTGTGAGGAAATAGATAATTGAAAACTAGGATAGATGATAGACAGAGCTTTGAAGGGTCAAAAATGTCAATTTTCAAGCGACATTTTCTTGAAAACAGTTAGGTATAGAAAACAACACAAAAAGGGTTAGAATGTTCAAGACAATACAAAAAAGCAATAATATACAAGACATGCCATTTAGAAATCGAATTATGCCACCAAGTAGAAGCGGCAATATCGCACAATTTAAAACATTTTAAAAAGAGAGTTTATGTCCAAGCCAGTGAGCGTGAGTAACCCTATTTTAGTGTTTAAATTCAATATATTAGTGCTTAAATTCAATGTATATACCAAAGGCCGAAGAAAATTTCTAACTAAATATAATTCATTAAGGTCTAAGAAACTCCAGATATAAAAAATACATATATAAAGTGAACACGGGAAAAACGATCTAAGTAACATAGGGGGCAGGAAGAGTTTAACAATGTTTAATATTCACTCTTATAAGTTTGTTGGTGAAAAAAAAAGTACATTTATCCCACGCATATTTATAAATGTATTAAAAAACGCTGGATTTTTGAGCAACTTTAACCTTTAACCCGCACTAAAAAAAAAGTTTCCCCGAAAACGACCAGACAAATATATGTATTTTTACCTTCTCTTTTCTTTAGCGCTATTAATCTGACCAAAAAAATCAGTGGCATACTATTTCAATCGCATCGCAAAGCTTCTCAAGGTTACCCATAACTATGCCTATGGTTGAGTTTAATGTAGCTTATAAGTACTTACAAAATGCAATCCTTAAATATCTATTAAAATGCGCTATGTTTTAACTAAATAGCTTTTACAATATTGGAACAACATAAAAATCTAGAATTTTTCTAAAACAATAACACATTGTATCTCAAAAGCAAAGGCCTTGAAAGCTGACTACAACACTGGATTCTACGTAAGAAACTATTTAACCTAGTTTTTTTTTTCGATAAGGTAAAGCATAGTCGAAATATGATTGAGATCTCACATTGCAATGATTTCAATTTAGCCCCGTATCTGAGAAACGAAGAGAGCTATGAAAAATTTAAAACATATTTGACCAGAGCTAAATATCTGCTCTCATAGTTCCTATTTAACACCAAAATATTCCTCATAAATTTTCAATGAGACTGTCCGGGATATGTAACTTGGCAGGAATCAATTATTCACGAGGCCTAGCCCAGTCGAAAGCAGCAGGTAATAAAAAAATACGCTAAATACTTCAAATCTTGTTTCTTTTTTGCTAAGAGCATAGCGTACAACTGAAAATCCACCGACCCAATTTATAAATATTGTTTATGGCGTCTTTCATTTTACAAATAAGTAGCATTATGCCACGAAAATCGCGTCTCTCTATCTTCACCAATAAGAGAGATACGCCGTAAAACTAGTCACCCTGTCACATTGTCTAATATTCTACCATAATATAATACTAATTACGTACTTACCAGTGACGGCTCCTCAGGGGCGGCAGGGTCGGAATATACAGGGAAAATTCTCTTTTTAAAAAAGTAAATATTTTTCAAAAATAATTTTGCAAACATCCCAAAAACGCACAAAACCAAAATATAGTTTATTATTTCATAGGCACATAGGAAAATAGGTAGGTATCCCTATTATCGTTGCTTGACTAACATACAAATAACCCCATTAACAGCAGTCCGCCGGCCACCGTCCGCAGATATTCTACTATATTTATTATAGAGGGTGGGTCAGCCAGCCGATCCCGTCATCTCACACGCTAGACTTCATCTACTAATTTACGTGGTATGTAGTGCGTTCGCAAACATATTTCCAATGCTATAACCTCGGCTATAACGTTCGTCATAGTTTATATCACCCAACACCGGCCTGTCTCGATGTGGCCGTCTCCCGGAATTTTTCCCAATTGAATATTACCATTTTACAGGTATTAACTGTAATTATAAAATGATACTGCTTATTTTTAAATTAATTTGTTGGTTCTTTACATTAGTCATGACTAATGATGGTCAATATACTATATTAGTAATTTTCACTCCATGTTACATGTTTAAATGTGGTGAGGAAATGTGAAGTGAATGTTTTATTTGTAATATCATTTGCAATTTGTTTTATCGTGGTTCTGGCTGGACAATATACTTTTTTGGTTATGTATGTAGCTTTATATCCCTCTTGAGACAAGATACATTAAAATATCAAAAAATTAAATTGACTGACTAAAGCGTTTTACTACCATTTTTTTCTTATTTATTAAATGTATACTCTAGCCTAGATCTGGTATATATAGGTTGGTGCCTACCTAATTACCATTGAAGAAATAAAGGGAAAAAAATAAGACTAGTATTTGACCATATTTAGACGCGGCACCAATTAAAACGACATTGGTCTCAAGGGCTATTTCAGGAAACCCTTCTGGGGGGGGTGTTAATTTAAAAAAAAAGTTTGTTAATGTATTTTATTATAAATGGTATGAGAACAAAATAAATACCCATATTTTTTATCATACTTGTAGTATGCATAAGTGAAATAAAAACAGCCTCTAATAAATAGTTCTAGAATAACGTCCAATTTCTTTCCTGCAGCAATTTTTTTAATTACATTGTTTGTATTTGCATCAATACTCTATCTATGGATATGCAAGAGACCCAACCCAACAGATCGCTCTGGTGTTATAGTGTTTCATAGCCAAGTTTTTAACCGTAAATTTCATTATGTAAAAATATGTAAGTTACACATGATATTGGACCGGTCTGGGAGGAGAATTACTTCATTACCCCCTCAACGTGAAACCGTCCTTGATTGGCTTTGAGCCTCGGCCGACCCTAAATTTTAGAGTAAGAGTCGTCACGGGTACTTACCTTACAATATTCATTTTTCGTTTTGAACTTTTTCGTCTGCTACCAGGCGTAAGTTTACGATTAGAATATTTACGTGGCATATTAATAGCAAAGCCAATAACAAATAACACAAAACACTAATAAATTATAAATTCGAAAATCGAATAACGATAACCATCCGAACATCGAAATCACAGTCGATAAACGGCCGAACTCATTACAAAATATAAATATGCAAGGGCTAACAGGTAATTATAAATCCCAAACGGACAGCCGTATTAAACCCGTAAATTCCTAAAAAATATTCCAGGCGCCGGTCAAATAATAAATGTATTTTATTGCTTTGGCTCGCGCTTTCTTTCGATGTAGACAGGAGACGATCCGTCGTATATTTGTTTTTTCCAACACGTCGCGTCGGTACCTTTTCTGGCCTTTTCATATTTGTTTGAACGCGACTGAACCTTGTCTATGATTTTTCATCAGCTGCTTGCAGTTCAGCCTTAAATAAAACACATTCATATAAATAACGAGCTAGGTCCGAAAGTATCGAAGATAGGTATAGGAACTGTTAAAATTGTTAATCAATTGCTTTAAAAATATTAATTTCATATGTGTTTGTTTAGACTAAGCTACGGCTGGCGGCACCGGCAAGATATGTGTGAGAGCGCCGAGTCGCCTAAATTGCTATATAAGCGTTTTTGTTAATCTGTGTTTAAACGAAACCAATTTTAATTTAGGCAGTTGTTCAATAGAGTTCTTTCAGAAAGGTTTTTGTTTCATTTATTAACTTTAATTCACAACAAACCACCACCCTTCCAGCAAAATTCTTAACAGGTTATGGGCCCAGTTACCCAGGTTAGTAAGGTGGTTTTATTGTGAGCAAAAGTTTTTTGTTGCGCGGCGTCGAGTCGGGTGTGGCAAGTTAGTTGTGTAAACATTCGATAACGTGAAAGCGTGGACAATAAAAAATGGAAAGTGAAAAACCAAGAATTGAAAAGCTTAGGGATGCGGACAACTGGCAGCAATGGCAGTTTGTTGTGAGTACGTTGCTGGATAGTGAGGATGCTCTGGGAGTTTGCGATGGAACCTTCGTAAAGCCAGAAAGCACAGACCAGAACTACGATCAACAATTACGAAAGTGGACAAAGGCAGATCGGTTAGCGAGGAAAACCATTGTGACCACTGTGGAGGCGAAACCATTGCAGTTATTGATGAATTGTGAAGGTGCCAGGGAAATGTGGGTCAAGTTACACAGCGTGTATGACTTGAAATCGGACGAAAGTTTGGGATTAATTCAAAAGCAATTTTTTGAATTAAAATGGGACTCGTCACTAAACATTGCAGGGCATATTTCAAAATTGGAACAAATGGCAAGCAAAATGAAAAAACTCAACAGTCCAATACCAGATTCAATGTTGATGGCAAGAATTTTATCAATTTTGCCAGTCAAATTTAATCATTTCCATAGTGCTTGGGAATCCATGGACTCGTCAAAGCGTAACATTGAAACACTTACAACTCGTCTTATGACTGAAGAGTTACGTCTTCAAAAGAGTGAATCAGAAATTAACGAATTGACAACCGCGTTAGTGACAAAAACTCAATTTCATCCTAAGAACAAGAAGGCGCAGGTGGTTAAAAAGGGAAAGTGTTTTACATGTGGAAAAGCGGGACATTTTCGGCGAGACTGTCCGGGTTGCGTTAAGTGCGGGTCAAAAAGGCATTTGGAAAAGGATTGTTTATCAAATGCCAGTGCACAAATGCAAACAGACGATTCCGGGGAAAGACAAGCGTTTGTAGGAATTAATAATGTGCAAAACGGCTCTGACATTTGGTTGATTGACTCTGGTGCGACGAATCACATTACGAATCGTAGGGACTGGTTTGTGGAATTTAAAGTTTTTTCAGAGCCTCATATGATACGTGTTGGAAACGGGGAGAGTATCGCCGCGTACGGGAGTGGACAAATAAATGTCGAAACGTACGTTGATGGAACTTGGAAACCGGGAGCTCTCTATGACGTGTTATATGTGCCAAAAATCGCGCGAAACCTTTTTTCGGTAAAATGTGCGGCAAAAAAGGGCGTCGATTTTGTGATAAACAATAACGGTAAAAACTGCAAGCTGTTGCGCAATAATAAAGTGGTGGCCGTGGGCGAAGAAGCTGAAAATCTTTATCGCATAGTTTTACGTATCGTCACGCCATGCGATAAGAGCGCGGATGTTTTGATTTCGGAAAAAATCAAGAGTGGCGGCGACACTTTGTTACTGTGGCATGAGAGACTTGGGCATCAAAATAATAAACACGTGCAAGAGTTTATGAAACGTTATGGACTTGAACTAAAAAAGGACAGCGATGTTTGTGATGGATGCGCGTACGGGAAAAATCACCGGCAAGCGTTTCGGGATTGCAAAGAAGAGCGCGCTGGTAAAGTTCGAGAAATGATTCATAGCGATGTTTGCGGCCCGATGGAAGTGGAATCGTTAGGCGGTAATCGATATTATTTACTTTTCAAGGATGATTACAGTAAATATCGAGTGATTATTTTATTCAAAATAAATCAGAGGTGTACGAAAAATTGGAGCATTTTTTAAATGAAATAAAGACGCAATTTACTGATCATGTAAAAGGGATTCAAAATGACGGTGGCAAAGAATATGTAAATAAAAATGTGAAATGTTTGCTTAGCAAAATGGGTATAACACAAACAGTTACAGTACCTTATACTCCGGAACAAAATGGTTTTGTTGAAAGGGAAAATCGAACAATTGTGGAGTCTGCAAGGTCAATGTTATACTCAAAACCATATCTTCCAAAAGAATTGTGGGCTGAAGCCATGAATACGGCTGTGTATATTTTAAATAGAACAGGGCCTACAAGAATTCCTGGAAAAACACCAATAGAAATATGGAGTGGAAAGCAGCCAAAAATTTCGCATTTTAAAATTTTTGGTACCGAGTGTTTTGTACACATTCCAAAAGAAAAAAGGCACAAGCTAGATAAAAAGTCAGTTAAAGGCTATTTTGTGGGATATGCAGAAAATGTGCAAGGCTACCGTGTGTGGATACCTGAGAAAAATGATGTGATAGTAAGTCGTGATGTGATTTTCAAAAATGAAAAAATACTACCAACCAAAGTACCAGTTGACAACGTAATAGAAAAAGAGGAGGAAGTTCAGGAAGAAAAATTTGAAGAAAACTTACCTGAGGAAGACCCTGAGGACTTACCTGTGGCAAGAAACTTAAGAGATCGAAAAAAATTGAAACAGCCAGATTTTTATGGAGTACCTGTCGCGTTTTTGGCGGATGAACCAATAAATTTCAACGAAGCAGTGTCATCTGAACAACAAGAACACTGGATGGATGCCATGAAGGAAGAAATGTCATCTTTGTTGGAAAATAACACGTGGATTATGGTGGAAAAACCAACAAATAAGAAAATATTTGAAAACCGATGGGTATATCGTAAAAAGTATAAGGAAAATGGAATAATAGACCGATATAAAGCGCGTCTGGTTATAAAGGGCTGTTCGCAACAAAAAGGGGGGGACTACAATGAGATATTTAGTCCAGTAGCCAGATCTGAGACAATTCGGGTCTTACTAAGTATAGCAGCAACAGAAAAATTGCACCTTAAGCAATTTGATATAAAAACTGCATTTTTATATGGAAATGTAACGGAGGAAATTTTCATGAAGCAACCAAAGGGGTTTGAAGACGGAACAACCCGTGTGTGCAAACTGACAAAAAGTCTGTATGGTTTAAAACAGGCGCCAAGGTGTTGGAATGAAAAATTTTCAAAGTTTCTTGAAGAATGTGGTTTCAGGGAGAGTGCTTCGGATCCGTGTTTGTTTATAAACAGAAACAACAACGAAAAAAATTTATTGTTGCTATATGTTGATGATGGTTTGGTAGCATCATCAAACGCCGAAGAGCTAGAAAAACTACTTGGGAAAATCGGAAAAACATTCAAGGCCAAGATGACAAGTAATGTAAAGAATTACATTGGAATAGAAATTGAAAAACAGCATGATGGTTCAATTTTTATTCATCAAAAAACTTACATTCAAAAGTTTTTAAAAAAATATGGAATGGAAGATTCTAAAGTGGTTGCCACGCCTATTGATCCAGGATGGCAGACGGATATGTCAATAACGCAGGAAATTGATAATTTTCCGTATCGTGAAATTGTGGGAAGTTTAATGTTTTTGCAAGTTAACACGAGACCAGATATTGGGTATGCACTTAACATTGCGTCAAGAGCATTAGAAAATCCTACTGCAGCACATTGCAAACTTGTAAAAAGAATTCTTCGTTATGTTAAGGGTACAGCAGATTTTGGATTGCTCTATAGTACCAACGAATCATTGGAAGTTTTTTGTGATGCTGATTTTGCTGGGGATGTTGAAAGCAGAAGATCAACAACAGGCGTTATCTGCAAAATAAGTGGAGCAGCAGTATCATGGCAAAGCAGAAAACAACAGTGCGTCGCTTTATCTACGACAGAAGCGGAGTATATGAGTGCAGCAAGTGCGGCGAAAGACCTAGTGTGGCTAGTGCGCATACTTAAAGAAAGCGGCGTGAATTCGGAAAAATATAGCCATGTGTCTTTGTGCATTGACAATCAGAGTGCGATTAAACTGATTAAAAACCCAGAAGGACATAAACGCACAAAACACATCGATATCCGATTTCATTATATTCGTGACATATAAAAAAGGCGAATTTAATATAGTGTATGTTCCGAGCGAAAATCAAATCGCCGATATAATGACTAAACCACTAGTAAAGCAAATTTATGAATTGTTGCGTTTAAAATTAGGTTTAGTTAGAATTTAAGTATGTATGTACTTGTTAGCATAAAATTAATATTTTAGGGAGAGTGTTAAAATTGTTAATCAATTGCTTTAAAAATATTAATTTCATATGTGTTTGTTTAGACTAAGCTACGGCTGGCGGCACCGGCAAGATATGTGTGAGAGCGCCGAGTCGCCTAAATTGCTATATAAGCGTTTTTGCTAATCTGTGTTTAAACGAAACCAATTTTAATTTAGGCAGTTGTTCAATAGAGTTCTTTCAGAAAGGTTTTTGTTTCATTTATTAACTTTAATTCACAACAAACCACCACCCTTCCAGCAAAATTCTTAACAGGAACACCTAATATCATTACTTAGTAAATTGAATCCCCAATTTAAAAAAATAATAAAATACAGGGTGTTTCATTTAAAATATTTGCATAATCTTTAGTTTCATGTTCTATTAAAAGCTCATTCTTTTGTAAACACACTGTATGCGACATCTTAAGTCTCGTATAATATTATGATACAACAGCTTAATAAGAAACTGTAAACTGAAATTTAAGTTTGCCATTTAGATTGGTAACGAGAAAAAAACATTTTTGTTCAGACCTGTCTGTTGCCAAATTTATAAAAAAATAATTTTTATTATCAAAACGCCACAAGTTAGGCAAACATAAAAACTTTTAAACTGTTATGAAGAAACCAAAAATGAAATAATATATAGGGTATCCCATTTAAAAAACCAAAGTTCATATTTGGTCCTATGTAATCTGGCAACCCTATATTGTCAAAAATATTTTGAAAATAAAGATTAAGGTGTCTAAAGCCTGGGTTATAGTTTGAAAACGTTTGCGTTTTGCGTCGCCGTTTGCGCTGTGCTTAAAGTTTACTTAACACAAAGCAATGGGTATGGTTATATTTTTGCCGCCATCCGTTTAAGTTTCCGCTAGTCGTCGAAAAAATGGCGATTTTTAACTTTAACGGAAGCGTCTAACGTAAATCGACGTTGGCGTTAAGCTGGAACTAATGAAATTGCTGGATTTTAGAGGGCCTTTCAAAACGTTCGTCCTTCGTAATAAATTGACATTAATACATACTGATAACATCTTCGTCCATTTAAAAAAATGCCTGGGGTCATTGTCTTCAATTTTCAGGAAATACTGGTAGGAGTTTTGGGTATTTCTACCACAATTAACAGGCCAAATTCGCCACCTTCTTTGCCGCCTCCTCTTTAACAATTTTACAGCTGCGGCACACATTAACATGCCCACAATGTCTAGTCTTTACTAGGCATCATTAATATGATTTTGATTATCCATTCTCAGCAAATTAAAAAAACGCACATAAACTTGAAAACAAGCAAGACAAAATTGAATTACACAAAAAGGCCATAAATATAAACATAAAAGTAAGGTTAGTTCTACAATCGGACGACGCAAGCCGCAAACTTTTTCAATCTATAATCCAGGCTCTATGGCTTTATTGTATATATATATATATATATATATATATATATATATATATATATATATATATATATATATATAAATACATTTTATAATCAAACTTGCTATTTCCTTGACGTTTCGCCCGTCTTAGTAAGCTTTTTCAAAACGTCTTATTTGTTATTTAAGTGTTTTCCCATTTTGAATTTTACATGTTAAACCTAAAATAATTTTAAAATTTTACAAATTGTTAACATTGATATAAACTTTACATTTAAAATATCGTAGATCTTAGAATAAAAAAGGATAATACATTTTAAAATTTAAACGAAAATGGCTCAAAAACAGGAACAGAAATTGGAACAAATATATAGGCATGACCACTCAACTTTTAGAGAATAGGTTGAAGGAACACTAGTATACAAACACGAAAAAACAGAAAAACATGAATTTAATTACGCCAGTACCAAAATATTAGATACTGACAATAAATATCATGAACCTATTATAAAAGAAATGCTTCATATAAAAAAAGAAAAATACATATATATATTTATATATATGTATATATATGTATATATATGTATATACATATATATATATATATATATATATATATATATATATATATATATATATATATATACTTAGGAGATTTTCTTAGGTTTTTGGTCTGAATTATCTTTTTGAAAAATAAAACTTGTTTATTCTTCGGAAATCATTTTAATTTGTTTTTTTTTTTTCTTTTTTTCCCAAACGTTTCGGCAACATGCCTTCATCAGTGGATTCTAATACAGGTCACTACAACTAACAAACAATGCCGTTTTGGATTCTTACTTATAAACATGTCTACTTTTTTTCTTTTTTTTTTTGTTTTGTGTAAGAGGATAAAAATGTTCTTTTATATACATATACATCCATACATAAGTACACCCCTGCACAGATATATACATATATACAGAAATTTAATAAACACGTATAACCTAATTAATATTACTTTTTTTTATTTTTTAAACCAAACGTTCAAATTGGATGTATAATTATACTATAACTCACCTAAGAAGGTAAATTTTTTTAATCCATTCACAAATGGGACATATATACACTTAAAATTTGTTCTACATATATGTGACAATACAGTATATACATACTTAAAACTACTGACTGCATATATATTGTTTTTATTGGGTTAAAAAACAAGGTGTTTTATATTGTTATTATTTTGGTATGTAGAACGAGCGCATTTATTTTATATTTTTGTAATTAGTGTACCTATTATTATTTCATTTAAGATAAAATGTAGAAAATTGAACAATTTTTTTATTTTTGCAAATTGCCATTTAATTTTAAAATTTAAATTTAGATTTACGAGAAAATTGCAGAATATATGCAGTTATTTTATTACGTTGTAATATATTTGGTTTAAGTTTTTAATTTCCGTTTTGTCATTAATTGAATTTTCGTGTTTTTTAATGTACATCATTTCCAAGAATCCCTTTTTTATATATATATATATATATATATATATATATATATATATATATATATATATATATATATATATATATATATATATATATATATATATATATATATATATATATATATATATATATATATATATATATATATATATATATATATATATATATATATATATATATATATATATATATATATATATATATATATATATATATATATATATATATATATATATATATATATATATATATATATATATATATATATATATATATATATATATATATATATATATATATATATATATATATATATATATATATATATATATATATATATATATATATATATATATATATATATATATATATATATATATATATATATTTCATTCCGGGTGTACATTCGTTCACTACTGTCGTTCTGAAAAGAACAGTTTTCCTGAAGTTTCGCCAAAACCACATTTGGCATTTTCGAAGCCTTCTTTCTCGCGTCCGAATAGAGACTGAAGTGTTGGTGACTGCGACGCTTCCTTTTATACCCCCACTCGGGGCCGAAGGTTATATCTGCGCAGGTGTTGGTCGTTATTTATGTTTTCCGGATGGTGCTGTTGTTGTTGCGCTAATTGCGCTTGAGTTGTTGCGATTTTAGATTTGTCGATTATTGTCTTCCATACTGTTGGTAGTTTTAATGATTCGTCCCTTTTATTCAAATCACCTTGTTTTTCAATTTCTATGGCCTCTCGGATTATTCTGGTCTTATAATGTTCTATATTGGCAATCTCCCTACACCCATCGAAATTTATTTTATGGCCTGATGATGTAGGAATAAAGCTGAAGTTGTTTGTTTATTTCTGATGCTGAGTTTATGCTCTTCCACTCTTGCTGATATTCGCCTGTTAGTTTGCCCTACGTACAACTTTTCACAGTCCTGGCACGGAATACTCTGCACTCCGTGGTCTTCCAGTTTGATTTTATCTTTTGGGTTTCGCAGTAGTTTACCTATAGTTGTTTGTGGCTTGTGTATTGTTTGTATGTTGTGTTTCCTCAGAATTCTTCCGATTCTGTCTGCTGTGCCTTTTACATATGGTAAGACTACTCGTTGCTTTCCCTGTTCATATTTTTTTTTGTTGTTCGTTGTTCGGAAAACCTGTACATTAATAGCTTTCTCTATGGTGCGATTTGTGTAGCCATTTTTCTTTAAAGCACTAGATATTACCTTAAGTTCGTTTTGTCTCGTCTGTGTTTCAGTTAGTCGCACGGATCTAGATATTAGAGTATTTGCCACAGCTTGAATTTGTGCTGGGTGATGATGTGATTTTGCATTTAAATATCTGTCTGTATGTGTTGGTTTTCTATACACGTTGTATTCGAAATGTCCGTTATGCAGCTTTGTGACCAAAACATCTAAAAATGGTAGTTTGTTGTTTTCCTCTAACTCTAGAGTAAATTGTATTCTGGGGTGGATTGAATTTACGTGAGTCAGAAATTTTCCGGGCTCTCTATGACCATATTGTAATATAATATATATTTCATCCACATAACGAATTCATAATTTGGGTTTTAAACTTGCTTTCTCAAGAGCTTCTTTCTCGAAGTATATCATAAATAAATTCGCGACTACTGGTGAGAGCAAGGACCCCATTGGAGCACCATCCATTTGTTTATACATTTGCCCGTTGAAAGAAAAATAAGTATTTTTGAGGCAATGCTCCGAGAGTTCTATTATATGTGCCTGGAAATCCTCGTTCATAGCAATCTTGTCCAATGCTTCGTCGATGGGAATACTGGGATATAACGATTTGACATCTAGGCTTGCTATGATATCGTTTTTTTCAAGGACGATATCTCGTATAATTCGAGTGAAATGCTCCGAGTTTTTTACAAATGAATCAGTTGGTTGCATAATTTCAGAAAAGTATTTCTCCAGTTTTTGTAGCGGCGAATTAACAGCACTAACAATAGGTCTGATAGGCGCCCCTGGTTTGTGTATTTTTGGTAAACCATTTTTTCCCGTGGTATGATTTTGTGTTGAATTTCGGGGTTTATTGGTGAACTTTTTATTTTATCTTTAGTTGTCTTTTCTAGGTACGTTGTCGGGTCCCTTGGAACAGGCCTATAACAATTGTCTTGTAGGATATCTAAGTAATATATATTGAGTATTCATAACCACAGTTGCGTGTCCTTTATCTGCTGGAAGGATTGTGATGTCTTTATTTTTTCGAAGGTTTATTAGGGCCCTTTGTTCAGTGGCATTTAGGTTTTGTTTTGGTGTTTTGCTTGATCTTAAAATTCTTGCCACCTCTTGTCGAATCTCCTCTGCTTTTGTTTCTTCAGAGAAGTCAAGGACAGCTTCCACTCCAGCTATTATTTCTTCTTTAGGGATTTCCTTAGGAGATATCGCAAAATTAAAACCCTTACTCAGTACGGATTTTTCACTTTCTGAGAGACTGTAGGATGATATATTATGTACTAATTTATCGACGTCTACTGATGATCTTTGTGGCTGACTAGACTTTCTTAGAAGATTGTCATACTTTTTCGAAAGTTTATCTGTCTTAATATTCTTATTTGATTCTGTTCGCCAAAAAGCCAAAGTTTCTATGCGATTCCATTGTATTTTTCCATCCGTGAAGGAGTAAAAATCAACATATATATATATATATATATATATATATATATATATATATATATATATATATATATATATATATGTGTTTTCATTCCGGGTGTACATCCGTCCGAATAGAGACAGTCTCTATTCGGACGCGAGAAAGAAAGCTTCGAAAATGCCAAATGTGATTTTGGCGACACGTCAGCAAAACTGTTGTTTTCAGAACGACAGTACTGCCGTGTTAAGGAAGAACGCCTTAACTACATTTTTTTTTTAAATTGAGATACCAGTGCCATTTAAAAGAACATGATATTTTACAACTAATTAAGAAACAAAAACACCTTATCTTGCCTTAGTTTGGGAATTATGACCAAATATAGTTTCACCTTAAGTGTAAATCTGACGGCTAAGTTATTTAAAAGTGCCCTATCTACAAATATTAACGAAAAAGACCTCATCTAGTTACAATAACGCCTCAACTCGACGCAGTGTTTATAATCGTGTTAATTTAAAACGCCTTATCTTACCACGCATGCGTACTAGTCGTGTTTACGCCGTAGTTAAGGCTCAGTTGGTTTAAAACAGAGCAATAACCGCTTTGACATTTTGACGAGTTTGATTTTATTAGATTTAAATACTGTTTGTTAATTAATCAAACGTTCAGTTATAGATAATAAAGTTGTAAGTTTATTAATTTGTGGCTTTAAAAGTTTTGAACCATATGGAATAATAGACAAGTAAGTGTTTCATGCTATTAATTGTTTGCAATATTAATAGAATAAATTCTATTCGTACGAATCCTGTGCCCGGTACTAACACACGGTCGTTTTACTAATGGCTGATTTTATAGGTTTTGTTCAAATGCAAATTAGAGTTAAATCATATTTGTCTCATTTTGCCATGTGTAAAAAGAAAAAGAGACAATTATACTTTCGTAACATCAAAGTTTATAATACATAACTATAAAACCGGCTGTAATATTGACATGTCTAGGAATTATTTCAACAATGTTAGGCCATTGCTTAAACAATTTAAAGCAATTCATTATTATCACGACTAGCAAAAAGAGCCTGAATAAAACTGACTTCAGGTACATTAGGTTTTTATGATTTTAAACCCATCAAGCACGTTTTTGCCATAGACGTAGTTAAAACTAACTAAACAAATACAACTGTTTATATTTTAAATTTTTAGTTTATACAGTTATTATTTTTTCTAAAATTTGGTTTTGGCCGTGATCTTTTAAGACTTCAACATTTGAAATCTATATTACTTACAGAATGTCACGTGGCAAGAAAATTCTGGAAATGGCGAAAGTTGCTTCAGATGTGATTGTACCAGAGTATCACGAAGATGTCAATTTGATTCAAAATTTTAAACCTTCGGATTTAATTTTTGATGACAGTGGTCCACCAATACCAATTCGTAGTAATAATATTTCTTCTGCTGAAAATATAGTTCAACAAGGAAATCTAAACACCGTGTCTCAACAACAATTATTTAACGATGATAATAGTAATGTTCAATACCAAAAAATTATTATTCATAGTAATGTCGCATTAAAAAATAGTGTTGAAGAAAACACAATTCCCACTGATATTCCCGTGGAGCAACCTTTAAATTGTGATATAGACAGTAGCGAAAATAAAAATATTTGTACTTTGAAAAATATGGCTGGTTATCCTGACCGAGTTGAGGATACTAATTTAAGTTATGAAGATAACAACTTACCAAATATACCCGAAAACACAGATGAAATGCAACTTTATCAAAACGGTAATGAAGTATGGAGTACAGAACAAGAATTTGGAGAATTATTTATCGAAAATGTTGACCTGGCTGAAAATCAAGTAGCTCTTAATGAACCTACAGAGGTGGTCCAAGATTTTAAAACAGTTGATGGGAGATTAGAAGAGAACCTTAGAGGGAAAGAATGTGTACATCTCGCAGTACCGAGCGGTAATCAAGAAAATCAGAATAAAAGAAATGTAGGGAAACATCAGGAAATCGCAGCAGATATGAGGGAAGGTGAAAACGAAGCAAGCGAAGAGGAAAACGAAAAAGAATCAGCTGTGGGGGAAAATCAGTATGAAGAAGGTACAGGGCAAGACGAAAACAGAACTTTGTTGTATACAAAAAAAGGAGATTTGCGTAAAAGAAAGAGATGCAGTGAATCAAGAAGTGCTAAAAAACAAAAAATGGAAGACAAGTTGCGAAATTCCCATCCTTTATTGCCTCCATGTACAAATACGTGTAAGAAAAAATGCTTCATGAAAATAGACGAGGAAGGAAGACAGCAGCTTAACAAAGAATACTGGAATCTATCCTGGAAAGAGAGACATATGTTTGTGAATCGAAGCATTGAGCAAACTGCTGTAAAACGAAGAACCACCACTGATATTCCATCTGAGGACAACAAATCAAAAAGAAACAATACAAATAATTTTTTGCTGAAAGACAGAAAAGGAACTTTGATTTCCGTCTGTCGTACATTTTTTCTAACGACCCTTGGTTACACTAAAAACAATAACACTATTATTAAATCGTCTATATCCTCCAAAAACTCATCGACTTCCATAACAGTAAATGATAATCGAGGTAAACATTCTAACAGAAAAAGTGTTGATCGAAAATTGCTAGAAAGGCATGTTAATTCATTTCATCCGTGCGTCTCTCATTACCGCAGAGAGCATGCGCCACTTCGTAAATATCTTCCTTCTGATATAACTGTTACACAAATGCATAGAGATTTTATAGAAAAGCATAAAAATGTTGACTGTTCTTATTATACCTACAGAGCATTTGTTAGAGACCAAATGAAGATTTCGTTCACAAAGTTGGGCCACGAAGAATGCGAGCAGTGTGAGGTGTTCGAACAACATGATAATACTCATACTAAAAACAACCTAGACTTAGATAAATGTGACATCTGCAAAAAGTGGAATGCTCACATCAAAAAGGCTACTAATGCAAGGAAGAATTATAGAGAAGACGCCGAGTCTACAGAATGGACGCCAATGAAAATATGTGTTTCCGCAGACCTACAAAAAGTTATAATGCTGCCTCGCATCGATACATTTAAGCAGGTATTTATAAAAAAAAATCGGTGAAAATTCTTAGTTGTTTATGTTTGTCTTTTCTTTAGTACTTGTAGTTCTTCCGTTTTAATTTAGTTGTTCTTCTCTGGTAGCTTACTACATTTGACCAAATAATGGTTTTTGAAAATTGTCGTTGAATAAGATTAAAAATAATTTTTTTTTTAGGTATTGTTCACCCAAAGGATTATTGCGTTCAACGAGAGTTTTGTCGCAGTGGGAAAGCATCAAAAAATGTTGGGCCCACCAGCTGTAGTATGGCACGAGGGATTAGCTGGGCGCAAAAAGGAAGAACTTTGTAGCGCTTTTCATAAATATTTGCTCAGCCAGCGTGACGTTTTGTATATTAAAATCTGGCTTGATAATTGTGCTGCACAAAATAAAAATTGGACTCTGTTTTCTTTTTTGGTACATATTATTAACTCGTCGGATATTGCTGCAAATTTATTGGAAATATACTATTTTGAACCAGGACATTCTTTTATGTCCGCTGACAGTTTCCATCATCAGGTGGAGCAATCGTTGAATTCTTATGGTTCGTCTTCAAACACTGGAGCTGGTGGGAAAGTTTACGACTTTAATGATTTTCAAGGTGCCGTAGAGAAAGTCAAGATGAAAAATGTAAAGGTCCTATCAATGGAGCTAAGCGACTTTAAAGACTGGAAAGACCACAGCTCATTAATGAAAATTAAGAAGCATTCTCCAAGGCCATACCTTAGTGACATTGTCAAATTAAAATTTGAAAGAGGCAGTTTTAATTTATGGTATTCCTATGAATACAATTCTCAATACACCAAGTTAAATTTTTTAACAGCCAAATATCTGAAAAATTCAATCGAACCAAATGTGAGGTCACAATTTAGAGGTGTCACTAAGTCAAGAAAGGAAGATATTATAAAAAAATTATGCCCTTTGATGCCTGAAAATCGGAGACATTTTTGGAAGGAACTGCCGGTTTCCGATCAAGTTGCAGACTTGTCTAAGGATATTGACTGTTAAATCATTCCATTTATTTTCATTATATTATAATTTGAGCAGTTATTTAAGTTCCCTCTGTTTATATTATAATTTGAGCAGTTATTTAAGTTCCCCTTGTTTAAAATGTATTCAATAAAAAAAATTAAAAATTATAAAACCGTTTTTTAAATTATTAAATAATATTGCCTTAAATATCACAGGTTTGTCTTGAAAGATAAGGTGTATTTAAGCAACAAATACAGGTCTCAAAACCTCCTCGTTTGACACGAGAACCTTTCATGCGTACATAAGGCGTTTTAAACCAATTGGCACAAGTATCAAAAATGCCTCATCTGCAGTTACTATTCTTGGTTATTAATTCGGGTCCAAAAGTGCCCAAATTAAGAAACATTCTCATCAAACGTTTGCTTTAAATTGGTTTTAAACTATTTTTATTTAAAAATAGGGATGCTAGAACTCTATAAATGTATTGCGTTCTCCTGCGCATTTTACTTTTCATCAGATAAGGCGTTTTTTCTTAACACGGCAGAGTAGTGAACGGATGTACAGCCGGAGTGAAAACACATTGTATTTTTCCATCCGTGAAGGAGTAAAAGTCAACATATATATATATATATATATATATATATATATATATATATATATATTTATTTATTTATTTATTTATTTATATAACATACAAGCTATATCCCATCTCATAAATATATGTGATGTAAACCTATCCACTGGGATCGATCAATTCAAGACGTACGGCAATAATCCGAATCAGCTGATTTTAGATCAATTGTTCCTTATGGTTAATATCACTAAGATGAAATGTCGTTTACAAAAGTTTCTCTTTCAAGCGTTTTGTTGGTCGATATTTAATTCCCTTAAAGACTTATTGAAATATGGCTGATGACCTAGCGAAAAGTAATTTTAATGATATTTTATCCAATTTGAAAAGGAAATTTGAAATAACTGACAGCAAATGGACCGACGATAAACTATACGAAGTAAAGTTTAGGACCCAAATTGCTGTTGAACATGAAGATTATAATAAATATTGTGATCTATGGGTTGATGAGTTCTCTTATGTTACAGACACAATTTGGGTGCATAAGATATCTAATACAGGTCCCCTAGTAAAATTTAGGAAACAATATCAATGTTGGACCTATGAAACTAAGGAGGTTAATAAAGAGATTCTTTTTGATTCAAGAAAGTGCAGAGCGACACTCGATATTAAAGTACTAGGGCATACTTCAGGAAGAAAAAAAATTAATCGGTTCTTGAGACTTGGCTTAAACGTACTTGTTAAGGTAAGTAATTTAAACTCGAATTTAAAGAAATGGCTGATACTTCATTTCATACTTCACTTACTTGATAAATTATTATTCAATAAAAACAAAAAAAAAACAACATTAAGGGAACAAACTTTAATCCAAATATAAATATGCATAGCATAGCATGATGTTTGTGCAAAATTTCAGATAAATCGGATAAGTAGTTTTTTAATAAATTTTTTTAAAGATTTCACTGGGCCGCCAGGTTGGTTTCGCCAAGTTAGATTTTTACCAAAATATTACCAGATCATTCCCATATTTTTGACCCTTAATTTTTAATCAAAATTTGAAGTCAATCCGGTAAGTAGTCTTTAAGCTATGCTACGAAATGAAAGACGTATAGGCAGACAGTCAGACGGGCCGGACCGACGCCGACGGAATTAATTAAACATATTTTTTGGCACCTTGGGTGGGTAAAACGTGAAGATATGTAAAACCTGAGAGAGTGATTACAAACATTTTATTTGACCGCCATTTTGTTCGGCTATCTTGAATTAGTACCACAATTTTACTAGTTGATCTCTTAGCACAATTAGTTTTATTAAGCCGCCATTTTATTCTGCCATCTTGGATTCATACCAAAATGTTATCAGTTGATTTCAACATAACACTTGATGTTTGTGCAAAATTTGTGATAAATTGGATAATAATAAATTTTAGCATAGCACCTAGATATTACATACCTGTATGTTCTGTATAAAAAAATCTACAGTAAACTTAATATTACACTAAAAAGCAAGTTGCTTACTCGGTTGCTTGTATTCAAAATAAACAGATATTTATAGGATAGGTAAACATTCAAGAAAAACCAACCCACACACCAGATCAAACAATGGTGTACATGATTTCAAAGATAATGTTTTGTTAGATGTTAATTATAATTATTTGCAATAAATTGTAAATGACTTTAGCCCTAGACTTGAAATAAATACATAAATAAATAAATATAAATTCTTTATTAATAGCACAAAAGCTAGAGAAATATACAAAGAACAAACAAATACAGTAAATTTTACATGTGTCACATACAGATTAGATAACATCTAAATAAAATTTACAATTAAAATTAAATAACAATACTTTCTTTAACATATTCTATACAGGATTTCTTAAAAATTATTAGACTAGGTGATGATTTTATGTGATCAGGAAGTTCATTGTACTGCCTTAGACCTTTATAAAACAGACTATTCTGACTTGAACTACTAGTGACTCTATTTATATAAAAATTATCCTTTGAACGAGTATTATGTTCATGAATATCCCTAACAAATTTACAGTTATCAATAAGATGTTCTGGTAATAATTTGTTCAACATTTTAAAGATAAATATCATAGTGTTATACATTACAACCTGGTTGACACTTAGAAGATTAGCAGAACGCAACATTTCTGTTTTCCTTGTATATCTATTGCATCTTAATATAATACGTAATGCTTTATTTTGTTTTTTTTTTGTAGTATATTTATTTTCGTTTTGTTCATTAAGAATAATAATGTTGAACAATAATACAGATGTGGTGCGATAATTGTTTTATATATTGTTAACTTTGCCCAAGTACTCAGGTCTTTTGACAGTCGCCCTAGAACATTAACTTTTTTAGCTATTTTGTTTGTAATGAATTTAAAATGCTCATTGAAGGATAAAGATTCATCAATTATGCAACCAAGGTACTTGAATTTATTCACCTTTTCAATAATTTCATTATTGATCTTAACATCTGACATTCTTATAACATTTAAATTACAATTTTTATTTTTTATAATCATTACTTTAGTTTTATTTATATTTAGACATAAAGAGTTTTTATTAAGCCAATCCAATACATTATTTAGTTCATCATTCAGTGTCTTTATTATTTCTTCAGGATTATCACCTGTTACATACATCACTGTATCGTCAGCGAATAACTGGATTTTGCAATTTTTAACCACTTTGACAATGTCATTTATATAAAGAATGAATAGTGTAGGTCCCAATATGGTTCCTTGGAGCACCCCATTTTCTGACCTTATGGGAAGTGAAAATTCATTATTATATTTTGTAACTTGGGTTCTGTCACTGAGGTATTCTTCAAACCACTTAACAACCGTATGTCCCATTCCATATTTTCGCATTTTACATAAGAGCAATTGTCTACTAATTGTCTCAAAGGCTCGCTTAAAGTCTAAAAAAACTACACCAATAAATTTTCTCTCCTCCAAGGCATTTTTCCAGTTGAACAAGACAGTTTGTAAGGCACTTTCACATGAGTTTTTACTTCTAAAACCAGCTTGATAGTCGGTAAGTATTTTAGAAGTTTCAACGTATTCAACTATTTGGTCATTAACACACATCTCTAATAGTTTTTCATATGGCGGGACCATATTTATTGGTCTAAACTCTTCGCAATTCACAGTTCCACTTTTCTTCTCGATAGGGATAACCAGACTCTTTTTCCATTGGTTTGGGAAAATTCCATACTGTAAACTGTTGTTAATTAAATTAAGAATCTTGTCACCGATGGTTTCAAAGGCATCTTTTAAGATCTTAACTGTAATACCGTCTGTGTTACTCTCCTTATTTGTCATCCTCTTTACACATTTTTTTAGATCAGACATTTCTATTTTCTTAAAATTTTCCATTCTGCTATCAACTGTTATCTGGTCAACATAATTGTTATGTGTTTTACTTGATGTGATATTTTTAACAATTTCCTCAATACTATCTATAAAAAAATTATTGAAATGGTCAGAGATTTCTCTTCCTTTAATTATTCTATTATCAAATTTTATTTCATTTTTTCTTGCTTCATTTTGCTTGGTACCTATTAAAGTTTTCCACATTTCGGTTGAATTATCCTTAACTTCATCAATCTTTTCATTATAGTAAATGCGTTTTGTATTTCTAATTAATGTTACTATTAAATTTCTTTGCTGTTTATAGTTATTCCAGTCTTCTTCAGTTGGCGTTAGAGTCGCCCTTTGGTACAGTTGATCCCTTATTGTTATTTCATTTTTTATCTCTTCCGTCCACCCTAATTTGTTTCCCCATTTCTCATTGATAACTGCTATTTTTTCAGGAGCAAATTCATTCAGAGCTGATAATATATTTTCTGTTAAACAATCCGCTAATCTGTTTACATTCAAGAAGTTAATAGGCCATGTCATATCCATTAGTCTGAGCTGGAATCCTGTAACATCCATAGTTTTGTAGTTTCTGTATATTCTTTTTTCAACAGTTTCACTATGCTTATTTTTTAACTCTACTGAGATAATTGAGTGGTCTGTGATTTTTGGTGTCATATGTACTTCATGAGTTATATCTTTTTGGTTTGTAATTACAAGATCAATTTTTGTAGCTGATGTCTTTGTTACTCGTGTGCACTTTTCAACCAACTGATAAATACCATGGCTAGCGATAAGGTTCCTCAGTTTATTTGCATAAAAGTTAACACTTTGTAGGTCTATATTAAAGTCCCCTAATATTATGAATACAGCATCCTGATTAACATTTTCAAAGAACTCATCTAGTTTTTCTGAAAATTCCGATGTACTTGCACTGGGTGAGTGATACAGACTATATATGTAATATTTGTGTTTATCTATATTAATTTCTATACCTTTTATCCATAGATTTCTATTGTCTTCTATGTTGAGTATTTCCTTGTACCTGTAGCCCTTTTTTATATAAATCATTGTCCCTTCTGTATGGTTGCTTGATGAGCAGTTATAAAGTGTGTTATAACCTTCAATATCTATTTCATTTGGAGTGAAGTCTTTAGTAACATGTGTTTCTGAGAGGCATATTAATATTGGTTTTCTCTGATTTGCAATCCATGCTAATTGGGTTCTATTTGTGTTCAATCCCTGAATATTTAAATACAAAATGCTACAATTTGATTGCTATATTCTGTTGTTATGGTTGTATATTTCAGGATACCTGATTTTTTTCTTTTAATTCCTTTGCTACCCTTTTATATACTTCACACTTTCTATCGGACGCTTTATGTTGGTAGTCTATGTTGGGTATCTTCAATACTTCTAATGAATATTTACAGTTTGTACAACATATCTCATCTGACTGACACATATCGCCCTTGTGTTCTCCCGCACAAATCTGACATGTAGGTGAACCTTTTTTACACTCTTTTGCGATATGACCAAACTTCCAGCAATTATAACACTGTTTAACATTTACACTGTCTTTGAAAAAACAGCTTTTCCATCCAACGTTTAACCTTTGTTTACTTTGAACACATTCGTAAGTGGGGATATCCATTTGAAGAATAATATTTGTCAAACCTTTCCGGTCTTTAAATTTATGTACAATTGTTAATTCTTTTTTGCTGGGATCTGTATTTAAGGTATTCTGTATACTTAATTTATTTAGTAGGTTGTCTTCATCTTCTAATTCTGCTTCACCAATATTGAATACTATTATCCTGGGGTTCTTCTTTTCAGGTATTTTTACCTCATAATGGCACCTAATGAATTCTTGATATTATCACACACACTCTGTATTTGTCCGGGCCCATCTTCACTGCATTTAATGGCTATCCCTCCATCTCTAATATATTTTACTCTTGATATTCCAATTCCAAGTCCACACGGATTTATTTTTTCTTCAATTTTCTTTTTTGTTAACTCACATGCTTGCGCAGAATTCTTTGGTTTTACTATTATAACTTCGTCCTTGTTTTTTTTAATTGCACTGCTATAACTATAACTACATTGTTCTTGTACTATTTTGTTTTTTAAAGCCTCTAATTCTTCTGTGAGCAAGCGAATAATTGTGTTTTTATCTCCTATTATTGATTCCTTACTTGCTAATACCTGTTGAAACAGTTCCAGTGATTGTCCTTTAACACATTTTGGGCAATAATATTTCATGACACGACTACTAAGCTGCAATACTTTAACTTCAGATGCCGCGGGCCGTAAGATTACCACAGTCTTTACAAATTCCACTATTACATCCATCACAGTTGAAGACATCCTTATTTTTTACTTTGATTTGTTTACATATATTACAGTTCATTTTGGATTTTTTCGATCAAGACAGGTAATTATTTTAGTTCAAATTTTTGAAGTATTCCAAACAGACTTTTCCAGAAATATATATCTTCCCACATAACACAATGCCCATTTATTGTTTTTTAATGGTTTATTTGACAAAAAGTTTATTGATTTTCGCGATGTTTAATGATTTTCCGAATGCGACAATTTTCGTGTAAACGTAAACAAACACCACCTAACCTCATTAAGTATGATCTATCCGTAAATTGATAAATATTGAGGTTTAAATTGCGTTTTTTTGTTTGTTTATAAATAAATTATACTTAAGAAATCATGGTTCTTGGGATTAGATCGTGTCAAATTGGAATTACTGTCCGACGTTTCGCCTTCGATTGCACGAGGCATCTTCAGGGATCTTTACTCCACGAGATCTGAACATAGAGTGCAGATCTGGTGGAATTGTGTTACCATAATTCTTTTCTCTAAATGACATTTATTTTGTAATTAAAAATAAAAAAAAAACAATTTTATCAAATTTAGGTATGTACCTATTTAAAATATTACAAATACTTCTGAAAAACCTAGCTCCAAGTAAGAATATTTCATGTTTGACAATATTAATATCCATTTTATTTTTATTAACTAGCTGGATAATAGTAACTTATGTAACCATGTGCACTAGAAGTTTGGAAATTTTGAATCACAATCACAGAGTGAAAAAAATACCTTAAAGCATGAGTTACATGTAATATTTTATCTACAATTAAGTCATTTTACAAAGAAAAAAAATAGTAATTTTTATCCAGGATTGCCGCCGCTAGTACCGCACAGTGGTTGATTTTTTACCAAAACATGGCAATAAATCAAAATTATAAAAAATAAGCTAGATACTTCTTAGTTTTCCAATAGTGTTGTCTATGAGCGCATTTTTCTTGCAACAAGTTCGCAATATAAGCAAAATTTCAGATACAATTTAAAATTTATTTTTAAAGTATATATTTAATTTAAAATATTTCCGCAGAACGTATTGCATTTATTTTTGTATTTATTTATTAATAAACGGGAGAACCTCATTGAAAAAAAATACATTAATCAAACTAGCAATTGATCACAGTTGAAGAGGAATTACAAAAGCGTACAAATATGGTTTTTTAAGAACTAATATATTGTAATAGTGATCAAATACTTAGGTAATAATAGTTGATGCAACATACTCATTAACATAAACTGGAAACACGTTTTTTTAAAATTATGAAGCGAGTCCCCAAATGGATTGAGGGATGTGTGGACATTTAGAAAATTTAAGGATCTAGACAGAGGATTGTGCATCCCATAGCTGTTTGTATGACTCATAACTTTAAAAGTTTCTTTTCTCCTCAAGACATGATCAGGGACTTTTAAAGAAGTTTGTTCCAACAGCGGTGGTCAATCGATAGCACCATTTAGAAGTTTGAAACAAAACAGAAATCATTAACTACTCTTCTGGTTTTTAGGGCATTTAGGGATATATAAATACCCACATTTATAATTACAGAATCTTAAGAATTCCAGACTGTCAAAGCATATGTAAGGTGAGATCTGACAAGAGAGCAAAACAGGGTCTTTAGGCAAGGATAAGATAAGTCACGGGCAAATCTCAGGACAAAACCCAGCATTCTCAATGCCTTGGCTGTAACCAAGATGTAATGATCACGAAAAATGACGCTGTTATCAAAAATGATGCCGAGGTCCTTAACTCCTCCAATTAAAGTTAACTCGTCTCTTAGTATGTTTCTGTACAAGCTGAAAAAGTTGTATTTTTCAGCTATGTTTTCATATTAAGTGATGGACAATTCATCTCTGACCAATAGACAAATCGGTTCAGACAATTTTGTAGCAAAAAAAAATGTGTTTTCACTTTAACACCATCATTACATAAGATTTTTAACAAATCGCTAAAATCTGGTGTATTCCCTCAATATTGGAAATTCAGTTTCTTAAAACCTATCCATAAATCGGGATAAAGGGAAAATGTTGAGAACTATAGGGCAGTTTGCACTCAATCAGAAATACCTAAACTATTCATCTATTTACATATATGTTCCCTTGGGACTGTCGCAACTTGGTCAACCCTGAGCAACACGGGTTTACCCGAGGTAGGTCTACATATACAAAAGACTGCAGGTTGATTCTGTCTATACTGACTTCTCTAAGGCGTTTGACAGGGTCAGTCACAGTCTTCTTATTGCAAAACTCAGGGCCTTTGGTATTGATGGTCCCATGTTGAGTTGGATTGTCGATTTTCTGGGGGGAAGGGTGCAGGCTGTTAAATATGGTAATAGTATATCCAACATGATTCAAGTACCATCTGGAGTCCCACAGGGCTTTCATTGTGGGCCCCTTTTGTTTAATCTCTTCATCAGTGATGTGGGCATCTATATTAAACACTTCTCGTTTTTAGCTTTTGCAGATGTAGGAAGGTTCGATAGGTAGCAATTGTAAATGCGCGCGTTTCACTGATACAGTGTGAGTGTTTATAGCTAAAATGTCATCTTCAGTGAACATATTTATTTAACTTTTAACCAAATAGGTTTATTTATTCAAAGTTGAGATGAGATGTTTCTAGACAAGACCCATCTCGACCAAAATTTCGAGACGAGATTAGCCAAACTCGAGGCGAGATGAAGCCTTAAGTGGTGCCCCTCAGGGCAGTAATCTGGCTCCTTTTATATTTTCCATTTTTATTAATGACATCACTGAGGATCTTGCCGGCGGCTGTCTACTTTTTGCCGACGACATGAAGCTCTTTCGTACTGTCTGTAATCAGGATGACTGCATGGTAATTCAGCAGGACCTTGATAGGGTTCATAGTTGGTGCATATTAAACAATCTTCCCCTAAATATCCAAAAATGTAAGAAAATGATGATCTCTATAATTCATCATGAGTTCCACCATAACTACACTCTTGGTAACGCATTGCTTCCCGATTGTGATTCGGTTCGTGACTTGGGCGTTACAGTTGACAAGCGACTTTCTTTCAGTCTGCATATAGATGAGACTGTCCGATCGGCTCTCAAGTCCTTGGGATTTTTGATGAGGAGTACATCGGAATTCTCACAGTTGTCTAGTCGCATTGCTATCTACAATTCCCTGGTTAAATCCAGGCTACTTTACGCGGCCATTGTGTGGTTTCCTACCTACAATGTCCATGTTAATAGGCTTGAATGTGTCCAGCGAAAATTCCTCAAGTACCTGGCCTTCAAAAGGGATGGTGTCTATCCTGAAAGAGGTTTTGATCATGATCTACTTCTTCATCGGTTCCAATTTTTATCTCTTAGGAATACCACTATTTGTGCAAGTCTGCAATTCCTTTATAAATTATGTAACAACATGATTGATTCCTCTGAACTGTTGTCTCAGCTTTGCTTCTTGGTACCTCAAACTAACACTCGTAGACACCAAATATTTTATCAACCCTTAGGTCGTACTAACCTTGCAAAAAAGGCGCGTCTGTATAGAGCCTGTTTGTACTTTAATTCAATAACTTTCGTTAATGAAACTGATATGTTTAACTTAAGTCTAAGTAGTTTTAAGAAAAGCATACTCTCGAATGTCAATGCACTCTAATTCTATTTTGTTATATATTAATTGTCATTTCTTTCTTAGTGTAAATATGTGTACCATCAACTTGAATCATAAATTATTTATGTGTATAAAATTTAAATTTTATCTTGCATTACATACTTAAATAGTTTCTATTATGTGCTAATTTAATCTATAATTGTCTTCTTCGATTCTTCTTTTTTTAAAAGCACACATGTTATAGATGAAATACATAATTATGTTATCTTTTGCCACAATATTTACATATGAATTTGATGATGATTAAAGTTTTCTTCAACCTGGGAACCAAAGCTTTTACAGTGTGAGGTAATTTTGGCTCCTAAAATAATCATAATAACTTACTCTTCTTTCATATTCTAAGATTTACCCAGATATTTTAGGTTTTAAGGAATAACTGAGATTTTTTCTTTATTTGTAGATGAATTTTCATCATTTGCACCTAGTTGACATTAACCAAGGATATGCTTTTTTTGTATATTGGTGTAAACCTCTTCCAGAAGCTCCAAAACTTACTGCTGTACTATCTAATGAAAGAGTTTCGCAGCTTGTTGCAAAAGTAGTTGAAAATTCTCCTAAAATATCCCAGAAAGCAGCAGAAAGGGCTAAAAAAGCTCTCAAAAAACAGTGTATGGTAACTTCAAATGTAATTAAGAATATACCCCAAGCGGTAACAGAAACAGGTAATAAACATATTAAATATTTACAATATATCATCTAGTGAGGTGAATGCAATACAGTTTTTTATTCTGAAATCAGTGCATTTCTATTTGTTAAAGATAGTATATTTAAATTTGAAGTAGGTACAAATGAATCATGCCCCATTTTGTGGTTGAGAAATGTGTCATGATGTTTATTTTAGTTAGGGATTTACCATGCAACCAACATATCTTTTGAAACACTAATTTTAACAACAACTCTTAATACAATTAACTTCATTAATGCTTTACTAAAGGTGGATTCATTTAACTTTCCTTTAGTTTTATCCATAACTTTAGTAATAACTTTTTTCTATAATGGCTGACCATGTTTAAATTCTTAATGACTAGTGACTAATTTTATTATTAGAACGGACACATGACAGCTTGATTTGTAAAATTAAAATATGAAAATTAAAGTAAAAACTACAAACTTAGATATTTTACAGTGCCTACCTTGCAGAAAAAACAAATAAATTTGTGGCGGCAAAAAATTAATTTGTAGAACCTGCTAAAAACCAAAAAAGTTGGGTTAAATTTGCAAAGTTGTTGAGTTATAATATTTATGTATTCTCAACATGCATTTAAACGTAAAGAAACTAAAATACTTAAACAAATCTCATTTAAAAAAAAGGGAATTTTTTGACATGCCTGAAATACATAAAAACAGAACTGCCATAAACAATAAAAAAGATATAAATAATCTAAACAAAATATATATATCATTATTGGAACATTAATCTCCCACATTTTGTTGTAAACTGACTTAGAGAACGTTCTTAATAATTTTAAAATGTATGTAATATTGTCTGAAGTGTTAGTCAAAATATGTATATTTCTGTGTTTTTAATTGATTGACAAGATTTGCATTCTAGGGTAAGTCTTATTTTGGCCATATCTTCATGTAGGTAGGTATTGTGTAAAAATGTGGCAAAAAACTTTTAGATTTGAAAAAGTTTAAAACTATGGTCGAAACATCACATACATTTTCAATATATGTTCAAAAATATGTACTAATGTTTGTTAAGCCAAGAAATAAAAAGGAATGAAAAATTCATCGATCCTGTATCCAATTACAAGCAAGCATTTTGCTACTCATCTACTCATCCAGAGAAGGTAACCAAGTAGCACTTATATAAAATGATTATTGTCATTCTCCATATATCTAAATTGACAGCTAACCTTCTTAAAGATATGTTACAATTGAGGATAGTATTGTTCCTCAAATTGTGGCTACCTCTCTAAAAACATTTAATTTTATTCTGCCAATATCAAAAATACCTAAGAAATTGTTTTTGAGGTCGTAAAATTAAATCAAATTTATTTAAATATATATTTATTTAATTCTGACAGCTACTTTACCCACGTTTTACTCTAGTTTCGTCAAGAAAACTCCATCCTGTTACGAGTTTTGAATTATAAGAAGATTTAAAATAAAAATGGGTCATTTTTTGGATACTCCATTTTACTCACGTTCTCGACCTCGACGGCATCGAACGCTTCAAATGCAAAATAAAAAAAATTACACTGCAAAAGATATGAGATTACTCTTAAATACATTTTCGGAGTCTTTAGCAATATTAGAAGCGCTCAAATTTAATGTTAATCAGTGGGATTTCGTTCTTTTTTACATATTACTAGGGAAACTAGATATTGTCACCTGTACTAGTTTTGAAGTTGAGTATTGTTCTGTAGAAATTCCAAAATGCAGTGATTTATATGATTTTTCAAAAAAATAAAGCCTTAAAGTCTGTTCAACATTCGACTAATTCAAAACCAAAAAAAACATCTCCGAATTTAAGTAATTCTAATTTTTCCAAAAATAATTATAATCACATTTCTCCATTTTCGTTACATAATAATGTTTCTAGAAATCCACCTGGTCCAAATATTAGAAGTTACTTATGTAAAGAAGCACATGTTCATTCCAAATATCCAAAATTTTTGGGAATATCTCCAAATTACCGTTCAAGGATATATTCTCTTCTTACTTTTCACATACATCCTGTAGTTTTTATTTCAGATATCAAAACAGAGTAAGTTGTGCTTTAATTGTCTACATCACTCGCATACTAGGCAAAATTGTACTTCTACTTTCCAATGTCGTGTTTGCTGGCCAAGGCATCATTCTGTGTTACATACTTCCAAAAATACAAACCAAATTTCCATTTCAAATGAGGCTGTTATTTCAAACGATAATACAAACGGTTCTCATGATTCTAACGTTTGCACTCTTACTATTCCAAATCATATTTCCTGTTCGATTGCTGGGAATATGGTGGTTTCTCAAACTACTGTTCTTGCTATAGCAGATGCTGAAATTTACGATGGATTGGGACATTTTCAACCTATTCGACTTTTAATTGATTCTGGTAGTCAATACAATTTCATGAATAAGAAAAATATATACGCCGTTTGGGGTTGACTAGGCGACAATTTTCGACTTCTATTTTTGCCCTAAATGAAATATTTTTCTTTTCACAGTGGGATCATTTACAAGGTTTGGACCTTGCTGATAAGCAATTCTTCTTGCCTAGCCCTCTACTTTCTCATTGGAGCAGAGTTGTTTCCTAAGATTTTTCTAGCTGGTCGTTTGGTGACGTAGGTCAACCAACAGCTATTGAAACCATTTTCGGCTGGATATTACTAGGAAAAGTAAGTAACTTTAGCAATAATCTACAGGTTCTTCCTTCTTTTTATATTAAACAACGTTAAACTTGAAATAAGCATACCAAAATTTTGGGAAATTGAGCAGATCCCTTGTAAGGCATTTTCTTTGCCTGATGATATCAGGTGTGAACATATTTTCGGAGAAACAGTTACTCGAAATTCCGATGGTCGATTTATAGTGTCACTTCCCTTCAAGAACTCTGAACCTGATCTAGGTGATACCTTTCCTCAAGCTTTATGTAGATTTTTACTGCTTGAGTCCCGTTCACTAAAAAACCCAAAGGTTATATTCTGATTATTCAGACTTCATGAAAAGTTATATTCAAAGTGGTCATATGACACTTGTTTCTTCAGATAGCCCAGAACCTGAATTTTCTTGTTATCTTTCTCATAACTGTGTTTTGAAACTGGAAAGTGTCAGCACTAAACTTCGCTTTGTCTGGGATAGTTCTGCGATAGGTTCTAAGGGTTTAAGCCTAAATGATTCCTTACTTTCTGGATCCAAATTACAAAAGGATATATTCTCTTCTTACTTTTCGCATACATCCTGTAGTTTTTATTTCAGATATCAAGCAAATATTTCATCAAATTCTTGTAACACTATTACACAGAAATTTTCAAAGAATTTTGTGGAGATTTTCACCCAACGAGCCAATGTCTAAATGGATATTGAATATGGTAACTTTTGGTTTAAACTGTCACCCTTACTATCTATTCCTATCGTTACTGGTTCCCATGCCTTGTACAAAATCCAGCTTAATGCCCAGTTGATTGTTAAATTTGGATAATTTTCTTCGTTTCTTCTTTTTGAGATTTTGTTTTTTTTATTTAGACATCTTTCTATATTATTCATCTCACTTGGTTTTGCTTTACAAATGCAGCAAACTGCCATTGAGTTTTCGTTAGCGTTTGTGCAATTTTACTATCTATCATAGTAAACAAAAGAATATGGTGAATTTCATATGTTTTCTGATTTATGGTTACTATTGTTTCTTTTAAATTGGTCACTTGGTTTTGCTTTACAAATGCAGCAAACTGCCATTGAACTAGTTTTCGTTAGCGTTTGTGCAATTTTACTATCTATCATAGTAAACAAAAGAATATGGTAAATTTCATATGTTCTCTGATTTATGGTTACTATTGTTTCTTTTAAATTGCTTATTTCGTGATTCACTCTGTCTACTTTTTTTTTGTACTTTCTGGAGTTTCTTTTATATACTCAAATTTAATGGGCCTGTATAGTCTAGTGGATGATGGTTTGGGGTTAACCCAAAATCCATCATCAATATTATTCTTTTCTTGCAAAGTTAAGGCGATCAGTGAGGTTAAAAATAAATTTGTGTCTGATCTGTCCCTTTTTATAAATTTATTTATTTATTTATTTATTTACTTGGTCATACATACACTACAGAGATAAATCTCTAAATGGTACAAGATATAAAATACAAAACTTAAAAATACAATACAAATACAATGGTATCCTGCTATAAACAATAAAATTCAAAAATGCATATAAAATAAAAATATAAAGTAAAGCGAGAGAGGAATGAAGCACGAACCTTTAAACAATTAAATAGCGCCGAATCTAAGGAATCTTTTGAGGGTCTGAAGGCTAATGCTAAATATATCACAGTCAGAGAAAAATTTATTATAATTTAGGCAAAGGCGATCAATAAATGAGTTTTGACCATAGTTAGTCCTGTGCCTCCTTACAAGGAAAAGGGAAGTGTGACGAGTACGTTGGGCTGGAACCAAGAAGTTCACCTGACCCAATAGGTGCTCACAGTGGATCATACCATTAAGCAACTTGAACACAAATATGAGTAGGGCATGTTTGCGTCTCTGGGCTAAACTTTGCATACCACACAGTCGTAGTCTTGTTTCATAGGAGACATTTTGATAAGGAAATACAATATGTGTTGGTTAAAAGATAGATTGCTGTCGAATATGACGCCCCAATCATTCACACAAGAGGAAATTCCAAGAGCACAACTCTTGGAATTTCCTCTTGTGTGAATGATTGGGGCGTCATATTCGACAGCAATCTATCTTTTAACCAACACATTTTGTAAGTATTTGGAATGGGGTTAGGTGATCTTGTAAAGCGAATGGACGTATACTTGGCAACATTAAGGGAAAGACAGTTTAACTCGCACCACTTGACGAAGCGGTCCAAATCCGATTGTAGAATGGAATTATGGATTGTATTAGAGCTATAGAATTTCAAGTCATCAACAAACAAAAGGCAGTTATTATTGCTAAAACAGGAAGAGGCATCATTTATGAAGAGAAGGAATAATATTGGTCCAATGTGGGACCCTTGTGGCACTCCTGAGGTGACTAAAATGTCACGAGAAACTGAGTCTTGCACCACAACCCGTTGATTACGATGGCTAAGATAAGAGGCGATCCATTTTAAGTAATTTCATAATAATAAGTCAAATTTTCAAATAAATCTACACTGTTTTGCTCAGCTTGACCCTTTAGAATGTGACTGGCTGTATGATCAAGTATCGACTGAAGGGGAGCGGTTGCAGAAGTTTCATTAATATTTATATTTTCTGGATAACATGTTTTTTTTTTGCTTCGACTACTTTACTGTAGCATTGAAATATGTCAAATCCTATATTCCTGCAAGCATTCTTGAGCATTTCATATTGATACTAAGAAAGCTTAGCATCTAGTAGTAATGCTAGTACCGTAAAGTTACCTAACTTTGACCGAAATTGAAGTTCAATTGTGAATATCTTTGCTTGGCGTTTAGCTAATTTGTTCATTTAGTGGACCACCTTGGGGCTTCAAGCACCATCAAATTTTTTGTTAGCAAGCCACATAAGGCATTTTTTTAAAAAAAACCTTGGTGGTCAAAGTTAGGGACGATGAACCTAACTTTGACTGACCCCTTAAAATGTATGATATCTTAAATTTAGGGACCCTGTTCAATATCATTGACCATCAGATTCGTTTTTAAAAAATATTAGAGAAGATTTGGTTCATTTTTTTCAAGAATAAAACACAAAAAATCAAAAATAAAGTATTTATTCTTATAAATATAATAAATGCAGGTACTAAAACAGTCTCGATTTAGTAAAAACAAACTAACATATAAATCAAACATAAGTAGGTACCTAAATACCTACATAAAACAAAAAACAAACAAAATTAAACTTAAGAACGAAATAAATATGTTTAACATTTCGGAACAAGAAAATATTATTCTATTTTTAGTTGCAAATTGTCAACTTCTGGAAATACCAACCCGCGTTTGAAATCACTAGGTTTGTTTAGTTTCAAAATTATGTCCTTTTTAGAAACTAGTGATATATCATCTGCTATGGGCCAAATAAATTTGGAATTCTTATTCCGCATGAATTTTATTTGAAATTCTTGCTCCTCGGAAGTCATTATTTGACCAACATAATATTTTGGTTGGTTATTTAGGGTTTTTAGGGACACTACTACATAGTCATCTGTAGCACACTCTTCTTTTTTGTTCATTAAGGTCTTTCTCAAATCTGCTAGGTTCGTATTTTCCTCTGCTGAATCTTCATCGTCGAGTTGGACTTCAGTAGTTTTACTTAAAGCCTTTTTTCGTCGAACCATCCGCTTTTACTCCGATTGTATCGTGTGTGGGGGGGTCCTCCCTCTGTCCATGTGGACCAAATGTGTTCAGATTTGTACACCACGTATGGCGGCAACATTACACCACTTGCGGATCCGCAAAACATAACGGACACACTGGCTTTTGTGGAATCGCGAATCCTATCTGGGTATTTCGTACCTTTTTTAAATATGTACTTTTTCCTTCCCGGATCGTCGGCTAGGTTGGTTTCGTCGTAGTTATAAATTCGGCCGGGGTCAATAAAGTCTCCATCATTCTGTAATGTATCTTTCAATGCATTAAAATATTGCATTATTGTATCTGGCGATATTTCTCCTTTTGAAACCTTGAGGTTTTGACTCATTCTATGGCTAAGTGCCTGATGCCGATTTATAAACTTTGTCGTCCACCTTAGAGTTGGCATATTTCCTTCTTTAAATTGTGAAGCGGTCACTCCCTTTTTATCTAAAAGGTCGCTTACTAAATGTTGCAAGTCTTTACGGCTAAAAGGGAACCCCCACTCGCTAACTTTTATAGCATGTGCAACTATAGCTTCTTCTTCAGTGGGTGTTAGCACGAAGGGGCGACCGACCTTACCCAAGTGTACTTTTTTACACTTATTAATTAATGTACCCTTTGGTATGTTAAATGTTTTCGCTGCCTGGTTTTTTGATATTTGTCCCGACCTTATCATGTTTAATGCCCTTTCAAGGTTAACTCGATTTTCCCCTATGTCGTACTGGCTGTACTTTCTTTTCGGCATTTCTGAGAAAAAAATAATAAGTTTTTATTAAAATAAAACTCAACTTTGACCGTGCCATTAACTTTGACCGGCGGTCAAAGTTAAGTTGCAATTTTAGGTTATGTTTACATTTTTTTTTAAATATAGAAAAATGTGTGACCAGTTCAGTTCACGTTATCACAATCACTTCCTAATAGTTTAAATCACTTACCTGCGTAATACTAATGATTAAAACGAATTAGTTTTTGCTCAGCAATGAGAAGTTTACCGGTAATATTTTCGCGGCACTTTTTCGGGATGGCGGACAAAGTTTCTATCGGGACTATTTTTTCGCGCACGTTTGAAAACGCATTAAAGGCCATCTATGATGCACTGCCCTACTTATCAGGACCAAAATCGCAACGGTATCTACTTTTGCTGCTTCATAAATTCGGTTAAAAACATTTTTTGAATTTGTGGTCAATGTTATTTTCGGAGTCAAAGTTAGGTAACTTTACGGTACTTTTTCGGGATTAAAACCGTTTGAACTGGTTTTTAGGTCATCTGAAGCAAGAAAATATTTTTTTTTACTAAAAGATGGCAAATATGTTCATTACAGAATTCATTTGCAGTAATTTTTAATTTAAACAAATAAAGTTACCTAAATTGTAAGGTTATAGCATACTGAAATTATTGTACTTCTTAAATGTAGTGTTAAAAAATTACTTAATTCTTAGTTTATTAACATTCTAGGAAATATTTGTAGGTACAAAAAGACACACTTTTTCCCAAGCAAAATCTTACTGCACTTTGCACCTTGATGATCCAAAAAACTCAGACACGACAGCAAAAAATAAAAAACATAAGAGTTGATTCATACGCTTGTTAATCGTGGTTCTTAAAGTGTGGCATTTTAGCCAAAGTTTATATTATAGTAGTACAAAGCTTAACTTTAACTTTATTCGCCGCCTCACGGATCAACTCAGGGGAAAAATTATCGCACAAATTCTTAATTTAGTACCTCTAAACCGCGGGCTCCGCTTGCTCTTGGGGAAACAAGCTTTACTACAAACACTTGTTTAAGCCAGTTTTCAAATTGTTTAAAAAAATAATTTTTATTTCTGGATGCTGATGTCCACTTTTGGAAAAACCGAGGAAGAAGATGTTGAGAAAGTTCTCTTCTAATAATAACTAAATGTTCACTTTCTAGGTTTGCAAACATTATTTTAATGTTTTCCATACATATATGTATATCGGGATTACTTAACATAACAATTTAAGCAAGATCTTTATGTAATATAACAAAATTCGTGATGATTAGAAAAACGGGCTTCTAAAAAAATGATAACTAAAAACCAAACAACATTCTCGCATGTTATTTGTTGTTCATAGCTTACTTTGTCGGAGTTAAAGCGTCCAAGGCCAGCCGCGCACTCTCATTACTTTTTCGGCAACTAGAAAATTGCGTGGCCCGCGTAAAACTTTTTTGTGAGGCATACAATACTTGCCACAAAAGTAAAAACAAACTAGATCAAATTTATTACATAACATATTATTTTCTTATTAGTAACATTTATATTTTTATTAATTTTTATATGTAGTACAATATTTCTTACCTAGCTTTAATACTTGAATGAAATTTTCAAAATTTTACAGAATTCTATATGTGCTATTTTTTATGTTACTTTTTATGTAAGAAAATTTATGCTTCAGAAACATTTTATTGCGCTGTTACCAGATTAGTAGATATTAGCAGCTAAAACGTATAGTTTTTAACAGTAAAGACCTTGTGATCTGCAGCACTGTGAAATTTGGCTTGCGGCAAGCTGTGGTAACGTTTGTTTTACTCTAAAAAACTTTTTTTATTAAAAAATAGAATTTTTTAAAAGTTGTGTAAGTTTACTGGTCAAGTTTACAAAAAAAAACAATTATTCTTTGCAAAATATAAAAAGTACTTTTAAAAAGCTTTTCAGAAAATATGTTTGTTTCAGTATTGAGATAGCAGTTTTCTGTCAAGAAGCGATCAAGGTTTACCGATTTAAGATTAAAAATACACAAAAATTAGGCAAAGTTGATTTTTGGATGTCTTTAAAACAATTACGAATTATGGACTGATAGTCATCATCCCAGATTCCTGGATTATAAGTATGTTAAAATTGATTACAAATATTACAGAACACAAAGTACAAAAAGTAGAGCCAATGTTTCTCTGGCACTTTTGCATATTATCTGCTTAAAATATGAATCAGCGTTACCTCTTTTATCCTCCAGTGATTTAAGTAAAAGGTTTAGTTTACTTTTAACTATTTCTATATTAATATTAATACTCTGTAGATATTTACTAAATGGTAAGGTGATAGCAAATATGTCTGCTAAGGTGTAAACAACAACTAGAAGAGGCATCATCATTCCCTTCTACTATTTCCGTTAGTGCGTTACAAATAAGTGACAAATCATTCTGAAACTTCAGAATGGATTCGTGCCTTTCAATCCATCGGGTTTGACAGGGACTAGATAACGTATGTTTAAAATATTTTTTGAACACGTAGTCTCTTTTGGCAGAACCTCGGAAAAAAGTTACAATTTCTTGAATAGTGCCATTTGGATTTTTTACACTTTTTACACCAATAGACTTAGAAATTGATAAATTCAATGTGTGATTAAAACAAGGAGAAATAACAGCGTTTTTGACATATTTTTGAAGTTCAACGGCTGCCTGTTTTACTTTTGACATGTTGAGTGAAGATCCATCGCAACCAATGCCCACACACTTTCCAAAATCCAATCTCAAACTTTTTAGCCTAGTTATAACAAAACGTCCCATTTCTTCAGTATTTATGGTATTTATGATTCTGTATTTATATGGGTCAAATTGTAGTTGCTCTTGTGTAAATCCACAAACCCTAAGAAATCTTCACACATTTTTTTATCGCTTATATATCTTACAGAAATGCTTAATGTCACAAATATATGAGCAATATCAGGGGCCTCGGGAAAAATGACACAAGGAGAATACAGCATCACATATTTGTTTTGACAAAATGGTTAATTTCTTCCTCACAGCAATTTATTAATTGATTCACCACCCTCTTGTTTATGTATGTCGTATTGACACCAGTATTTTCTAAAAGTTCATGTAAAAGCTTATCACCCCTATCTATTTTAAACCTAACAAGAGCCCTAAAGCAACCATCGTTAGATTGTACCAGATTAAAGTCACCCTCTTCATTCAGCAATGCTCCATGGTCTCGATGACCCCTTAAGGGTACGTTTTACTGACCATGAAGTATAATTGTCTGTAAAATAGGAGTTAACCGAGAAGGATATTCCAACACTTGATTTTTTCTTTCTTCGGAAATCATATTTCTTAGGTCTAGCTCTGGTTGGTATAAAATGTGGCAATAAAGGATCGTCCTGAAATTAAAACAGAATTTTAATAGGAGGATGTGGATGGGAATAATTATTATGATAATTTGATTACACACGGCACACCACTCCTCCTTACTAAAGGTCGTAATAAAGTTTGGCCTGAGTCTGCCAGGAACCAGGAATGACCTGCAAAATTAGCACCCTAAACAGGAAAAAGTAGGGGCTTTGATCGTCACAAAGCTTTCCCTTATTCATTGACTAAAGTAAAAAAATAAAAAACGCGCCTTTAACGCACTAAGAATTATAAAATAATGTAATTTACTTAAAATATTTTGGAATGCCAAGAAAGATTATGAGACGCTTTGTTAATATTAGTTGAAAGTATATGTACGTGCTTCTCAAAGGAACGTAACCCTAAAAGCACTTCACACCTTTTTGTTGGCATTCCAAAATATTTAAATAAATTACATTATTATATAGTTTTTAATGTTTTGAAAGCGTGTTTTTTAGGTTTTTTAACCTAGAATTTAGTTTTGACTTTTTAGTTTTAATATTATTTTCAAAGGAGCACAAGAAACAATAAAAGTTCGTGGTGTTCCTAAGTGGTCACCCATCCAACTACTAACCACGCTAGGCGTTGTTTAACTTCGAAGATCGGATGAAAAAGATAACACCAACGCATTTTTTTAAGTACCAATTACCTATCTTTTAAAACAGCCTCATAATGGATAACGCCTCATTTGATGTTGCTGTAAAACACCGTCGGCTTCCGCTAACTTTGCAAAATTGACTACAGGCTCTAATACGAGTTTTCTCGGTTTTACAGGTTTTTTGTCCATCACCTAAAGTTTTTGAGGTAAAAATAGAACAATATGCTCTTCTCTTCTCGTCCTCATGTCGTATGACTTGAGTATGGAAATATATAAACACCGTCTGGTAACCAATGATTTGTAAGGAATTGAAAACGGGTTAAATCATCTATTACATTTATTCTGTCCAGAAATTTACCAATGCCATAGTCATTTTGCAAACTATCTTCCTTTTGGTTTCCTTTTAAATGCTCCGAATGCTCAGATATTGCACAATCTGCACATGTGGTTTCATGCGCTTTAGGTTTAGCAACGACAGAAGAATGATTCGGCTGCTCACATGTGTTACTGGTATTGGTGCTGGTAATTTGAAGGGATATTTGGTCTGATTCTGATTCTACTGGCTCTTCGTTGTGATCTCTCGTTTTCAGTTTTTTTTAAATAAAAGTATTTCTTGCTGAACCAGGTCTTTTCTGCCATCCCTGGGACATATTAGAATTTTAGGCAACACAACACAGGCAATTAAAGTTTTTGACAGTAATAAAGTAGAAACAAAATAAGCAAATAATATCCAAGCAATCGAAAAAAAAGTGTAAAATTACCGCGGACTCGCGGAGCACGGTTCTGTGCTCTGTAACATGCGCATTATCGTTACCGTTACAAAACAAACTAAGCTAATAGACAGCAGGCGAAGGTCACGATCTCCGCGAATAGCGATGCAAATGGTACGCAATGATACCAGATTGTAATTAAAATTCGGGTGTTGAAATAATTTGTTTATGTAGTTAGTTATTGTGAATAGAGTAAACATTTTAATTTTTTTGTTTATACGTAAAGGAAACAAAAAACGAAACCTCATGCTGAAAATTATTTGAAAAGAAAACTCATGCTGAGGGGGGGGGCAGGTGTAGATACAGCTTGGATTTATAGGAGGGGTAATTTACAAGTTTTTTTCCAACATTACACAAAATTGACTACCAAAAACAAAAAAATCCATATGCTATATTTATTTATGTTTGATTTTATTGAATGTATTTTCAAAATATTATTTTCGTAAATAGGTATTTAATCAATAAAAAGGGCAGTTTTTGTCGGAAATTAAAAAAATCATAATCAGGACGAATTAATAATCCTTTCCTGAATTTACCGAGAATACTATTCACAAAATAAGGAATGTAAGCAAAACTGAGTGGAGCCACTTTTTTATAAAGCAGGTTTTCAATTTTCTTTTTTAGTCTATTCCTGATTTGAATGAAAGAGTAATTGACAAATTTGCCGCAAAGAAAACTAGGCATACTGATTTGCTTTTAAAAAAATAAAATTATTCGTTTATTGTGGATTTCATTATGTGGAATGCAGACAATCACGAACAGTGTGTTAATTTTGTGGTGACTATATATTGCGAAGTATATTGAATTATTATCAATCCCGCCGACAACTGAGTTATTTCAATTAGTTAAATTATATATTATATTTTATTCTCCACATAAACTGCGGCCTACAGCATTGTCACTTTCTAAAGTCTCGAGTCACCATATGTATACTACCCTATGCTATTGAATTTACGGGATATTGCAACGAAAAATTTTCAAATATTTAATAGCAAATTCTCAAGAAGCCAGTCAGTACCAAAAGAGTGGAAAGAATATATTATATATTATCGTCCCTATTAAGAAACCTGGTAATGCACGTCATTTTACAAAGAGATTGTTGCTTTGTATTCTAAAAACATGTGGGAGAATCTTAGAGAACGGATTGGAATTCTTGATGAATAAACTTAAATTATTTCCAAAAACTTATTTTAACTTTAATAGAGGAATATCAACACAGAAACTTATAGCCAACTTAGTGACTGATATTCAACTTGGGTCCATAAAAAATCAATACCCCTCAGCGCTTTTTTGGATATACAAGAAGCATAAGATTATGTTGTATAGTGTATATGCTGTACTAGCTGATAAAATGCATAAAATGGGAATCCCGAAAAAAAAATGTTGAAAACCCATATGACATCAATCACTCTTACATCGTGTATATTCGTACCAATGGAGGGATAACGAAAGCGAAAGAAGCTACAATTGGACTTTCACAAGGTAGCAATTTAAGCCCAATTTTCTACATTTATATATACAAATGATATAGAGAAATTATTCGAAAATACAGACATATGTTTGTAGACACAGAAGAATTCAACAATCAAACATCACTAAAATAAATAGGAATACTTTCTGTACTACAAAAATCGACAGTTAAATTCATAGGCATCTATTTGAACAGAAAAATTCTTTGGAAAGACCAAAATAATATATATTGGTTAAGAGAGCTGAGAACGGGTTAAATATCATAAGCGCATTTAGTCACTAAAAAATGGGGAGCAGATCCTAACAGTTGCTTTTACACGGCTTTTGGCCGTTCTATATTGGACTACTCTAGTATTTTTTATGGAACACACTCAAGAAACTAGAATTAATAAAAATAAATTAATTAGACAAAACGTCGTTTTTTTAAACAGTACATCCATTTCTGATAAATTTCTATTAAAGCATATATCCAAAAAGAGCATACTTAATAATGCACTAAACGAATTTACGATTTACTGTTATACTCTCCCGTACTGGAATGTAAAAAAATCCTTATGTGGATCCAAAGTTATTCTTGGATAACTCACTATAAAGATCATATTATTTACGGTAATAATTATCTATTTTATTTTCAGTTGTTCTTTGACAATAATCCTAAAGTAACAATTACAAACAAATACTGTAAAAACTCTACAATAAAATTATAAAAAAACATTTTTAGAAGCCACTACCAGACAAAAATACGAAGAAAAGGCTGTAGTACCAGAAAACAATCAATTAAAAATTTTAAATTGCTTGGAAAACAATAGGTGTGTAATTTTTTCCGATAGCACAAGGTCATTAATTAAAATAAGTATATGAACAAAGTGGTCTATTTAGTTTAATTTAGAGCCCATGTGGGCATTCCTAAAAATCAGCTTGATGAGAAAACGGCCAAAGATTAGATTAGATAGAAGACGTAATTAGTATAACAAAAGGAAAAAAAAAGAAACAAGACTGGCAACCTCAGTTTACCAGGCACGATTAGGGAATCCAAAAACATCCTATGATGCCACCCTGTCAAAACGATTGACACAGGTTTTCTAGGTGCTCTGCGACGGGGGTAAGTCCGTTTTTATTTTACATTCTGGCGTTGGATGTTGGAATCAATTATATAGTTGCATTAAAGTATCTGGTGGAAGCTCTTGAAAATGTTTGTGTGGACGACAACATTTACTGGCGATTTCAACCCCTTTCTTCTACCTATTTGGCGAGCTTGTACGAGGTAGGTTCTAAAAATCGTGAAGTCACACATAAAAATTACAGGTGCGCAAATCTTATCTTGTTGGTATTCAGTTCACGCTATTGGATCCTTTAAGGTAACGATTAGGGGAACCCTGGATATTTTCTAAAAAAAATGAGGCATCTTCCCAAATTGGAAATTATTCTGTAACTGAGTTTAAAAATAATTTGGTATTTTATAATTCATCCTTTATTGCCGCATAAATAATTTTTGAAAATTTTGTAGATCGTTATGATGCCGGATGCTTGTTTGTCTCTGGACAGTGACACTTAGCTTCTGGTATTGATTTGAGCGATGGTTTTAAATGTGTAGGACGAAACCAGTATTGTTAACTATTTTTGGGGGAGATCATATGGATAGGGCAAAAAACCATATTTTAACCAATTTTTTAGAAGAAAAATCGTACAGTATTTTTTGTGTTTTTATTTATGAATGCAAAAATCAATTTAGTTGAAGATAAATAAAATAAATATTTGAAGAAAATAATATTCAATCAAAAATTTCAATAAAACCATTGATATTTACTTTCCTCGTAAAAGGGAAGCATTGTAATCGTGAAAAAATCAACCTCCGAGATTTTTTCAGATCTTTACATTTCAGGGTCCCTAGATGCCGAAAAACATGTTCTCTCGATTCCGTTGGTCTGTCTGTTCCGGACATGGCTAAAAAACTACTTACCCGATTGTCTTCAAATTTTGGTCAAAAATTAAGGGTTATATGGGGATGATCTGGTAACATTTTGGTAAAAATCCCATATGGCAAAGCAAAATGGCGGCCTAGTGAAATCTTAAAAAAATTATTACTATATTTTGTACAAAAATCAAGTATTATGTAGGAATCAACTAGTAAGAAAATGGCGGCTTAATAAAATATTTAAAAATTCAGCCTGAAAAACTACTTAATGAACTGATATCAAATTGTGTGCCATAACTAATTGTGGTATAGAGATTAACTAGTAAAACTGTTGTATTAATTCAAGATAGTGGAACAAAATGGCAGCCAAATAACATTTTTGTGATCATGAAAAGTACCAGGTTTTAAATATCTTCACGTTTTAGCATCGCATCTATCGTTTTGTCTGTCTCTCAGTTCGAGGCATAGGTTAAAAACTACTCATCAGATTGAATTCAAATTTTAATAAAAAATTAAGGGTCATATGGGGATGACCTGATAATATTTTGGTAAAAATCCAATATACCGGAACAAGATGGCGGCCTAGTGAAGTGTTAAAAAAATATTACTAAAAAAACTAATTATTTTCACAAAAATCAAGTGTTACATAAGAATAAACTGGTAACATTTTGGTATGAATATAAGATAGCAAAACAAAATGGTGGCCTAATAAAATATTTAAAAAATCAGCCTGAAAAACTACTTATTACATTAATTCAAATTCAAATATGATGGAACAAAATTGCGCCAATAAAAGTGTGTGAAAAGACGTGTGTATATGTATACTATGTACTGAACTAAATTGGGTCACACTTCATTATTCTTAATAAAAAGAAATAATCATAACGAGGGAAGTTCCGGGTAAAAGAAATTTACCGATTTTTTTGTTTATATATTAGATTGTATTATATATTGATGCGTCTTTTTGAAGTCAGCTTTAAAATAATTAAACAGTAAATAGTTATTACCAATGTTATTACTATGGTTATTAGTCATTAAAGAACTCGGTACAATATAATTAAAGCTCAGAATGTTAGTTTTAACTTTTCAGTATTTTTTTGTCCGTGTAATTTTCACCTTTTAGTTCATTTTTTCCATTTGAGGTTCCCTACCATCCTCAGAAATCGAAAGTTCTTTTATTTTGTCCTGCGAAACATAGGAATCAGATTAAGTCTGAAATTAGAATTTTTGTAAATGACCAACTAATTCAGTTTACCTCTCAGGCTAAAAATCTCGGTTTGGTCTTTGACAAAAATTTAAGATTTGTAAATCACGTTACTAACATCACAAAGCAATGTTCTATGCGTCTTAAGCTGCTTTATGGTAATAAAAACTTATTAACATTCTAGATGAAAAAAAATGTGTGAGAGCTTAATTTTGTCTGAGGTATGTTATGGTTGCATAGTATACTACCCCTGTTTAGACAAAACTTACTTCCAACAGTCTACAGAAAATTCAAAATACATATTGCAGACTTGTGTGTAATTTAAGGAAATATGATCATATAACCCCTGCCTATGCCCTAACAAAGTGGTTACGGATTAGTAATCTATTCGTCTATCACCTTATGTTTACTATTAAAATATTAAATACATCCACTTCTAAATATGTATGTGATAAGCTAGTTTTTAGAGAAATATATATACATTGAATCTAAGAAACCTTTTAAAACTTACTATGCCTCACCACAGGACAGCCATGTTTCGGCGTACCTTCACATATAAAGCCGTCGAGGAATTCAACTCGCTAAACAATAATATTGTGACCTTAATTCATAAAGATACTTTTAGGTCCGTCTTAAAAAATCATCTTTTTTCACGCCAGTAAGTTTTTATTGTTTTCTTTAGATTTGTACTATATTTTGTATAATTTATTATCAGTTTTTTTTTGGGTTTAGTATGAATGGCCGTTAGGCTAGACTCCGCCTTTGTAATTATTAATTAATTGCTATCAAGTCGTTATTTATTTATTTATTTATTTACTTACCATTGTTGCTGTGCAAGCTTTGCTCAGCTTCGGCTTGAGATGAGCAGCGGGACAATGTAGGACGTAGTAGGTATTTGTTCGTAGTAAATGAGTAACAATTATCGTGGTTAATAACGTACTGATTTATTCTAAGATTTACATTCCATTTATACAACTATCAATTAAACAATGCGTGCTATCTCAATGATGCAAAATAGTAAAATATAAAAACATTATATTATGTATAGTCATCAGAACGTGCAAGGTTCAACTGACGTGACTGTAAGAAGGTCAGTGTAGACACTGTACATACCATCTAAGTAAATATTAAATATGCATAGAATTGTCTTATTAAATTATAGAAATTTTATGTGTAATTGTGAGAATTATACATTCTGCGGCCTGTCTCCGATGGATGAAGTGAGAGATCTTAACTCAAATTCCTCGTTTTGAGTGGTCCTGTGATCTGGTTTCCTGTTGCGTTTCGTCTGTTGATGCTGTGCTACAATGATTTTGGCTGTATACCATCCTGCAATTATAAGAATGGCTATGATAATTGTAGTGATGCTGCTAATTGCTATGGAATGATGGTGAATGTTTCGCCAAAGAATGTTCTGTAGTTGCTCTTGTTGGTGTTCTTGATCGTTTATCAATTCATGAAGGCTGTCTGTCAGTTCGAACACTGGCTCGGTTGGTAAAATGTCTAGTTGTTTCTGGTGGATTGCTTAAGTTTGGAATTGGAATAACTATTTAACACTGGAACGGTGGTGCTTCGTTTAGGCGTGAGTATTTTGTTTTGTTTGAATCTATACACTCTTGAGATATTTGAATTATCTTCCTGTGCGTTTTTTTCCCGCGCACCAGTGCAGGAGAATTGCTTGACCATTTTCTTAAATTGAATTCGAACTACAAATCTTCCTTCTTTGTCTTGTTGTGTGGTTTTTTCGTAAAATTCTTCGCACGCTTGTTCTTCCTGTGTTAATTGGTGACATGGCATTATTTCTTATCTCCCAGAATTTTGTTAGCTGATTATCTTCTTCATATTGAGAAATCATACTAATTACTTCAATACTTTGAGGCTCAGATAATATAGAACCAGACACAATCCAACCCAGTTCCGTGTTTTGTTTCAGAAGACCCTCTTTAGTTTTCTGAAGGTCGTTCAGGATTATGGTTGCATATTCCTTGGCTCCTAAAATTCCATCTATTGGTCCAGGAGTCATAAAGGTAGTGTCTGCTAAAACTTCATTTTTCCAGTTGTCTATGTTATGTATTTGGAGTTTTTGTTTCGGCATGGAACGTGTTAACTTTGGGAGGACTATCATGTTAACTTCCATAGAAAATGTACTTTTGAATCTTGGTCTAATCTGGGCATTAGTGGACCATTTGGAAATTTTAGGGTCTCCCCCGCCAACACCAGATATTTCAGCTCTGATGTGGCGGCGTGGCAAATTTAGTCGTTGGGCGGCTTCTTCCGTAACAAACGAAGATTGTGAACCTTGATCGATCAGAAGTCGTAATGGCTGCGATGAACTTGAAGTGGAAACTTCAACAAGGACTGTTGCGAGAAGAACGTTCTCTTCTTGTTTGCTAGTATGGTGTGTTGAAGTATTTCTATTGGTGTTAGGTTGATTATTTGACCTTCCTGCACCGGCGTTGTATTGGGAATTTCTTGGTGGATTGTTAGAACTTCTTTGAAAACCTCTGGGTTGGTAGTCTGTTGACCGTTGTTGGTTTTGTTGATATCTTTCAAGGTGTAGAAGTGTATGATGCTGGCGACTGCATATATTGCACCTTGTTTGGCTGAAACACCTTTTGCCAACATCATGACTTAAGCAATTATAGCACATGTGTTTTTCTTGGATTTGTTTGTTTCTTTCTTCTGCTGAAAGCGTTTTGAACTTTTGGCAGTGGTACGTCATGTGTTGTTTATCTTTGCAGAATAGACAACCAGCGTTACTGTGTTTTTTGTTATTGTCTGATGCGACGTTAACGGCAATGGTTTCTAATGACTGGAATCGTCTTTCTAAGAAGTTTATATCATCTGCTGATGATGCTAACTTGGTTAGCGAAACGCGCGTCCAGAACGTAACAAGTTGTGGTGTAGTGTGGTTAAAACTCTTGTATTTTGATCTTTCTAAGAAGTTCATAAATTCTTCGAACTCTGGGATATCATGCGGCTTCTGAAGATTTTGTTCGTATAGACGGTTGGTTTCAGAATCCCATTTTCTGAGGATTATTCGAATTACCATTGGACCCCATGTATCGATTTCTACATCTTGGTTTTTCAACGTCTGTAGACATTCTCTTGTAGTGTCGTGTAGTTGTTTTAGTTTCAGTGCGTCTTCTTTTGTAACCGTTGGTACGTCTAATATCTTATCAATTAGTTGGAATGTTAGTAGCCTTTTGTTTTCATATCGCTTTTGCAATAACTCCCATGCTGTTTCGTAATTAGCTTCAGTTGACTCAAGGTGTTGAATCAATTTGCCTGCTTCTCCCCGTGTGTGGGTTTTCAGATAGTGCATCTTTTCGGCCTTGGTCAGTGCTTGGTTTTCATGAATTACTCTTTTGAATATATCGAAGAAATTAGACCAGTTTTCATATCCTCCATAAAAGATCGGGATAACGACTTTTGGAATTGCTAACTTTTGCTGTGGCTGGTTCACCACGATTTGTTGAGTTTGGGCCATGATATTATCTTGAGCTTCTAAAGTTAGTTTTTCCAGAATTTCTTCGTACTGGCCAAGAGTGTCTGCATAAGTATTATTGACAAAATAGTTGTTTTGAAACTTTGTTTCATTTATCATTATTTCTTCATGCAGTTGATGAATAGCATCCCATTGTTTTTTAATTTTTTCCATGTGAAGCTTATAGCGAGATTTGGACTTTCCTTGGCTTAGTTCCGTTTCAATTTGGTTTAGGTCGGTTTGTAGTTGTTGCAGCCTGAAGTTTTGTTTTTTCAGACGGTGTTCTTGTTCTTTTTCCGCCAAGGGATCGGCGGAACTTGCTGAAGGTGTTTCTGCTTTTGGACAGGTTTTTAGGTAGTTTAGTACTTCTTCGTATTTTTCTTTTAATTGGTTGTCATATTTTTTGGTAAAATATGCATGTTCGGTGAGGTTTAGGTTTTTTATTTCCTTGTCATTTTTCTGGATACTTTTCCATATTTTTTCTAAGGTGGCGATGCGGTCTTTTATATATGTTTCAGTTTTTCTCAAAGAAGAGTCCTTCTTGCTATTGCTGATAAGCTGGATTATTTGTTTTCCTAGTTCTTCTTGTTCTTGAACAAGCTCATTCATTTTGCTTTCCGCAGACATGATGAATTTTTGAACAGACGGGACGGGATATTTTGTTTGTTTATTTGTTTTTTGTTTACTTTCGGCTAGTTTGCAAGTAGTGTCTGTTTGTGTTGTATGTTAAGCTGAGTTCAATAATATATGCCCGCCAGCGTGAACTTGGCACAGGAATACCTTATTAAACCCTTAAAGTATTTTCCTCGCCAGCGTTAACTGGTCACGGGGAAAAGCCTTTGCTTGTGTGTGATACTCAATCGTGGAAACGATAATATATGCCCGCCAGCGTGAACTGGCACAGGTATATCTTATTTATTCCTTTTAGTATTCCCCTCGCCAGCGGTAACTGGGCAACAAGGAAAATACCAATTATTAAGTAACGTGTATATTTGTGTGTACGAGTGAAGCTAACGGCACTTTGCTTTTTCCCACCACTTAGTTTTTTCGAGTGCTTCTTCACGTTACCCTACTCAGTTCAGGCAACGACACCCTAAAACAGGTTTTGGTGGTAAGCTATTCGCCGAAAAGCTCTTTAAATCTTGCTTCTAGCCTGGTTACGAATTCAAACGGTTTTTTATCTATGGTTGGCGTAACTGGCAAACCTGAATTGTGCGTTTTGATGTCAACTCCGTCTAAAGAAGCTATAACGATTTCTTCTAATTTTTCTTGACGTTTCTTAGCTCTTTGGTTTCTGTTCAGCTTTTTTCTTGCCATGTACGACAGACTTCCTGACAACTGTGATTATATGGTTGGTTTTGGTTGCTTGTAGATGGACGGACGATAAAGTTGATGGACGGATACACGGTTGTGTATATTGGACGGATGTTCTTCGGTTGAAGAACGGCTTTAAGGCTCGAAGGACCAATGTGCAAGCTTTGCTTGCCAATAGCTTTGCTCAGCTTCGGCTTGAGATGAGCAGCGGGACGATGTAGGACGTAGTAGGTATTTGTTCGTAGTAAATGAGTAACAATTATCGTGGTTAATAACGTACTGATTTATTCTAAGATTTACATTCCATTTATACAACTATCAATTAAACAATGCGTGCGATCTCAATGATGCAAAATAGTAAAATTTAATAACATTATATTATGTATAGTCATCAGAACGTGCAAGGTTCAACTGACGTGACTGTTAGAAGGTCAGTATAGACACTGTACATACCATCTAAGTAAATATTAAATATGCATAGAATTGTCTTATTAAATTATAGAAATTTTATGTGTAATTGTGAGAATTATACAGTTGCAGTCACCAATAAGGCTACATTTGCTACAAATGTTATTAACAAGTAAAAGACCATCTGTCAAACATTTCTAGGTTTAGGCTTAAAAACTGTGAAGTTGCCCTTTACAATAAAATTTCGACAAATTCTTGTAAATAGAACTAAAAAAGGTAAAATAGGATGTTTATATTTAAAAAATTAAATCGCCAAATAAAAAACGCTGAAATGTAAAAGAATGACATTTCGTACCATACCTATTAAAACTCTTGATATTTTGAAGTTCTGTTACTAATGTCGACTTCAAAACAATTACGTTTCCAAGATATATAAAAATGATATTTTTGAAGTCGGCATTATTTCATTAGCTATGACCATAGGCAAAGCCTATATAAAACTAGCTGCGAATATTCAACAGCGGTGTGTTTGGTCTCGCGGGTCCAGTTTTACGATGCGATGTGGCCAAGTGGATACCTCGCGACCCGATGACCGCTTTACAATTGGAAAAAATAGTGTGATCAAAGGTTAAGAAATCTGCACAGTATTAAAATTAAAACGAATATCTAAATCGCGATAAATTTTAATTCTTTTTGCAAGTTTAATGAACTTAATAAAATGGAAAGTTTTTATTTTTGTTAATGTATGTATAAAAACCTCTATTATCTTGGAGGTTTATAAATGAACTTGATTCTTAAATATGGAGTGTGATTGGCTTTTCTGCTAATAAAAGTATCCAGTATGGAGGTTTATAGAGTTAATAATTTTATTTTTATATTAGTCGGCGAATTAATAATAAAATACTTTTTAAAGTTTTCCAGATATAAGGCTAATCGTACTTTGTGTAGCACGTTGTATACAAATGTGATACACATAAGTTGCATGAGTGTGGAAAATTATTTTCAAACGAGTTATACACTGTATTTTTTTTCTACGACTGCACTCTATTCTTTACAGAACAAAGTTAACCATTGACGTGACAAAAATTCCTCAAATATCACATTAAAATTGAAACTAGAGTAGAAACGACTGGAAACCGACAACCATCGATATATGAATGAAACATGACATAGGCTATATTTTACTCAATGATAAAAATAAAAAAATTCATTTTTAAAAGTTAATTTATATGCAGGCTGTACCTAAACATACACAGAGGCTTTTCAAGTAATTTAAATAAATCGCAGCTATGTAATTATCAAACGTGGAGTAAAAACCGATCCAGAGAAGACTGAAGTCATTCATAATTCGAAGGACAGACATGAACTAAGAAGTTTTCTGGGACTTTGTACATACCATAGACGATTTATAAAAGGTTTTGCTAATATCGCTAGACCGTTACATCGACTTACTGAAAGCAATAACAGCTATGTCTGGACCCAAGAATGTGAAGGCATTTAACAACTTAAAGAAAGCCTTGTGTAATCCTTTAGAGTTGTCATATCCTGAGTCATCCCAGAGGTTTATCGTGGACATTGATGCCAGCAAGGCCGTAGTAATAGCCTACTTTAGCAAGGTTCTTTCTAGACCTCAACGCAACTATTGTGTGACAAGGAAAGAACTACTGAATACTGTTAAAACATTGGAGCACTTTTATAAGTATTTGTACGGGCAAAAATTCGTTTTAAGAACGGATCATGCGTTACAAATGGTTGCTACAATTTAAGAATCCCGAGGGACAAATAGGGAGGTGGTTGCAGCGTCTACAGGAATATGACGTTAAAGTTGAACATCGCACACTGGTCGATTTTTACGGAAACGTGGTAAAAAATAGAAACATTAAAAATGTTACTGAGAACAGAGAGAACTTATTTAATAATGATAGTTACACTTATTTAAAATAGTTTTTACTGGATATGATAATGTTTGGAGGAGTATCTTGGACCCCTGGGACTACAAAGACCATTTAGTGAACGTAAAAAATAAAGAGCAAATTTTGAAATGTATTTCCAACCTTAGTTTTAAGTAGCTGTTCTAGTAAATCATTACCTCTTTGTTTATAGTCATTTACGCTTATGTATATTATTTGGGATTATAAAAAATTGTTAAAATCCACATTTATATACAGGGTGTACTCACAAGATCATTACTAAAAACATAAATCAAATATACTTACTGTCTAGTTATGTGTATCCTTAAAGTAAAACTCTAATTTCTACACATTAGTCTCCATTGTGCAAAATTGATAAGATCCAAATCTACAGAGTGTCGTCATAAAATAAGAATTAATAGTATAAAACAAAAATTTAAAATTACTTATGTCTAATTATGCCTATTCCCCAAAATAAAACATAAATTCTTAAACGATAAATTATGTCATCATTATACATGTGAAAATTATGTAAAATTTTAAATATCCAAATTTACAGGGTATAGTCAGTCACAGAATAAGTATTAAAAATATACAATAAAAATACCTACTTAGTTATGTCTCGTTGTACTTCTTGTTGTTGTATTTCTAAAATAAAACTTTAACTCCTTAACATTAGATTTTTCAGCATTGTGTATGTATATTTAAAGTAAATATTATACAAAATATCATTGTATCGTAGAATTGAATATGTGAATATATAATATTTATTGGGTTCTTTATTTTGGATTGTTTGAACTATCATTCACTATTAGAGGCCTAAGTAATTCCAGTGCCTCAGGAAAGAATGTCTTAATCTTTTTTTGTGCTAGTGCTCTTAAACCCAGTATAAAAGGATCCGAGGAGAAAAAAAGTCGATTTATTACATCTTTTAAACTATCAGTTCTCGAAGTCTTCCGGGAAAAATCCTTCCTATATTTTTTTATGTCTTTATTCCGGGCTTCTTGTGCCTCCTTGGATAATTGCCCTATTGGAATAAGCGAGTTAATTATGCCTGATCCGTGAATCAAAACCTTATGCACGGTAACAGGCATAACATACCAGGGATACAAAGATACAAAAAGTTTTGCTGTTTCTAGTGAATATTTTTTGAATTCATCTATATTAATATCAAATCCTGACGACAGAGTTTGCAATAACACATGAAATTTTGTAATTATATTAAAATAAATTTTAGTTATTTCTACATCCTCAAAAAATCTCCACGCTGTGTTTCCATTATTGGAACTACCGAAACCTGGCTTCGGTTTGTCTACAATTAGCCCCATCTGAGAACGAAGTTGTTCCTGAATATGTTTCTTTGATTCTAAAACTTTTAACTTATCTTCCGCACCTCTAGCTTGCCACTTGAAAATGCTCGTTTTATAAGCTAAATGTAAAAGACATTCAAAGAAACGTGTCCAGGCGTGTAATGTTGAGAGTCCATATTTCAAATTATTGTAAGCAGTCGATCTTTGAATAACAGCATCAATATTATTGATGTCCCTGGATGTGACCCCACAAATATATGAGTTGAACTATTTGATGTTAGAGCATTGCAAACTTTGTCGTCAATCATTGTGAGATATAGTTCAAAATGTACCGTTATTCTTTTATTATTAAGAATATACTTAAAAGGAACAACTTTGTTTATTTGATCATCCATATTTTTCTTTTCCTGCATAGTCATTTCTATTGTTTCATGGGCGAATTGTAAGTTAAGTGGCCTAAAAAATTGAGGAGATGAAGATCTTGGATTTTGCCAGATGATGGACTCAAAGTTTCTGGGCTCGTTGCATACCAGTTTAATAGGCACTAAAGATATTATATTCATTACAAATTTTTTTTCTCTACGTTTTTGGACTTTTTGACAAATTAGTTGGACACCCTGTACAGAGGTATTTGGCTTAATTTCGTTTTCAACATTGATTTATTCTATTTAACAAACAAATACAGTGAGACATTCTATAACTAATGATAAATCTTGCATGACATCATTTAAACACACTACATATTAATGCAAAGTTCGATTTTTAGACCCAAGACGCAATTTAATTTTAAATTTTATAGAAAAAACTGCAAATATCTGCAAAATTTTATTTTTGGATACTTACGATAAGTAATCATAGAAGTAAAAAAATTATATTAGAAACCGGGATCTGAGGCGGAACATAAACAAAAAGCTTTCTATAATATAGGTTCCTTAAAAAAAAGTTGCAATTTGCAGACATTGAGATTTTGGACTTAAGTTTCCACTACTATCCTACTTATATCTAAAACTTATACATATTTTGTAACTACATACCTTAAGATTTAACATCCACCGAAAATAAGTATCGATCCAGGTAATAACTTTTTTGTAGCAACTATTAAAATTTTACACTTTTTTCAGATTATAGTCTTACAAAGCATTACCTGCTGACATATTTCTATTTTGACGTCTGCTGTCAGTGAACGACAAATGCTGGAAAGAATTTTTTCACAGCCAACTTATTGTTTGCAATATTGACTTTAAATTTAGGACATTTTTGGTCATGTTGAGATAAAGTAAATTTTATGCATTTATGCCGTGATTCCAGGCAAATCGACCAGTGTGCATTGGAAGGGGATAAACCATAAAAATACTGATGCTTTATCAAGAAGACCATTCCCAGAAAGTTGCAAACATTGCAGTAGAAACGAGGAAAGAGAAGGTCCTGACGATTTTTGCCGAAGAATAGCACTTCAAAGCTCTCAAGAGTGGGACCCAAAAGTTGTATCCAAAGATCAGCAAGAAGACCGAGATATTGGTCCTATAACCAAGCTGAAATTAGCAAATTCACCAAGACCTTGCTACCAAGATATTGCAGCCAAATCCCAGAAATTTAAAGGATACTGGGCTTTAAGGACTTTTTGGTGATAAAAGACGGTCTGTTAAAAAGAATCTAGTAAATTCCTGACGGCAAAAATAACAAATATCAAACTATTTTGACCTCAAAGAAAATTCCAAGCAAGCCGTACACAACGGTGTCGGCGGAGAAAAGTTTGAAAAAAGGTTTTATTGGTTGGGAAGTCGTGCAGATGTGAAAGATTGGTGCCGAACCTGTGAGACTGCGCCGCCAGTAAAGGACCCCAAACTCGTACTTGTAGCAAAATGAAGCAGTCTAACGTGGGAGCACCCTCTGAATCAATTGCCATTGATGTAGCAGACTCATTTTCAGTTAGTAAGTCCGAAAATCGCTTTGTGCTAGTAGCGATTGATTACTTCAGAAAATGGCCGGAAGTCTATGGAACACCCAATCAAGAAGCCATCACTGTTATCGACGTACTATTTCAAGAATGGATTTGCCGATATGGAATTCCAAGGCAAATAGACTCGGACCAAGGCAGGAACTTTCAATCCGATATATTCAAAAGCAGTCTATTAGGAATCCATAAGACAAGAACAACTCTTCGTCTACAGTTAATTGAAATGGTTGACAGATTTAATAGAACTTTGGGAAAACTACCTGAAAATCCAAGTGAATGAACAACGAAGTGACTGGGATAAATGCAATTTAATTTTTTTAATTTCGAGCCTATGGTTCTGCAGTTCATGAATCCACTGGAAAAACACCTGCTAGTGTAATATTTGGATCCGATTTACAGCTTCCAATCGACCTCTTGACAAGACGTCCTCCTGTCAATAAGGTAACTACCACGGATTATTCCAGCCAGGTTAGTAAGTGCCTGAAAACTAACTTTTTTCCCTAACAAAACTCGGGTGTGCCACAGGGGTCCGTTTTGGGACCATTACTCTTTCTTATTTTTGTTAATGATCTTCCATACCTTTTAATTGTAGGAAAATTTACTACATTTGCAGACGTTACTACAATTCTTTGGCATGGTTGTAATATCGATACACTTAAAATGCAGATTGATAGGGAGGGATATAACTAAAATAAAGCACTGGTGTGACGCATTTTTTTTATCGTGTAACATCCGTAGGACTAACGTGTTAAGTTTTAAATGTGATATAGAAGAAATATCCTTGGAAAACTAGGTTATTTCCAGGCCTTAAAATTTGAAAGCCATATAATCAGTTTGGGTCACAAAATTTCATCAGGCTGTTATGCCCTGAGAGTTGTATCTAATAATTTAGACATTGCTAGAGCGAGGAATTCCTATTTTGCACTAGTGGAATCTCACCTTAAGTATGGTATCTGCTTTTGGGGTTCGTGCTCACAATACCTGTTTAATTCTGTGTTTGTCCTACAAAAACGGGCAGTAAGATATATGTGTAGTGTTAATATTCGTGATTCTTGCCGTCCCTTGTTCGTTAAGTACAAAATTTTAACTCTTTATTGTATTTTTATTTTGGAAATCTCCTGTCTAGTGTATAAAAATATAAGCATGAATTATATTTGCCCTCACATTATAATACGCGGCATTCACATTATCTTAACCTGCCTATTCCTCGAACAGAATTAAACAAAAAATAATTTGTATATGGTGGTAAAAAATGTTTAATTATCTTCCTTTAAGTCTTAGAGGGCAACATTGTAAAACAAAATTTAGAAAACAAACAAAGAAACTTGCTAAAGAAGGCATATTACACCTTAATAGAATTTTTCAATGACAGATTTAATTAGCTATTTCATTTTAAATTATTGACACAATTTTATTTTATTGTGTTTTTTGTTTGTGCATGTAATTAAAATGATAGATTGGAGTGTTTTTGACTATGCCTTGTTGTTGCCTTTATGTGTATTAAATTTAGTTTTATATTTATTTGCTTAGTTTCATATCCACTTGTTTATATTTATTTATTGTATTCCCAGTTTTACTTTTAAGTAGCTTTGTCAATAAATACTCTGTATTTCAGAGAATAAAGCAATTTTTGAATTTGAGATTTCGAAGTGTAAACAAGCTGACAGTGATAAGTTTAAAGTTACCTTAGTTACGATTGTTAGGTATAACCACTCTTTACCTTCCCTACCTATAAGCTGTATTAAAAGCAGTGCATTCAGAAACTACGTCGTTGTATATCGGCCAATCCGGAACAATATCAATATATATATATATATATATATATATATATATATATATATATATATATATATACATATATATACAGGATGGCGCATCGGAAACGAAACAGAGGTAATTACGAGCAGCTCATAATTTTTTTTGAAAAACGGCGGAACCTGTAGATTTTGTGGGACCATAGATTTTGTTTTTGAGGGGGAAATTATCATAAAATCACGTTCATGCCAGCAGCCCCCTAGGCGGGGGTGGCACCATAAAGGCCCATATAGGGCGAAACGTCGACAATTATGCCGGTAGAGATGATGGAAAGCGCTTAAAGTTTTGTCATTATAATGGTCCATGATTTGTGGCCCTATACTTGAATAAGCTTACCACAGACAGAATATTTTGTTCGAATAGCCGTTAATTCTTTCTTATTTATGTATCTACTACTACTCCATATACATATATATATATATATATATATATATATATATATATATATATATATATATATATATAACCTGCTGGACACTCGAACTGCATAACGTAATTTTTTGGGGTATTTTTAACGTTCGATATTTCAAAAACGGTAAGATAAATTGAAATGCGGTTTTCGACGTCAGCTTACTCAAGGTGTGTAGATTACAAACTCGACTGGTGGATCGCCAGATATGATGGGAAAAGGTTTGTACAGGGTGTAAACTAAAACTCTGCATTTTTTACAAAATTTCATTTAACGATATTTTTTACAAAACAATATTTTATTTATTGTCATATACACCAAAATAATCTATGATTAGATACAAAAAAACAATTTCTCCCGTTTTTTGAAATTGCCATTTTTTCGGAATATACAGGGGATTTTCAAAAATTTGTACATGGGTTCACAAACAAAATCCCAACTCACTAGTGATAACTCAAATCAAGCTCACTGTGGTATTGTTTTCATTATTTATGACACTGCTATTAGGAAAAAATACAATAATATTATACAGGGGTCTAAAAAAGCTTACAGTTGATTTAATTATTAAAATTTCATGATTTTGCACATTTTTATGCATTGAACATTGAAAACTAAAGAAAGTATAATAAAACGTAAAAATTTTCAATCCCGTTAGTTGATTTACATAAATTAGAGTATTTTACCGAAACGGTTTTTTAAATTCCATCCTAACCTCACTTCCAAAGAAATTAGCGGTGCAAATGTATAGCGCTACTTTTCAACAATATTGTAAAGTGTTTTTTGAATATATTCGATTTTTTAGAACTGAATGATTATTATAACGAAATTGTAGCATTATTATACCTGGAAAGCAAGTACCAGTAGCGTTTTATAATAATTTCATAATTATACCGGGTGGCCAAATAAGCGTGCAATGTACTGTATCTCGGAAACTACTGATTTTAGAAACTTGCTGTTAAATTTTTTTTAACTATAGTGGCCAAATAAATGATGGAAAAAAATTTTGAGTTTCTAAGATGACCGCTAGGGGGCGTAACAGCAAATGAAAAATACATAGAAATGCCGATTTTCGCTGGATTTTTTATTATTTCCGCTAAATTGTAAGATGGAAGGTTTATGGCCTCTGCACCGTCTAATCTTAGTTGGCGTTGCGATAAAAATGTCATGGATTCCATGAATACGACAAAATGCTTAATTGGATATTCTTCCTTGTTTGTCATTTTGACGTACTGTTTCTTAAACTCATATTTTTACATTTTACTTCGTGATTTTACCTTTTATTGATTTTTATTTTGTTTGTTTTTTGTGTATTTAATTCATATCTTCTCGATGCGGAGACTAACTGCTGCCGAAAGGCAAAATGCCCTTAGGCTCTTGGACCAAGGCATGTCTCAGCAAGAAGTCGCAAATTTATATAATGTGAACCAAAGTCAAATTTCGCGGCTAAAAACAAGATTTGAAAATACGGGAAACGACGCATATCGGCACGGTGGTGGTTGGGTGAGGAAAATTAGAGGAAGGGCAGAAATAAATTTAGTACGTAATACGCGCCAACAAAGAACGAAGTGTTCCAGGAAATTGAACGATGAGCTGCGTCGTACAGCTGAAGTGCATGTTTCTGATCGTACTGTAAGGAGGACATTAAACAGAAACAATTTGAGGTAAAACTTTATCATAGCAAGCATTAAATTTGCAAGGTCCAATTTTTATCTACATTTAAAAAAATCTTATTCAAGAAATTCCCAAACCATGAGTAATATGGAAATATCTGTAACATCGAAAGCAATTTATTATTACAAGTAGAGGTCAACAAGTACGAACTAAAAAATAAAATCAAACAAGTTTTTTAGAGCACGACGTAGAGCGAAGTGTCCTCGTTTGCTACCACCTCATCGTGCAGCACGGTTAGCATGGGCCCAAGAACATCGAGATTGGACCATCAATGAGTGGAGAAACTGTTTTTTTTGCGACGAAACAAGGTTCAACCTCATTCATTCGGATGGTAGAATTCTTGTTTGGAGAGAGCCGAATGAAAGGTATGACGAGGAAAACATGGCACCTCAAGAAGCCTTTGGAGGCGGAGGCATTACAGTTTGGGCGGGGGTAATATACAATGGGAAGTCTGATATTTTCACTACCAGACAAACAGTTAATGCTGTAGTCTATAGGGACGATATCATACTTCCCATTGTCGTGCCATTTGCCGCAAATTATGGACACGATTTTCTTTTGGTCGACGATAACGCACGGCCTCATCGAGCGCAAATTGTAACGGAGGCTTTGCAGGTCAATAATATAAATCGTATGAATTGGCCTGCAAAGTCTCCGGATTTGAATATTATAGAGAATGTGTGGTCGCATTTAAAATTATTAGTGAGATCAAGAGATGTTGCCCCAGAAACCTTGAACGAGCTGTCCGAAGCCATACAAGAGGAATGGAACAACGTCCCCCTAGATTTCATTAATAATTTAGTGCACAGCATGTCTCGGAGATGCCGTGAAGTTATTCGTCTGCGAGGAGGGCCAACCAAATATTAACATGGTTACGTTTCTTTTCTTTCTTCTCCTTTCTCTTATCCCAATCCTACAAGGGTTATTTTTTGTTTTTTTAAGGTGTCTAAAAATGTGCCATCGTAGTTAGGTACACTCAAACTATCCAGGGTTTTTCACATCTGATAGTACTGTACAAGGAGGTACCAAGAATGTTATCACGAGTATCAAATACCTCCATTGGTACCGACTTTCATGACCATCAGATTTTGTTTCCTATTCTAAACTTTTTCTTCGCTGTAGTTGAATTAGGTTAACAAATAATTGTTTATTATATTTTAGAATTTTAGAGTTGAATACAGGTATACTATACTATACCTGTGGGTATTATAATATTGAGTGGAATCCAATATGTTACAATATACAGGGTATTGAAAGATGCTTAGTTGGGTTATGGATCAAGTTATAAATGCAAGCTATAGTCCTGTCGATGTTTCGTTTTATTTTCAAGACACTATAAGATCTTCAAAATTGTTGTAACATTTTAAAAACCTTATATAATTAATTTAAAAGTAATCCAGGTGCGATTACTACCTTGGTTACTACACTAATTATTATTAACGTCTTTGAATGTCCTGAAGATCCCTTAAAATAAAGCGAAACGTAGACAGGTATCTAACAGCTTTCATTTATAACTCGGTCCTACATACCTCAAGTAAGCACCTTTCATAAATTCTCTTCGATCGTTGAAGGAATAAAAATATTATTTAATATACAGGGTGCTTCATAAAAAATCTAGAATTTACCGCTAATTTTTAATTGAAGCGGACCTGATAGAACATGTCTCCTTATGTGAGTAACCAAATTCTTACTAAGACTAAGGTCTGCTGTTTAGTTCGCCAGAAACCATCACCATGAGACACTCTGTAAAACTACGAAATTCCTATAAAACGCTACTGGTACCTGTTTTATAGGTATAATAATGCTAGAATTTCGTTATAATAATTATTCAGTTCGAAAAAGTCAAATGGATTTAAAAAACACTCTACAATATTGTCAAAAAGCAACACTGTCCATTTGTGCCGCTACTTTCTCCCAAAGTTAGGTTAGGATGGAATATAAAAAACCGTTTCGGTGAAAGACTCTAATTTATGTAAATCAAGTAACGAGATTGAAAATTTTTACGTTTTATTATACTTTATGTAGTTTTCAATGTTCAACGCATAAAAATATGCAAAAACATGATATTTTAGGAATGAAATCAACTGTAAGCTTTTTTAGAGTCCTGTATATTATAATTGTATTTTTTCCTGATGGCAGCATTGTAAATAATGAGAATAATACAACAATCAGTTTGATGTGAGCTATCACTGGTGAGTTAGGATTTTTTTTGTAAAACCATGTAAAAATTTTTGAAAATCCCCTGTATATTCCGAAAAAATGGCAATTTCAAAAAACGGGAGAAATTGTTTTTTTGTATCTAATGATAGATTATTTTGGTGTATATGACAATAAATAAAATATTGTTTTGTAAAAAATATCGTTAAATAAAATTTGGAAAAAAATGCAGAGTTTTAGTTTACACCCTGTACAAACCTTTTCCCATCATATCTGGCGATCCACCAGTCGAGTTTGTAATCTACACACCTTGAGTAAGCTGACGTCGAAAACCGCATTTCAATTTAGCTTACCGTTTTTGAAATATCGAACGTTAAAAATACCCCAAAAAATTACGTTATGCAGTTCGAGTGTCCAGCAGGTTATATATGGACAAGTGGAGTTTTCAAAAAAATAACCTAGTGGTTGTTTCCATTCTGCACAAAGGCTTCTAACCGTAACCACAGTTGAATTCATAGCGTAAAATTTGCTTCTCCATCGCCAATATCAGATCCAATTATTTTATCCTGATACGCTACTGTTAAACTATACCGCGCTGCGCAGATATCCAACTATCTATTGAGCTTGCTTGATTTAGTTGCTTTTCGAGCTGGTAGATTCTTTGCACCAAGAAAATAATATGTCGCACCTAGTTTATGTAGGAAATTAGGATAGTATGACATTTAAATTCAATTTTGTCTTTAAGTGATTTGGACTGAGTTAATGGAGATAGAAGTTCAATACTAATACAGCCGAGGAGTTTGTCGCTCATCGAAAAACCTACAGCGGTTTTAGAAATAACTGAGATTTTGACTATGCAAAATAACAAGAGTTTTAACCACACTACACCACAACTTGTTACGTTCTGGACGCGCGTTTCGCTAACCAAGTTAGCGTCATCAGCAGATGATATAAACTCAATGCAAAATAATATGATTTCGCTTAGTTTCGGATACGATTTCGGTAAAAATTATACAATTATGAGAGGGGATAACAATACTTATGACCGAAAAGCAAAGCAGTAACATTAATAACCGGAAATTGCCAATTGTTGAAAGTAATTTTTAATGACAAATACAGGTAACTGTTAAAAAAAAGTTTGAAAAGAAATACTATTTATAACAATTCATATCTGGAATACTGAAATTTAGAATTAATATTCATTAGCAATCTGTATTTATTTATAACGAAACGTAATATAAATAATTATTAAATCAACTTGAACTATTCTAAACAGATATTCGGTATTCAGGAAATTCACGCAACCATCTGATAAGCCGATTTTAAGGTCGTTGCTGGCAGTTGTGACATTATATTTAAAAAACAAAGCCATAAACTAAATAATTGTTTTTGCTTAAATAAAGTCTAGTAGAAACTTAAAAACCCTAAACTTTTGTAATATTATTATTATGCTTTTGTCGATACCCTTTTATATTTTAACAAATCATCTATTGTTTCCAGATTATTAGCCACAATATATATTGATTTTCGTTAGTAATACCACAGTTTAAAGAAAGAAACAAGCGCGTTATTTTATGGCAATAAATACATCTACGGGGAACAATCAATAAGTGTACTAGTTACTTTAGGTATTCATATTAATATTTAGAGTAGTAGATGTTCAACTTAATTAAAGGTTAACTTATGGACATAGTTTGTATTAATAACAAATGGAAAATAAAAATGTATTAATTATATTTGCGAAGTGATGCAAAGAACTTCCAACAATGAGTTTATTCTAATTTAAATTACAAAAATTATCCGAACGACAATCAATACGTTCTCGACAGGATATCTAAATCGATTGTACTTCAAAAACATTCTACCAAGTTCTTAGAAATAGAGAATGGGAATACATGTTCCCTAAAAAAAGCAATATCCTAATAGCGTAACACTTAAATGGCTAATTCTTAAAACTAATAGTCGTAAATCTAAGGGGATGATTGCTCACATATACGTAGAAACTAGATTATTTCCAACAAAAAATCAATGTTTTTTAAAAAACTAAAATTACCCACAAGATTAAACTGGTCTGCATTTAATAAGCCAAACCAAGAGCAAGTGTCTTCCCCTTTTCTCAAGACCATCTCCACACTCTAGTTATCATCTTACATTCTCCAGAAATTATAATCTAATAAGAACTGAAAGGCCCTTGCGCCATAAATACTAGGAAATAAATACCTCAGTATGCACGCAGCTTGCAATACAGATTATTTTTAACCCATATAGCTACCAAATAAACGTTTTTTAAATGCCTTAAATAGATTCGTGATAACTTTATCGCAGTTTTGAGTCGGTAACTTTATAGGTGTCTTAATACGAGTCGAGAATACTACAAGAGCCATTGATCCAATGCAAGGGTTTTACCGCTCACGCACTTAAAACGAAACCACAAAACTATAAGCGTTTATATTAAAGAAGTTTTATATGAAAGCTTTATTGTTAAAATATTTTAGTTTTAGTATTAGCCTCAAATAGTCATAAGTGCTTTAAAATATAAATAAAAATGTTTTATAAAGTCTTCTTAAAACTTTTTTTTCTGAATAAGTACTGAAGGATGCAGGACAGTAAGGAAACCTATTGCTATTCCATAGTACAAAAACGGATTTAGAAACTTAAAATCTGGGACATATCTGCGAACCAACGGTGTAGGTAAAAACTGATAATATGCAATAATAAAGTTGCTAAACGTCGACAATTTAAAGAAAAGACTTTTGTTTTTTTTATTACTGGATCCTAACCCCAAATGATACACAATTCTGACATAACAAGAGTATTGAAACGAAAAGCATGGAAATATATATATATATATATATATATATATATATATATATATATATATATATATATATATATATATATATATATAGTTGCGAAACGTCGATTATTTAAAAATAGACTTTTGTTTTTTACTCTATCCTAGCCCCAAATAGTACACCTCTATAACATAACAACAAGAGGATTGTTAACGAAAACCATTTAGAAATATAAGATCTAGGAAATATATACGGACCAACTGAGTAGGTAAATACTGATAAGATGGGTTTCATGCAGGATATAGAATCTATGTGTCCTGAGGATGCAACAATTAAGTTGCGAAACGTTGACGATTTAAAAAAAGACGTGTTTTTTTTTACTGGAGCTTAACACCAAATAATACACCACTCCAATATCATGTTTTCAATATTATTCCGCCATATTGGATTTTTATCAACATCCCCATATGAACCTTAATTTTTGGTCAAAATTTTAAGTCAATGTGGTAAGTAATATTTAAGCTATATCGCGAACTGACAGACAGACCGACAAACGGACTGACGGAATTAATAAAATCTGTTCTTTCGCATCTATTTAAAACCTGAGAGGGTGATTTTTTCACTATTACAAAAATTTTATTTGGCCGCAATTTTGTTCCGCCATCTTGAATTAGGAAGACAGATTTACTAATTCAGCCCTATACCACAATTAGCTATGGCACACAATTTGAAATCAACCCATTAAGTAGTTTTATTCAGGCTGAATTTTTAAATACTTAATTATACCTCGATTTTGTTCCGCGATCTTGGATTCGTACCAACATTTTACCATTTGATGTACCTAGTTGATAGATAATACTTGATGTTTATGCAAAATTGGATAAGCAGTTTTTTGATAATATTTTTTTAACTTTTCACTAGACTGCCATTTTGTTTCGCTATTTTGGATATTTACCAAAATATTATCAGGTCATCCCCCTATGACCTTTAATTCTTGACCAAAATTTAAAGTCAGTCGGTTAGTAGTCTTTAAGCTATGCCCGAACTGACAAACAGACAGGCCGACCGACAGACGGACCAACGGAATTTATTAAACATATTTTTTGGCATCTATGGACACTAAAACGCAAAGATGTGTAAAACCTGAGAGGGTGATTTTTTCACGCTTACAAACATTTTTGCCGCCATTTTGTTCGGCCAACTTGAATTAGTATCACTATTTTATTAGTTGATCCCTATGCCTCCAATAGGTATGGCACACAATTTGAAATTAAACTATTAAGCAGTTTTTCAGACTGAATTTTTAAATATTTTATTAAGCCGCCATTTTGTTCCTTCATCTTGGATTCGTACAAAAATAATACTAGTTGATTCCAACATAATGCTTATTGTATTTGCAAAATTTGAGAAAATGGATCAGTAGTTTTCTAATAATATTTTTTTAACATTTCACTAGGCCGCCATTTTGTTTCACCACATCGGATTTTTACCAAAATGTTACCAGGTCATCCAGATATGACTTTTAAGTTTTGACCAAAATTTGAAGTCAATCGGGTAAGTAGTCTTTAAGCTTTGCCGCGAATTCACAGACAGACCGACAGACGGACCGACCGAGTTGATAAAACATATTTTTTTGACATCTAGTGCTAAAACGTAAAATGTGTAAAACCTGAGAGGATGATTTTTTTCACGATTACAAATATTTTATTTGGCCGCCATTTTGTTCGGCCATCTTGAATTAATACTACTATTTTACTACTTGACTAATTTACTAGTTCATATAAATGATATATTCTATACCACAAGTAGTTATGGCACACAGTGGCGGCGCCAAGGGTGGGCGCGGGCCAAATTTGTTCTCGCCCAACCGCTCGCCCAGCCTGCTAAATTAAGCAATTAAAAATATAATAGGTACACCAATAAAATGGGTACAAAAAAAGTTTTGATTATCCTATGTAGGTTGTAGGTACCTATCCTATATCTATAAAAATATTCAATAAAATTTATAAGAAAAACTGCAGCGATAAGTATCACTACATTTACTATGCGAATATGCGATATCCACCGTGTTTTATCTTCCGACATCGACGCCGCGTTACCTCTCTATATCTGTCAACAGTATCAACTTGTTGATTCTTGTGATTCACTGGCCGGCCAGGCGAATTTTTTAACATAACCTGCAAATAAACTTATACTTATTTAAAGTAGGTATTTATTTTTCGTGTTTTGTGTAAAGTAAGTTAAGTTGTATTTTATAATTTTTAAAAATCACAGTGTTACGAAACTTATGCACGTATTATTTGATTAATTAGTATTGTTGTATAGTGGTTTAAAATGAGTTTTAATAAAAATCGCACCATCAGTGACTTTTTTAAACCAAAGCCAAGTGATTCCAGTATTTCACCCGAAATAATTAAACAAGGAAAAACGCCTGTTGGCGATGGCAATGCACCCGTAGCAAATAAAAGCGAGACTAGCAATATAGGTAAACCTGGTGATGATGAACCTAGCTGCAGTTATAATAAAAAAAGAAAAATGCAAGAATTCGAACAGAAAGATGGGGATGGAAAAGAGGACATAGATCAAGATAATATATCTACTTTGGATGAATTTGAAAGTGACATGTTTGAATCGGAATCGTAAGTTTTTACATGCAAATAAATAGACCACATACCTACATTTTAATATTTTTTTCTACAACCGTGCGGAAAATCGCATCTTCCGCCCTGTTTTTAGTGCGGAAAATCGATTTTCCCGCACAGTGCGAAAAAAATAACTTGGGTCTTTTCCGCACGCCGCGCCGGCCGGTGGGCCGGTGAAAAGTAAACATCTTCGTTTTCTTGTATGTTTGCCTTTGTCTTTTTTAAAATACTAAAAAAAAAAAGATCTTTTGTTTTAGATAAAAATATATCTACAGTTTGTCCCATTTAAAAAAGTTTGTTTTTTTCTTATTTTTAATTGCAGATTCTTAATTAGCACTAAATTTACTTACTTTGCTTTCTTAAACTTTTTTCTACAAGCAATACATAATAAGATAGCTAGTAAAATATAACCATTTACCCTGTACATATTGCTAAAACCTAACTATTATTTGGTAGAATGAGAATGTACACCAGCGACGCTGAAGAAACCCCCATTTCCCTGCATGATTTGGCTCAGTCTTTACATGAACCTCCAAGGCAACCAAGTTTGGTTCGATTCCCAAAGACAAAATTTGGTTCTGATCTTCGATCTTTTAAATCAGATTTTTATAAGCTATACCCGTGGATTGAATACAGTATTTTAGAAGATGCTGTATTTTGTTATCCCTGCAGATTTTTTTCGATGCAAGGCGCAGGGACCTCAAAAACTTTTATTTCTGACGGTTACAAAAATTGGAAAAGGGCTTCAGAAACAAAAGCTGGATTTAAAAATCACGACAATAGTTTTCAACATAAAAGTTCGATGGTAGCGTGGCAATCATACAAAAACACGGAAAAAAATCAGTCAGTAGCAGCTCAAATAAGTACTGCACATTCCGAATTAATTCAACAAAATCGGGATTATATTAAATCTATTATTAGATGTTTAATTTATTTATCTACGCAGGGAATTGCTTTAAGGGGTCACGACGAATCAAAAACAAGTCAAAATAAGGGTAATTTTTTAGAATTATTAGATCTGATGTCTCGTGATAATACCATAATTGCAAAAAGGTTATTTGAGGGCCCAAAAAATGCCAAGTACACACATCATTCCATTCAAAACGAGCTAATACATTGTATGGCTGAACTATCAATTAAAAATATCAGCAAAGAAGTTAAGCAGGCCTGCTACTTTGCCCTTATGGTGGACGAGACAAAAGATTTAAGTAAAACAGCAATTATCAATAATTGTAAGATATTATTTAAATGGTGTTATTTATGAGAGGTTTTTGGGCTTTGAGGCAGCAAATAAATTAGATGCTGCTTCTTTGCTTCAGTTTATAAAAAAACGATTAAGAGAATGTGAGATTGATATAAACAATTGCGTGGCACAAACTTATGACGGAGCGAACGTTATGAGTGGTAAAGTTGCTGGTGTACAAACCCTCTTGAGAAAAGAAGTTCCTCAGGCGATTTATGTGCACTGTTTCAACCACAGTTTAAATTTGATAATAGTAGATATTTGTAAAAATTTAAAGGACTGCAATTTTTTTTTTCTGTTCTGGAAAATCTGTATGTTTTCATGAGTGGATCTGCAGTGCACAATAATTTTGTAATGATTCAAAGAGAGCTAGATCCAGAACAGAAACCCATAGAACTGAAACGACTCTGTGAAACGAGGTGGACTTCTCATATTTCAAGCTGTTTAGCTATAAAAAAAACACTGCCAGCTATACTAGTTTTATTAAACCAGTATGCAATAGAAAATAACGCTCGCTCCCCAGAGGCAAACGGACTGTTAAAAAATATTAATTTTACTTTTATTTTTAACTTAGAACTGTTTTGCAAATTTTTGTTGAATTTAAAAAATGTATCGGACTATTTACAAAGCAAAGACAGTGATATTTTAAAAAGCATAACATTAGTTGAATCATTAAAAGAGTTATTCAAATCTAATAGGGATGATTCTGAATTTGAAAAGCTATGGACTATAACTGTAGAAAATGCACTGTCTAATAATATTGATTTAGACGATGTAAATAGTAAAAGAAAAAGAAAATTACCTTCTAAATTTAAAAATGCCGTTATTATAGAAAAATTACTTCTCTTGAAGAGGAGAGATGCGTAACCAAAAAAAGTTAGTTTCAATACAATTTATATTATCCAATAATTGACCGAATCTCTTCAGAACTTTGTCGAAGATTTGACGAAAATATCAACGTTCTGAAGGGATTTAGTTCATTAAACCCTTCAAATACGGCATTTTTAAATTTAGAAGAAATACTTCCTTTAGCTTGTCATTATGGGTGTGATATAGCGTCGGTAGAAAACGAAGTCAAATTACTACCGAAAACGATTGAAAGGTATGAAGAAAATCACAATAAAAAAATTAATAACCTATCAGATTTAGCCTTTCTTCTTCAAGAATTTGACATCGTTTTCCACGAAATCAATAAATTATGCACCATTGCCATAACGGTACCCTCATCGAGTGCTGCTTGTGAAAGATCATTTAGTGGTTTAAAACGTATAAAAAATTATCTAAGAACCACAATGAGTCACGAAAGACTCTCTGATTTGGGTATCTTATATATTGAAAAAACCATTATTAAATCGATGGATTTATTTAGTTGTAGATTCCTTTTCTAAGAAACACAATAATAGAAAAATAGCTCTTTTTTAATACTATTAACCTTTTCCTTTTATTTTAATTTTGTTGTTGCATGTTTTTGTTCAGTAAACTTTTAAATAATAACTGATTTAAATTTGGTTTAAATTTTATTTACCTGTACCTTTTTTTATTTTGAAGTAATAAGATAAGGTAAGTACCTACATATAAATAATGTTCATCAAATAATGCAATATCTACTCTTTGGTTGTTTGGGTTAGTTTGGGTTTGCCCAGTCACCAAACAGTTCTGCCGGGCATCGCCCAACCTAATAAAAATAGCTGGCGCCGCCACTGATGGCACACAATTTGAAATCGAGCGTTAAGCAGTTTTTCAACCTGAATTTTTAAATATTTTATTAAGCCGCCATTTTGTTCCGCCATCTTGGTTTCGGACCAAAATGTTATCAGTTGATTCCTTCATAATACTCGAAAATTTGAGATAAATTGGATGAGTAGTTTTTTAATAATAATTTTTTTAACATTCACTAGGCCGCCATTTTGTTTCAACATATTGGATTTTTACCAAAATGTTACCAGGTCATCCCCTTATGACCCTTAATTTTTGGCCAAATATGAAGTCAATCGGGTAAGTAGTTTTTTAACTACGCCGCAAAGACAGACATACCGACGGAATTGAGAAAACATGTTTTTCGTCATCTTCACCCAGAAACGTGAAGATCGATTACAATACTTCCCTTCTATGAAGGAAGTAAAAAATTACGTTTAAACGCACACAAATTCTATATTTTTGCTCATCGCGAACAACGCTCCGTAAACACGTAGGTTTAAAATCTTGACACACCGTACTCAACCACTGCAAAGTGACCTGTCGACTGACCGGTAGAACCGGCAGGTCGTTGGTACGGGAGTCGCGTCGGCAAGAGGGACATTTATTGCGGAATAGCCAAGTGCTTGGACTATTTAGAATATATATAGACTGGTAATACCGTTATTCCAAACAATTCTAGTACGCCAAGTGTATTCCTATCAGCATTGAGCAATTTTAGTCCTGGCTAAATACCCATAGTTGGTGAGGCCAAAAAAATTACCAATTGCCTGGCAATTGTCAAAATATCAGATTATAGGGATTGACCACCGCTCAAAAACATCGACGTTTTACAACGATATATCGATATTTTTTCGTGTTCCGTATCCACTGGTTATCTAAAAATTCGGTTATTTACGGAATAACCAACCACGGTTCCTGAAAATAACTGTCAACAATGTCACCAGAACAACCGATGAACTGTCAATTATTCGTCGGGTGTTTCGATCAGTTGACATAACAAACGAGATGGCGGCATGTAAATGGTAAACATTATGAGTAATAATTATACAATATAATAATACACCAGAGCAATAACAGATTTTTTAAATCTTTTTTTTTTTTAACACAAAATACAGAATGTATTATACAAACAAATTTACTATCATATTTCTCTTAATTTCAGTCCTTCTCTGTTCCCGTTGTCCCATATTCTCATTCTCATCAAGGTTAAGGTCAAGAAATATTTGCTTCGTTCAAAATCTCTAAAAACCGTTCAAACCATTGCTATTATTTGAGCGCTACTTTGATGATCGATAGCCCACGAGCGATCAGGCGGGTGAACGCGACCAATGACTCATAATAATAACGTGACATATCGTTATAAAACGTCGATGTTTTGGACGTCGATCGATTATTACAAAAAATAAAACATAATAATGTCATTAAAGTGAAAAACTGCAGTTGTAAGGGATTAAACTGAAAACTGAGATGATCCTTAAAAGAACTGGAGATCTCCAGTAAAATCTGTAGTGTTGGGTACATTGGCCGCGTTCACCCGCCTGATCGCTCTGAGAGCGTTACCATGAACGAGCTAATTAATGTACTTTGATAGCGTGTCGTTGAGCGGACGCCATGTTTTGTATCGTATTTTATTTTCGCTACTTAACTGAGCAACGATCAGTTGACATAACAAACGAGATGGCGGCATGTAATGTAAACATTATGAGTAATAATTATACAATATAATAATACACCAGAGCAATAACAGATTTTTTAAATCTTTTTTTTTTTTAACACAAAATATAGAATGTATTATACAAACAAATTTACTATCATATTTCTTTTAATTTCAATCGTTCCTTGTTCCCGTTGTCCCATATTCTCATTCTCATCGAGGTTAAGGTCAAGAAATATTTGCTTCGTTCAAAATCTCTAAAAACCGTTCAAACCATTGCTATTATTTGAGCGCTACTTTGATGATCGATAGCCAACGAGCGATCAGGCGGGTGAACGCGGCCATTGTGAAAACTGATGGTGGTGGCGGCGGTCGCATTAATCGTTTGGTTTTGAATCGGTCGGTAAGTGTGGTAGAAATTTAGAAACAGAGAGAGAGATGGTGATACCAGATAGAAACAAGTATACACGTGTAAGTGATAGAGATCAGAGGTCACTGCGCAAGTTCTGGCATCTATTCCCGTAATCTCTTCCGTGGATCGGTTTCGCAAATAATATGCAGATGCCGCTATTCTAATATTCATATATCGATGTCAATATCATTCATAAGAAACGTATCGATTTTTTAGAAATATCGATGTATCATTTATCATAAAATATAAAAAAATAAAATGGAAGATAATAACACCGAAAATAAAATGGCGGGCAATAAACATGAAGAAAATTAAAATTAATAAAATTGTAAGTACGATTTGGATATTACTAAAATATGTATATTAAGCATGGTGAAACGTAATCCGAACTTGTAAGCAATAAGTATGAAGCAAAAAACGATGTCGAGGGAAGAAATATATTAAGGTATGTGTTGTGCTACATTTTTTTCGAGTCTATTTTGAATATGTTAGAAAAAGGTAATTTTTTTTTGCAAAGTCGATTTGAGATCAAATTATTTTGTATAATGAGTAAACTGACTTCTTTGTTAAAGAACGTTATGGTGGGTTCATGTAATAAGTTTTTTTATCTTTATTTTTAGTAATACTGTAATAAGAACTCACCCTATTGTTGGTTTTTTTTAGTCATTTTAATTTTTTATTGACTAAAGATGTTATTAATCTTAAATTTTGCTACATGAACCAAGCTTTAGTTGGTAAAACCTTCGTAGAAAATGACCAAAATTACTTATTAGAAAATGTCCTTTTAAGAATTGATCGTACTTGGATTTTAAGTATTGAAAGTGGAATTACCTTCTGATGTTTTGCCAGGGTGCTGAATATGTAAAGTTGAATTTCGTTTTTAAGCATCTTCACACAATTCATGGAATTGAATTTCCATAAACCGTGTGGTAATTAAGAATAGTGTTCAAATCATTCAGGCTTTGGGAATATTAAAACTAAATACACACAATGGTTCACTTCAATAAATAAGTTATTAAATTTAAAATCACAGCATATTAGGCAGCTTCACTCTGAATATATAATTTAAAGACAATATAATTACTGGGATCTGTCTCATTTTTGATTTCTATTAGAACCAGATAATTTCGACTATTTTTAAAAAGATACCACCATACAAATTAAGTTAAAGTCAAAATATGTGTTATTGTCTAAAGATCAAATTATGGGTCTTGTTGACAGTAGGTATTTCGGATTTTACGATTTTTCCAAATTTTAAACGAAAGCCTATGTCTTATAGTACAGTTTAAAAAAATAAAATTTGCTGATGAATTGTACTGTACGGGTTTTGATGTTAAAAAAAAAAAAGGAAAAATGACATACACCATTAAGATTTTTAGATGCACTAAAGTAAAAGTTAAAAAAAAGAATACCACAGGAACAATAAATTTTGTCATTAGTCACTGTCAAAGATATAAAATAATTTCTAAAGGTATCGAAAAGTAATTCTTTTATACCAAGACAAGGCAGACACAAATTAAAATAATGAAACTTGCAGTTTCAAAATTGACAATTGCATGGAATAAATGCATTTTCCTTTTCTAACATGTGTAACATGATTGTTAAACATTCACAAAAATTCTACTTTTCATAAAACTAAACATAAGTCAAAAACAGACAAACAATATGCAGAATTGGTATTGGTATGTTCCTTTAAAGATTTGCAAGATGGCTGTAATTTAAGTGTATCAGTGTAAAGGTATTAGGAATTAGCCATAAAGAAACATGTGAAAACAAATGATTACATTTATAGTTTGACATAAGCATTAAGCCATAAGAAATGGTACCCCTGTTTGATTTCCACTGTGACCTCTCATAAATTGATCTTTGTCAGAAAGGTATGACTTAAACAACTGCAGTGTCACTCCACTAAACTCGTAGGGGAAGAGTTTCTGAAACAGTATTCGGTGACTCACACTTTGAGAAGTCACAGAACACTGCACTGGCCATATCTCCTACTTTAAGGGTTTGAAACCTGAGCTGTCTGTGAGTTAAAATATTGTTCTTTAGCAGTGTGCCATTCTCATTACTCTTTAAGGGGGGTTAAACAATAAGAAATATTTTTAAGTAGATTTTTTTTAGTTTAGTTTATTATGGGACTTGTCCAATCGAATAAGTTACAATTTCTACAAAATATCACTACTTAATACTAATTATATGTCTTTGAATTATAAAAAATATAAATATAAAGCAGTAGATAAAATTAAATACTACAGTTACTTACAGCTATAAATATATTTATCGTTTCACAATAAATTTTGTTAAATTATTAACATTTGAACAACAGAGATATAAGTCATACTCCATGGCCCAAGCAAAACCCTAGTTTTGAAGCCCCCAAATTTGGATGTTAGCGTTGTTAAAGAGCCATACATCTCTTCAAGAGCACATTTCATTGATGACAATTAGGAACTTAAATCTGCTTGTGTATCTTGTCGGTACACACCAAATGATCAATCAGCTGAAGATTTATCAGAACTAATAATTGAAATTTTAGAAGAGTTTCAGCTGGATAGACAAAAAGCTGCTGTATGTACTATAGATTGTGGTGCTAATTTTTTAGCTGTAATGGGTATCTTGAAATACAACCATCTTAGTTGCTTGGGTCATTCTCTAAATACAGCAATTAATAAAGTTTTACAGTTAGAAGTTTTAGAATCATCTTTAAATAACAAATTGACACGAGAGTTTAAAATAACACAAAAAAAGTTGATCTTGCCTGAAAAAAAAATTGTCATCGTATTCTTCAACAAGATGGTGATCAATACATTGTTTAATGGAAATGTGTGTAGAGCAACATTTATGCCTCACGTCTTTGGCAGAAGGATTTCCAAAACTTTGGCCATTTCTTTTAACACAAAATTAAATTGATATTTTAAAAATTGCAATTTCACTTATTTAGCTGCTTATGGACATTTCTGATCCTATGTCTTCAGAAAGCTTAGTTACTGCCTCTGCTATAATTCCAATAGTAAAACAAATATTGTCAACTAGTAACAGTTTGACAGAAACATATCTCCATAACTCCAATATAGACTCACAATCTGATGAAGACTTAGAAGAAAATACGGAATTTCTATTTGGAAATGATTTGAAAAATCAATTGACTTAACAACTGATGAAAGTTTTGAAAAGGCATTATTTTGAGGAAGATACTACAAAAATAGGCATCATGAATTTCTTGTGTAAAACTACCTTTTTAGACCCGAGATTCAAAGAGCAAGAGGATGAAGCTAAAGTGCAAAATATCATTAAGCTAGAGGCGCAAAATATTAATCTTAATGTAAGTAAAAAAACTGAAAAACCAAAACAAGGTTTGGCGTCCATTTTTGGCTGCGTCAAAGAGAGAATGTCTAACTAAAAAAGAGTTAATTGTAAAAAAAGTTTCTACCTACCTGTTAATTCCAGCTATCGAAGTAGATGAGAATACACTCCTATAGTGGAAAACCAGCCAGTTTAGGTTTCATTATTTAGCTGAATTGGCCAAAAAGTATCTTTCGGCTCAAGGCACAAGTGTGCCATCTGAGCGAATATTTAGTAAAGGTGGTTTGATAGTGGAAGATTCAAGAGTCTCGCTAACTTGTCAACATGTTGAATAATTAATTATGATATCTATGAATAAGAAGTACCTCCCATAAATATTTTATTTAAACAAAATATTTTTATGTTAATAATTTTTGTTCTATTATTTTTATTTATAGGAAGTTGTTAAATTACGCTTCACAAATATTACATCAAAAACTCTATCCAAACAAACTTAGTCTCGTTTAGTTTGGTTTGAGTGTTCATTGTAAGTTGAATTTTACTTGTTAAAGATTTTTGAAACACAAATTTTGTGTAAAAAGTATCATATTATGTAAATATTTTTTTTTACTTCTTACAGCAAATGTCAAGTTTATTTTTTATTAAAAGTTTATATTTTATAAAATTAAAAGTTTATTTTTTTAATTTACGTGTGTTTTTTGCAATGTGTTTAATTGGTTTTCATTTTTTTTGACAAACATTATAAGCCTAAAATGTAATCAATAAATAATAAATAAAATTTACATGGTTCTGGTTATAACTAGTTTAATGATATCTATAGACTATTTAATGTAATACATGATAATAGGTTAAGTTTTTTGTTGATTTTTTGCTAATTGTTTGATAATTAGCCAACTTAAATAGCCAAATATAACCTGCATATATGGTTGAACATATAACCAGGATCATGTACACTTACGAAGAGAAACTGATTCGATTCGTAATTAAATCGATTCAAATCAAAATCGAATCGATTTGAATCGAAATTCAATCGATTCGAATCGGAATTGAATTGATTCGAAATACAATAAATTTTGGTGAATCAATTAGAATCGATCTTTTTTTCGAATCGAAATCGATTCGCTATTGGCCTAATTTCAAGTATTGCATTATTTGTTTGACTGTTTGATATGTCGTTTTGAGTATGATCTAATAAACTTTCTTGTGTACCTAAATCTTTTGCCTTCTCATTAATGCCTACGTAGATCTGGGCAAATGGTCAATGCCTAGTCAAATTACAAAATACTGACTGTTTTAAATTCACATTACTATTTGATGTTTTTTTTTTACTGTTTTGATATGTCTTTTCCATACCTATCTAAACCAAAAAGAGCACCCCACAGAAACAACCCGTGGATTACTCCTAATTTAATCAAGAAGGTAATGATTTGCGAAATAGTAATAATCATATTCTGTTACAAACTTATAAAAATAGACTAAAGATTCAAAACAAAAAAAATATTACTCTAACGAAAAAACACTGGAATTCAGAAAAATTAAAATCAAGTAATAACACAACTAAATGTGCTTGGAAAATTCTCATACGAGCTTCAAATCTAAAAAAAAGAACATACTACAAAACTAGTTCTTGATAACGTGGAGGTGACTGGTGATAATGCTATAGCTAACACATTTAATACTTTTTTTATTGAATCTGTAGATCTGCTTGTTGATAATGATGAGCTTGAGACGACTAGTAGCATACCTTCTGATGCAAATTCCCATGTAATATTTTTAAGCCCCGTGTGTGAATATTAAGTTCTAGAAATTTTAAAATCCATGTCTAACAAAACATCCTGTGAAGTTGATGATGTGCCGTGTAGCCTTGTATATAAATGTGCATCAGAAATACTAACACCACTTACATATCTCATTAATCTCTCATTTGAACAGGGTTACTTTCGAGAAGAGTTAAAACAGGCTGTGTTTGTATGTATACACAAGAAGGGTGACATAGCTTGTATCAACAACTATAGGCCTATTGCCCTTCTGTCAGTTTTTTCAAAAATTTTCAAAAAGTCCTTTCGGAAAAAACTAATTACATTTTTGTCTTCATTTTAAATTTTATCATGTAAACAATAATTTGGCTTTACAACTGGGCGCCCCACTGTTGACGCGGTACTATCAGTCTACTTAAAACTACTTAATAATTTTAATGACAAAATAAAATCTATGGGAATTTTCTTTGACTTTACAAAAGCATTTGATACTATTAATCATCAAATATTACTTGACTATTATGGAATAAGAGGGTTGGCATTTAGCTGGATCAAATCTTACTTGTCAGACACACCTAGGCTGTCAAGCTAAGTTCTAACAGTGGTGTGACAATCTCTAATTGGCCTAATGTTGCAACGGGTGTACCACAGGGCAGCGGTTTGGGACCTATTCTTTTTTTAATCTTTATAAGTGACTTGCCCCTTTTTGTAAATAACAGTTATGTAACCCTATTCGCGGATGATATTTCTACAATAGTTGGTGCGCATGAGAGAGATCTTAGAGCTAATCAATGTGTGCATGATGTTTTCCTGTGGTGCGACAGGAATGGCCTGTGTCTAAATGGCACTAAGACAAACACTATGATTTTTACATCTATTAGGATAAATCTAGATAGATCTCTGCTGATAAGAGATGAACTTACTAACATCAAGCAAGTAGAGGCAGTACATTTTTTGGGCATTACTATTGACCAACACCTTTCTTGGAATAGCCACGTGGAGTATATATGTAACAAGCTTTCTTCAAATAACTTTGCAATACTTCAGTTAAGGGAGTTTGCTGATTCAAACACCATTAAAATTTTCTATTATGCTGCAGTCCAGTCGATCATGTCATATGGACTACTGTTGTGGGCAACTCTAGCAGCATTTCAAGGGTCCTAGCCAAAAGCGGATAATTAGGTGTATGTTTAGATTCGACTTCAGAGCGTCTTGTCAGGAGATTTTTAGGTCTCAAAAAATATTAACAGTCATTAATCTATATATATATATATTGCAATGTGCTTGCTATGTGCCTGAACACATTGGTAAATTTCCAAAATGGCGTGATCTGAATCTCTAAAAGACAAGGGGCTCTGAAAGACTCTATATTCCCAGCAGTAGACTAACTCAGGTGCAAGAGGGCCCTGAAATTTGTTCATTAAAAATTTTCAATCATTTGCCTATTGACATCAGTAGTATTCAAAATCCCAAAACTTTTAAGTATAAACTAAAGACCATATTGGCTGAACATCCGTTTTATTCATTGGATGAATTTTTTAACCATAATTTTAATTCAATTTAGGTTACTGTGTGTATTATATAACATGACTATTGTACTTAACTATCTTTAAACTGTATATTTTTATGTTTTATATTTCATGACTTATTGTACTCTAATTTTTTAACTGTATATTTTTACTAGTATTTCTTTATAGGACAATTCCAAAACATGTAACCATGTCAAAGGAAATAAACAATTGGATTTGATTTGATTTGCCTGAATCTAATCTGGGCATTTGTCAAATGACTCATGTGGAAATCTGCAAATACCAAATACCTAGTCAGGTAGTAAAATATTGTTCTTTTTTAATCATTTTGGTATTTTCACCCACTTAGCAAAAGACTAGGAATTTGTCTAAATTTGCCATATGCCTACGACAGTTTTCTTCAATAAAAGTAAGAAAAAAAGTTCCAATAATTTTGTGTCTTGTAATGTTTCATTTCGGAGATAACAGGGTATTTAAATTTTAAATATTTTTTCTTTATTTATCTACTTCCTACATTTCTAAAGATATTCGATTGAAATTTGGTACACGTTAAACTGAAATTATTGTCATCAAGTAACCTTAAAAAATTGTATAAATGTTACAACTTTTTTTCAGGTCACTACCCCTTTGAATGCCCCAAACAGAAATCTGTAGCAACCCTGACATAGTTTGATCCTACTAATGGATTTTCTTTATTTTACAAATTCTATATCTCTTGGAATTTCCTTATATCTTACACTCTTAAGTGACTTCAGTGTGAATTTTTTGCATCCTTCTTCATCTCTTGAAGACCTGCTGTGCCTACTTTTTCTCTTTAATATCGAATCAAAAATAAATTCGTGTCACATTGTTACACAGACATGCATTGATAATGTCTTGACAAACTTGAATGATGAAAACCTTATCTCTGTACTAGACCCATGTTTGTCCGACCGCCGAGGTATAAGTTACAATCTTCCTTGCAGTGATAGGGGCTGTGGATGTTTGCAATATTTTGACTGGACAAAACTTAACAGTTTCAAATTCTTGTAGTGGATTATCTGAAAGATGGGGCTTCTTTTCGTGCTTATAAACATTTCAAAAAACAATATAAAAACAAAATTGTAGAAACAAAAAACCGGCTTATAGTAATTTTATTAATAATTCAAATAACAAAATAAGGGATTGCTGGAAAATAAATATAATATAATAACGGCGCTATAGATCCTAATACAATGAATGGTTACTTTGGCATAGTGGTTGGTGAATAGATCAGAGGTTATGACTACTATAAACATTCTAAAGCCCTCTACTCCTGCTGATGTATATGGATTAAATAGTGATCATTAAGAACTCAACACTTATTAATTCTAACCCTAACTACACTATAATAAATACATTCAGCAAGGTATTTTTCCAGAATGCTTCAAGGTTGCTAGAGTGGTTCCTATTTTTAAAAAAGGTGAGCGTGCTGATTTGTCGAACTACGAACCAATTTCTGTTTTTTTCTTTACTTGTTGTAAACTCTCATCAGGTATGTTAAGAAGAAGGGGATCTATTGAGGACAACGGGTTGATTAGTATTTAGTATACAATTTTCTACTAACATATTTAGTATGGAATAATCTTATGAGGAAATTCTTGCCATTCTATACGAATTTTTCTCTTACAGAAGAAAGCCGTTTACATTCTGGCGAAGGTTGTTTAAGGGGACAATTATAAGCCTTTATTTATTCATTTTAAACTTTTACATATACCAAGCACTTTTAAAAATCCATAAAAACAAAAGTAACTTTAAACTTATCTCTGACTTTCATCAGTATGCTACAAGAACTGCACACTGTTGCGACCATAAAAGTTGTGACTGCAGAAATCATTAAACAACTCCCCTTCCCCTAAAATTCTATAATAAGCTTAAACAGTCTACAAATAACCTACATTTTAAGCCCAAGATTAAGGCAGTGTTGTGGACCAATGCTTTTATTCCGCCCAGGAGTATATGACCACACCCCCTTACTGTTTAGATTTGTAAATCGTAAATGTAAGTTTTACTGACGATTGTAGGAAACTATATTTTATGGCATAAATAAATCAGTATTTCATAGTTTTGTTCATTATAACCTATAATATAAATAACATGATGACTAGTAACAAAAACGTGTAGATAAAAATCACAGTCAAAATTTAAAAAGAAAAAATTTTATACTTGAAAGGAAAAAAGATTTAAAAAAGGATACATAAGAGGTTAGGGACTATTCTGTATCGTGCTTAAGGATGATCATTGAAGAAATCTTTAATTGTGACGAGTATCTTGTATATGTGTATGTTGTACCGTTAATGAATAGTTTTCATTTTAATATAATAAGATATGTAAGTATGTCTACTATAAATATTTTTTATTAAAACAACTTACCCTATTTCATTTTGTTAAGTTATTTGCAATATTCAGTGTTACATTATTAATAATTAATATTCAAGGTTTATTATAAATATAAGACCTAAAACATTATACTTATTTTCACAAATTAGACATCTAACATATTTGCAGAATGCAGTCCACAATTAGTTTAGTATTTAAAGAAGTCAATTCTTCTGTTTTTTAAGACCAACAAATGTATCTAATAATTTTTCCCCAAGGCTAGGTATTTCATGCACAAAGTCTCTGTTGCCATCATTCCCAAAGCATTATTTATTTCCTAATACTAGAGCCTGCGGTGGCAGATACATCAAAATACAAGAGTTCTAACCACACTACACCACAACTTGTTACGTTCTGTGCAGAACATAACAAGTTGTGGTGTAGTGTGGTTAGAACTCTTGTATTTTGATCATTATTTATTTATTTAAACTTTAATTTCCACGAAGACAATATAAAATTGTGTGGAACATTTCACAAAAATAGCCATAACGAGAGAAATAATTAAAATTAACTAATATAGAAAATATTCTACTAACATACCAACAAGAAAACAATACTTAAGTCATACAAAATCATACATACAATGGATGAGTTTTATCCAATGTATAGAAAGGATTTTCTAAAAGAAAATTTTTTATTTTATTTTTGAATTGCATGAACGACTAAGGGGCCTTAAACTGTTCGCGAAGGCTATTGTACAGCTTGAGTCCTCAAGAATTTGGCATATTTACACAAACATTAAGTTTATTCAGTGGAACTCTGAAAATGTTTTTTGTTTCTATATTAATTGAAAATTTGTTTTTATTTTTAAATATATAGGTAACCATCTCAAGAATGAAGATATTAACAAGTGTCAAAATTTTTAGTTTAATAAACAAATTTCAACAAAGAATTCTGAAGGAAAGTTTTTATCTTTTTTAGAGTACTAAAGCAGTGTTCAGGGTCAGCGATATACATTAGTGTTGTCATAATTATCTTATAGTTTGACTACTTGCAAAAATGTGCTTTCTAGTTAATTTTTTTAAGATTGAGGAAAGTCGTTCCTTGAATATATATAAGTATTTCAACGTGAGTTAAAATCTTGTGAAAAAATGTCAACCAATGCATAAAATTTGGATCCTCTAGAGTCCTTATTAAACCACTTGCCTGTCTTCAGATTTTTCCGAATTTTTTTTGAAACACTATTAAGATTTTCCTTATGTTCATAAATTGTAATATATTAAAAGTTTCAGGGAGCATATCCTAATACACAAGATTAGATCAAATTTAAATGCTATAGTTTTCTAAGTTAAATGTTTTTAACAAAATCTTAAATTTAACAAAATTAGCAGATTTTATTTTTATTGTTAAAGTATATCAATCCTTTATTAAACAAGCTATTTTGTGCAAAGGAAGAATTAACCATTAGTAAATAAAAATGATATCTAGCTCTAGTATTATAATTATGAATATCTTTAAAAAATTATAGTTTTTCTAAGATGAGTTCGGGATACATTCTGTATTTAATTTTATAGATTACTTTCATAGTATCTGTTATTTGTGTTTATCTATTACAGTCTAATTGTATTTTTAAATAGATTTTTTATACTTAGTATTTAATTTTTTCTTATCTTATACACACGTTTTATTTTTTGCTTCATGTTTGTAGGTTAACTAGATATAAGCCCGGTTTTACATTTTATAATTTTCGTTAAAATTAAGATACTGCTTTCTCAATGACAATTTGTTCTTTAAATATACTAAAGCAATTTTTTAATTTAAATTTGAATGACTTTGAATTGTAGAATTGCCTTCGATCAACGAAATTCTCTTAAGTAACAGACTGTCGTTTCTGATTCCAACTTGGAGGTATTACTTACAGCTAGGTCACATTTTAGCTCATGTTCATGTACAGGGTTTTTGGTTATAAATGCACCCCCCTATTAACTTTCATATTTTTACAGATACAAAAAATTACATACAAAAGTTTCTTTAAATTGGACAAATTTTTTATGGTGTAGTTTTTAGATATACAGGGTGTTTCGTTTATCAGGAATCAACATCAACTTTGGTTTTTTAAATGGAACGCTCTGTATATTATCGGCTAGAATGATAGAGTTTTTTTTATCCCCATTCTAACGATATATGGTTTATTGATATTTGCTTTGGTAGTTTTTGAAATATTTCGATTTAAATTTTCCGTAGTTGGCAATGACGCTTGGACGATATTATTATTAATATATGCATTATTATTATTATCCTTATATCGGCTGAAAACTTCCCGATTATAGCTTTATAAGGTTTGTTAATATTTTCTGTTGATAATATACAGAGTGTTTTATAAGAATAATATTAATAATGCATATATTAATAATAATATCGTCCAAGCGTCACACAGTAGTCCCATTTTAAATATTAGGCGGCCAAAAATATTTTCAGCAAAATTTAATTTAGAAATTGAAAAAAAAATGGCCGTAATAAATTTAAGTACCTAAATACTTAGTGAAAATTGCCCAAACCAAAAGGGAAAGACCATGCCTACATATACAGGGTGTTCAACTAAAGATGGCTCTACGCTATAGTTCAAAAAGTATTAATCTTAGAATCTTGAGGAAAAAAATTATGTGGGTATACCGGCCAAGAGAAATCGTTGGAAATTATTTTCAACTTCGAAAAATGGTCGCTAGTTGGCGTTTTATCGTTATTCTTCAAACAATACGGATTTTCTCAAAAAAATCAAATCGTATGATATGACTTTTTTGTCATAATTTGTTTTAAGGTTATAAAAGGTATTGATTAGTGAAAGGAAAAATCCGGGTCCGTACCTGAATTAAAAAAGTTGATTATGGTTGCCCGAATTCAAAACGTCGGATTCAAAAATTAACCACACCAGTTTGTAGAGGAGACAATGATAAAGTGAAAATTATTTTCATCTACCATTTCAACTAGGCCTACAGTTTTTGAAAAAGTAAAAAAAACTAAATTATTGTTTTTTTTTAGTTTTCTTAAAATTGTAGGCTTTATTGAAAAGGTAGATGAAAATAATTTTCACTTTATCAGGGTCACTTTTTCTTAATGAAATAAATATATGAAACGCCCTGTATATTATGGACTAGAATGATAGAATTTTTTATCCCGATTTCAACGATATATGGTTTATTGATATTTGCTTTGGTAGTTTTTGAAATATTTTGATTTAAATTTTCAGTAGTTGGCAATGACGCTTGGACGATATTATTATTAATATATGCATTATTAATATTATTTTTATAAAATACTCTGTATATTATTAACAGAAAATATTAACAAACCTTATAACGCTGTAATAGGGATGTTTTCAGCCGATATAAGAATAATTTTAATAATTTAAAAACTATTCAGGAAATTTAAGTTATACTGTTGATAGGAGGGTTAATAGCGGGCAAAAAACTTAAGAGCAAAAAATAGGTCATTTAATAATTTAACGTCTTCCAAATAAATTGGAGAGCAAAAAAAAGTCTCATTTTATTATTGCATCCAGGGAGCCGGGAGACTCTGAAATAATCTATACATACGTTTTCGTCAAAATTTTTGTTGTTAGACCGACGAATTTTTAAAATTATGTTAATTCTTTTTTATTAAGTCAATTAATGTTGATTTCCTAAAAAGAGGGAGTTTTGAACCGTTTGGCGGCTGGCGGGAGGTAGCTGGTGTTAGAGAGGATATCTCCGATTACAGAGGGATAGCTAAGCCTTCAGCTATCTCAAAACTCTTGGACTCATTGATTTATAACCAGATGAGCTGGATATGCAAGGGCACCATTGCAAATGAACAGCTTGGATTTGTCAGAGGTCGTTCAACAGCCACAAATTTGATTCTTTATGAAAGCATTCTGTTATCTGCTTTGGAAGATGGCTATCAGGTTGACGCCATTTACACAGACTTTTCCAAAGCATTTGACAGGGTGAATCACCAACTTACTTTTAGCGAAACTTAAGAGCTACAGGTTTTGATGAACTATCTTTGCGATGGTTGGCCAGCATGCTCATCGGCCGAACCCAGAGGGTCAAAATTGGTGGCCCCATTTCTAAACCTAATTTAGTTACATCTGGTGTGCCTCAGAGTGGACACTCCGCGCCCCTTTTTCAATGTTTTTGTTAATGATATAAGTCAATATCTTGATTCTTGTTTCTACCTACTGTTTGCAGATGACATGAAGATGTTTAGGGTAATAAAATCAGAATATGATGGTTTGTTACTACAAAATTGTCTTAGTCGCTTTGTTCATTGGTCAGAGTTGAATTGCCTATCACTTAATATAAAAAAGTGCAACTTTATCAGCTTCTACAGAAATCGAAGTAGGATTGAGATCTCATATAACATACGAGGAGAAGAATTAAGTTTGGTTACAGGAGTTAAGGACTTCGGGATCATTTTTGACAAGATCACTTTTCACGATCATTATATCATGGTCACTAGGGTAACTAGGGCACTGAGAATGTTAGGTTTTGTCCTGCGATTTGCTCGTTACTTATCTTTTCCTTTCCTAAAGACTCGGTTTTGCTCCCTTTTCAGATCTCACCTTGAATATGCTTCGGCAGTCTTAAAAGTTCCTGATTGTGTCTTGAGGAGAAATGAGACTTTCAAAGTTATGAGTCATACAACCAACTATGGGATATATAGTCCCCTGTCTAGGTCCTTAAAATTCCTAAATGCCCACCCATCCCTCGATCCATTCGGAAGCTCTCTTCAACATTTTAAAAAATTTGTCCTCAACTGTGTTTGTGTTGACTGTTATGTTTTATAAAGTATTAGTCTGTTGCTTGGTTACTATTAGATGTTGTTCTTAGTTCTTAGAAAATTGTATTAGTTATCTTTATGTATCTGTATCAATTATTGCTAGTATAGTAATTTATCTTTTTTCTAGTATGTTAAGAAAATTATTATTGCATTGTTTCTCTTTCAATGTGGTTCTACCGTTTTATAATAAATAAATACTATACATACGGCCGGTTGTAGAAAGCTTAATTAGAGTTTAGAATGCTTAACGGAGTGTTAAATTTGACAGCGGGTTCCTAGATTTTTGTAAGCAACTTGTCAAATCCGAAAGCCGGGTTAAATACTCTAAACAGCAATTAAGTTTTGTACAACCGGGGGAAAGATTTTTTAATGCCATAACTGTTTACACTTTAAACCAAAGTTTTCCAAAAACGGCTCGCGGGCCGCATGTGGCTCTAGTTTTTTTTTTCGGTTCGCCTTAAGAATTAATTATTTTGTAATGATCCGAAAATATACTTCCAACACCCAGTTCTGCGGTGTCCCTTTGATAAATAGTGCATCAAATTTGATAGTTAAACTTCCTAACAGCACATATACTAATAACAGCGTACCTTCTGTAGTTAGGGCAAGGCTACTCAAGAGTTACTGTAGATAAAACAGAGAACGGTTATTTTATCGTTAAATTAAACTCTTAACAGCAGCAACACATTTAATGTGCATAGCTACGCTCATGCAATATTAAAATAAGTAACTCGCCAATCGTGAGATACATACAATTCATTTAACAGAATTTTAATTCAAAAGTATGCTATACAAATAATACTTCAGAGGCGTAATAGGTAATCATGTAAAGAGAAATTTAGAACTTATTATCATTGAAATATTTATACCAGAATGTTTATTAAACATAAGAAAGTTTAACTACAACTATCATCAGCACATATTGACGTAACTTTACTGCAAATTGAATTTGTTGGCGACTTTGTCATTTCGTCATTTTGTAGTCTTCTTAGACTGTGATGTTTTATATATTTTTCCAATTATACTGTTAATTTGTTTAGTATTATTTAGCTTAGCCACTTTATAATTTTTTTCCCAAGGGATTTTTCATTTGGACAATAAAATGTATATTCTCTTTCTAACTAAACAGGTCAACATAAAAAGTGAAATACAAATATAAATTTTCTTTGGTGTAATAAGAGAAAATTTTATACTCATATACAAATCAAACTTGCATGTGGTAATCAGCACAGTGTTGTTAAAGAAATTATGTAATACTTGGTTCGGGGCTATATTTTGAATATACAAGGCGGTTTCTCGGAATCTTTGGAATTTCATTCTTTGTTGATTATTATAAAGTGTGTCTCACTTTTTCACTTTTTAAAATTCCTACATAATTCATTTATTATTATTGCGATTTAAATCAGATTTAGTGAAAAACCTGTTACCAGCTTGTGATTCTATTGCTATTACAGAAATTTTTTTCCCAGTGGCATGCGGATATAAATGTTTTGTAACATCATATATAAAGATTTCTTATAAAAATACGTTTTATATACGTCTTGGGCATCTCAAACAACCATGTAAATCAAGTTTATTCGCAAAATTTTAGTTTTTTTTTTAACCAATACTGAACAGCAATGTAAACATATTTTAATTTAAATAAAACAGCTTTTAGGCTTTCTTACTTATCATATACTGTTTTATAATATAATTGCAACCGAGAAAAGTATACCAGGTAGCAAAAATAGTGGCTCATCCCCATAACTTTTATTTTGGGAGAAATTAATATAAAATTTTGTCGAATATGCACCTTTTAACAATAGTTAAAGCTAAATTACATTCCCGGTATGGTACCAGTCTGCTCTCAATATAACCCTGGTAACAAAACTAAGAAAAAATTAATTTCGTGTGACAATAATTGTTTTTAGTCAAAGTTATGTGAATTAATAATTTTAAAACGATACTCTAGGTGTTAATGAATTAGAGAATATTGTAAAGTTATATAGGCAGGGATGGCCCAGTAGGAGATTTGTAGGTGTTTAAAATACCGCTCCGGCATCTATAGATCAATGGTAACAAGGTTCTTGGAAATGGGAGAAACAAATTATCGTCGCAGTCAAAGAAGAAGAACGCACGTAAACAAATATCAAGATTCGTTTGTGAGATTAATGGTTAGGGATAACCCTTTATTAAACACAAACTAAATACTAAGCAGTTAAGTTATGCAACTGGAGGAAGAGTAAGTGGTCAGACCAATAAGGACGAGGCTTCATGATGCTTACTAAATTATATGAAGACATGCATGTTGTTCCCTGTTTCAACCACCTTACAGAGCAGTAAGGCGAGTGTGGGCTCACGATCATCTACAGTGGAATGATGAAGCATATCAAAATTGTATGTTTGCTGATAAGTCGAGGTTTAACCTTTATAGACTTGATGGCTGAATACTAGTTTGTAGAGAAAGGAACGAGATAGGTTAGGTTAGGATAGGTTAGGTCATGATGGAACATGAAGTGGCTTTTGGTGGAGGAGAGATAACTGTGTGGGGACTGGGGAGGCATTATCTTTAATGGCAGAACAGACTTAATTATTCTAGGAAGAACTGTAATGCTGCGATTTATAAAGATAATTGCTTGTTTCAGAAGTTCTTCCATTCCCAAAAATTTTGGTGAAAACTTCCTTTACATTTATTTATTTATTTAGAGGGTTCTCTTACAAACACAAAAAAAAACATTGTAATTACATGTAAGAATTCTTACAAACTAAACTAAAACTACACTTACACAAATAAACACAAAAAGACAAAGAAAGGAACATAACAGGTACCCTAGATGCTAGATAAAAACAATGACTTTATCTTACTAACTGAGGTAGAGAATATATCTAAATTGTATTTGGTTATGGCTTTATTGCACTCGTTTAGCATTAAATTTAAAGGTGAACAACCTCTTGAATTAAAAGTATTTCTGTTACTAATTCTAAGATTAATTTTAGGCACATGCATACTGATGTAATTGATTAGATAAGTATCTTTGTATTTTATATTATTGGCAATAAAGTATATGAATAAACATGCCTGCATGGATCTTCTTTTTTCGAGTGTGACAAAATTAAAAGTATCTAACATGCTTCTATAAGACATCATATATGGATAGATATTGTATTTTTTAACATAGAGATATCTGAGAAATTTTTTTTGTACTCGTTCAATGATATCAATATTAACCAATGCTGCAGGCGACCAGATGATGGATGCATACTCAAGATGAGCTCTAACGAGAGCATTGTACAACCTTACAATAGTGTCAATGTTTCTAAATATTTTTGTGTTTCTTATCACGAACCCTAGCGCCCTATAAGCTTTGTTTGTAATATGATTATAATGAGCATTAAACTTTAAGACTGCAAATAGACACCCAAGTCTCTACACTCATCAACTCTGTTTAAGCAAATGTTGTTAAGATAGTAGTTATTTTGCAGAAAATTAGTCTTACGAGTGAAACTCATTACCGAACACTTGTTAACATTAAGTGTCATCTTGTTTTGAATAAACCAGTTAGAAACTGAGACCAAATCAAGCTGTAATTGTGGAGTATCTTCATGAGAGGTGATGAGCTTAAAGATCTTAAAGTCATCAGCAAATATCAAGCTAGAAGAATTACTGATACACTCAGGAAGATCGTTTATAAAAATAGTAAACAATAATGGGCCCAGGTTGCTACCTTGGGGCACCCCAGATGTTACAGGCAGTCTCTTGGATAGGGAAGTACCAATTTTAACTGGTTGGTACCTACCACTGAGATACGATTTTATAAATAATACTATTTTTTCTGAGAATTTAAAACTACAAAGCTTCTCCAACAAAATCCCGTGATCGACCTTATCAAACGCTTTGGCACAATCTGTCATTATGACATCTAATTGATGCTCATCATCTAAGGCTACCCCAGCAGCACATGTAAGGTCGCATAAATTAGTGATTGTAGACCTGCCAGAAAACCATGTTGTTGATAGGCAAACATATCTTTACACATATTTGAAATATCATCGTATAATATGGATTCAAAAATCTTTGCCAAACAGTTTAGAACACTTATAGGTCTATAGTTCTCTACAAGTTCCTTGTTACCTGATTTAAAAACTGGTGTAACAGTTGAATCCTTCAATCAATCAGGAAAACAATTAGTTTTAATAGCCAAATTGAAAATTTGAACCATAGGCATAACTAAAAAATCAATACAACCCTTAAGATATAAGAAGGAATCCTGGCCAGTAGATTTTTTAGACTTCAACCTTTTAACGCTATTTCTAACATGTGCCTCAGTAATAGATGAAAATGTCAAATTACCCAGATAATTCAGATTAATATCAGAAGAATTCTCAAAAACCGAGCTAAAATATTGTGCAAAGGCATTCAATATGTCAGCAGGATCAGTAAGGACTCTGTTACTGAAGTGAACTTCAGTTGGAATACTGTAAGAACTTTTACGTGTTGTAACAAACGCCCAGAAACTGTTTGGGTCGATATTTATATTTTCCTCTACATTATTTAAATAAGACCTATACTCACGCTTTTTGTATCTGCCCTAACTTCTTTTCTTAGAACCTTATACGATGATATTTGATCGGTATTTGCAGTATCAATCTATGCAGTTGATTTTTTTGTCTGATTTTCCGTACAAGTTCAATGGAAAAATATTTAGGATATTTAATCTTACCCCCAGAATTCTTAACATGCTTTATCGGAATAGCCTGGTCAATACAGAGAAATATTTTTTTATAAAAAATATCTAAGGCCAGGTTAACATCCCCAGCTTGTTTAATATCAGACCAATCCATGGAACTAATGAGGTAATAAAAAAGATTAAAGGCCCCTTTAGAATAATCATAAACATAAGATGATAATAAATTATCAGCATTAACATTATTAGAATCAAGTTGCACAGACAAATCCAGTGTGATACAAGTCCTCCTTAACCAAGGGTTGCTCACATCTAGAACAAACTATATCATTTAAATTGCTTAGAACTAAGTCTAATTTCCTATTCATAAAATTCACAACACTGTTATATTGCGTGAGATCACAGATACTTTCAAATCGATTCACAAGAGAACTTTTATTACAGCCTCCGGTTACATAATTAGGAATATTAAAGTCACCTAGAATTAAAGTGAGACCATTATTTAAAATAAATGTTTCAACAGCATCAAAAAAGGTTACAAAGCAATTGTAACTAGCATTAGGAGGTATATATACACATATTAGATAAAATACAATTTTTTTGTTAAAAACAGTTTTTGTAAGTAAACATTCAATATCACACTCACATGTAAAATTCAGTCTTTCAATGCCAAAGATTTTTTTACTTGCTATAATTAAACCTCCTCCTCTTGTTTTTCCATTATTGCGATCCTGCCTTACAACGTTGTACCTATCGTCGAATAGTTCGGCATCATTGAAGCTGTCCGTCAGCCACGATTCCCTTATTACCAGAATATCATATTCATCAGACAAAACACTGGTATAAAATTCATTTGATTTAGTACGTAGTCCTTGTACATTCTGGTAGTAGACTTGCAGTTTTAAGTGTTTAGAAGAGGCTTTTTGGGTCAGCCTTTTACTGGAGGGTCTGATAATTGGATCAGTACCCTCTTTTTTGGGAAAAACCGAGAAACTACGGATCCACTGGGCCAAATTTCTCTCTTCATGTTCTTCACATCGCACATTTGGGAGGTTTGGCTTTAAGAATTTTTGTAAATCCCCTGGTTGTGTGCCTGGGGCCTGCCTTGTTACATGTAGATATATAAATTTCTGTACTGTTTGAACTATATCGACGTTTTCATTTTTTCCAATAACAAATCTTCTTCTTGGCTTCACTTGCTGCCATTCCTTCCCTTCATCAGCAGGACTGGTTTGGCCTAATTGAATTATTTCACTCATTTTATTTAAAAGTTGAGCCTGTAAGATACCTGTATTAAGTTGTTGGGATGTAAGACTGCCAGCTGTTCCAGAACTAGCAGAAGTAATGCTTATTTGATTATTTCGATGGTTTTTTTGCACATTATTTTTTACTTGTCCCTTGGTCAAGGACTTTTCTAGTTTCGTTGTGTTTGGTAGCCTCAGATGTTGGTAAACCTTCTGCAACAGTTTGGGCCCATGTACTATTACTACTATTGGCAACACTTTCAGTATTTAGGGTATTTTGTTTTTGGGGTTGATGCTAATGCAAGACCACACCATACTGCAACTGCAAACATAGCTCGTTCTCCAAATTGCATTTTGATAGAACATGTTTGGTCTGGACTCAGACACATTTTATTAATAGATCATCGATCTACAACACTAGACAAATTGCAATACATTCTTTAGGAAAATGGCAAAGGATACCACAGGGGTTTATAAATAGGCTTGTTTTAAGTATGCATGGAAGATTCCTTGGTATACATTGTGCAAGAGGTGGCCCAACAAAATATTAGATAATTCTTATTTTTGGTAGGTTTGCTAATATTAGAAATTGTTTTTAATTAATTTTTTTTTCTGATTTCCAATTTATTATCTTTCTTTAATCTTCAATAGTAAAGTGTACTTTATTAAAGAAACTCGAATTCTGCAGTAGTTAAAAGATACAGATTATTATTTATACAAGTCATAATTTTATAAAAAAAAAAAAAATCGGTAAACTTCCTTGTAAAGGTACGTACTCACTTAGCGAACAAGACCGCAAGAACACCGCACGTACACAGCACGCATACGGTGAAAACGTGCATTAGTTTTTAATTCCTGGGAAACAACTGACTGTCGGAAAGCGAGCGAACGACACCATACGCTTACGTTCGGTCAATGGTAGATGTTAAAGCGAATATTGAACCAATGCTTTTCATTGCAAGTGCATTGTTTGTAATTCTTAATGAGGAAGTGCAAAAGAAAAGGCCGTTGGTAGATGACATCTATATTTAAAAGCAGATCTAGGGGTATATAACTAATGCAGGAACTCGGAGTTAAATGCCTATTGTAGGTGCAAGTGGCGCATAGCATATTATCCATATAAAATTGAATACTGTTGGCCGTTACGTGATGAGAATCTATGGATAAAATTTTAGTAAAAACAAGTTAAAAGTTTTAAAGATTTTTACTATATTTGTTGTTCACATCACATAGCTTCTTCAGAGGTTGAGGTACAACTAAAATACTACAATACCATCATGCAAAAGGTAAACAACAGGTAACAAAAATAGGGAAAACCCCAACAATAAATGAAAAAACTTAAAATTATGACTTAAATATCTACGACAAAAGGGGGGTTTAGTGAAATAAATTTAACAAAGGAGAGCTATTTAATTCTAATTGGTCATTTAGTACAGGGTTAATCCTATTTTAATTTGTTAATTTCCAGAAATTCAAGCATTTTAATTGTATGCCCTTATTTTCGATATGTAGAACTTCAAAGTTATGATTAAATGAATGTTGTTCGAGAGACAGATGATTTGCAAAGGCCGAGTCAGATTTTTTATTCAAAAAACTATTTTTATGCTCTGAAATGCGTTAGTTCTCAGGTGTCTTTAAAGATAAAGGTTTAAAATCTGGTATAGTTATAATCAGCAGGGAGATATTTATTTGATGGACATAAAATAGATAGTGTGTTAAAAAGTGTAATAAAAATAATATAATAAAAATAGTAATCTTATTTTTACTGAAGAACCCATCACACAAGTGTTATCAATTGACTAAACAAGTAAACAAAGCTGCTTATTTTATCAAACCTTAAACCTCCCCCTTTTACAAAACCTTTAAGAAAAAATTGTAAAATAACTTCCATTGACAGCAGAAAACCAACTTGAAAAGAAAATATTGAGAAATAAAATTGGAAATGTTATTTCATAAAGTCCACGCCCAACCAAGACCTATAATAATAACTATAAAATATTATTTCTTACATTTCAATGTTTTCTTCTCATGTTGGTTATATCTTTTTAGAAAAATTTTTATTTCCCTCTTTTAAGTTTTATTTATAAGAAGAAGTTTTACTAAAAAGATCAGATTCAAAGTTTTCAAGGGCTAACCCTAGGTTAAAATTATAGACATACCTAATAACTAGAACAGGTACTCGGTCTCGGTGGTAACCGTCTATTACACTTAAAATTTGGTTAGAATGACGATAAGTAATATTATCGTTGCTTGAATAATCAAACAAAGATATTATACTTATAAAAAGCCATCTACATAGAGATCACACTTAAAAAAATTTGAAATTTATCTGAGAAGTAGTTTTTTCAGGCTGATTTTTTAAATATTCTATTAATGCGTCCTCTTGGATTCATACTAAAATGTTAACAGTTCATTTATATATAATTTTTGATTTTTTTGCAAATTTTGAAATAAACTGGATAATTTGTTTTTTAGTAATATTTCTTATTGTTTCACCAGGTATCCATTTTGTTCCGCAATATTGGATTTTAATTAAAATGTTATCAGGTTATCTCCATATGACACTTAATTTTTAACCAAAATTTGAGGTCAGTAGGTTTTTTTAGCTATGCTGCGAAATGACAGACAGATCGACAGACACCCCGATGGAATTGAGAAAACAGGTTTTTTTGGCTTGTACAATCTAGGGACGCTAAAACGTGAAGATATGTAAAATCTGGAATGTTGATTTTTTTTCACAGTTACATTTTATTTGGCTGCAATTTTGTTCCGCCATCTTGAATTCGTACCACTATTTTACCAGTTCATCTCTGTATTATACTTAATTCTTGCATACAATTTGACATCAATCTAATAAGTAGTTTTTCCGATTTTTAAAATATTTTGTTAAGGCTCCATTTTGTTTTGCCATCTTTGATTCGTACCAAAACTTTACCAGTTGATTCTTAAGTAATACTTGATTTTTATGTAAATTTTCAGGTACATTGAGTAAGTTGTTTTTTAGTAATAATATTTTTTAAATAGGCCGCTATTTTGTTTCGTCGTATTTAGATTTTTACGAAAATGTTACCATTTCATCCCCATATGACCATTTTCATTTTTGACCAAGATTTGAAGTCAATCCGATAAGTAGTTTTTTAGCTATGATGTGAACATACCGACAAACAGACAGGCCGACGAAATTCAGAAAACGTTTTTTGGCATCTCGGGACCCTGAAAAGCGAAGATCTGAAGAAACATGGGAGGGCGATTTTTTCACGATTACTATACTTCACTTTTACGAAGAAAGTAAAAACTAAATTAAGGATGACAGCATAAGAATATGCCAAAAAATTCTGACACGTTTTATTAAAATTGAAATATTTTACGCTGCATTTCAGTATTGGCTCAAAAAACTTACATTTTTTAAGTTTATATTTCAAACACCTTGCAACATAAAGTTTTTAAATTTGTTTTAACAGGATTTGTAAGATGCTAAATTCGTCTTTTTAATATTATTTTACAATACATGTATTTATATTTTAAAATCAATCGCTTCGCACATTACTGGAAAAAAATAAATTTTCTGTAATAGCAAAACAATCCCAAGCTAGTAAGACAGTTTTTCACTAAATTTCATTAATAATAAATGAGTTAACATAGGAATCTAAAAAAGTGCAAAAGTATAATAATTCACGAATAATAAAAATTAACAAATCTTTTTTGAGGTACGCCTTGTGTATTCGAAACATATCCCAAAATAAATATTAAATCATTTCTTTAAATATGTATATAGTAAGATACATATTACCCATGTTACATAATTTTAAATTTTGGGTTAAAAACTGGGTGCGTCAGTTTTTATGTTAGACTGTTTATATTAAAGTCGGTATTCAGTATTATGTAGCTATTACGTTTCTCACTGTTTTACTCTGGAATTTATTTTTAGTTTCCCAATTTCCTCCAAATAACCGTTTTGAGGAATCAGAAGAAACTGAGAGCAACTTAGATGCAGACCAGCTTCCAGATGACCAGATTGCTGTCAGTACTCCAGAGGAAAAAGTTAGCGAGAATATTTTCTATGTTCATCAGGTGGTGTTTGATTCTGCCACTCAAACATTAACAGATGTCGTACCTGCATCAAGTACTGGAATCCATAATATTTCGGGCCATCAGTTAATAAAGGTTCAAATTCCAGCAGAAACAGCACATATTTCTCCTGTTTTGAATGTGCAACATAATGATAATCAAATAATTCAAAACTTTTAAGTTTGGTTTTATAAGACGACCACTTTTTAAGGTGCCTATTTTTTCATATATGATCTTAGTGTTTTCATCAATTTTTAACATAACAGTGTTTTATAATGCAAAAAATACGGTTAAAAATAAATAATTGTGAAGGCCCATGTCATTGCTTCTCGTGACGTTTAGTTTAGTTTGGCCAAAATATTCAAGACGTTATTAAAACATCAAATGTTTGAGGTCGCAATGAATCTTAACCACTTTATGCAAGCTAGGCAATAGCAAGTCTTTTGGAATAACTATGAATAATCACATAGGTTGTTCCTTTTAATCATATTGCTGGATTATGTTTTAATTTTCAGGACATTTACAACCGTATTCTCTAAAGAGGCTTAAATTTAGAACAGGTCTAACTTGACAGTTATAGGTTCAAGATGACATTTTTAAAAATTGAACAAATAATTTTTCTAAATTTCACGATTACAAAATTACGGTGACATAAGCGAAACATAACTGGCGAACTAAGAGTTTTAAGTACCATGGCAACTAGACTTGGTCTAACTTTAAACCTTTTTAGTGAATACGGGAATTACAGTTTTTTGTTGTTTTTGTCAAATAATCCAGCCCAGAGTTTTCCATATAGAGTTTTTAAAATTGGGTCGTACATAAGAGATAACAATTTTATAATACTTAATTGTAAACATTGATTTGAATTAAGGTGGAAATTTTTTTCACACATTTAATGCTTAGAACGAAAATTTTCAGGTTGTGGTCAATTCAGAAATCACGGTTCTGGGATTAGACCCTGTCAAAATGGAATCACTTTCCGACGTTTCGCCTTCGATTGCAGGAGGTATCTTCCGGGATCTTTACTTCACGAGATCGGAACACTGAACGGTTCAGTATATATATTTCTTATTCGTTTTATCAAATCTTCAATTATACAGTAAAGTTGTCAGATTGTTAATATATTTCATTTTAACAGATTGTTAAAATAGTTCATTCTAACAAACTCTTTAAGTTTTCATCTTTACAGTGTAGTTTGTCGGTACATCGAATTAGATCTACCATTGTTTGGTAGATCGCTTTTGTTAAAATAGTTCATGCTATTTTCATGATGGTGTAGATAGTTCTTTTTCTATGAAAATTTTAATTTTTTTTCAAGGATCTTACTGATAAATTCTTATATATTTTAAATGTCTACTTTCTTATTATATATAGTTTCATTTTTCTATTTATAATTAATTTTCCTGCTAATCAACACTGCTGGTCAGTCCTAAATCTTGCTTCTCTAGATATTCTGCTAGGAACTTTGCTTATCTTTTATCTTAACAAATACAAGTACATAAGGCTATTATTACATTCAAAACAATTCAATATATTTATTAGTTTTTACATTTGTGTTAGATTTGGTGTAAATAGTCGTAAAGGGAACCTTGCTGTTACGAATAATACTTCTTTCCTTCTCTGGACTAATAAATTTTTAGAAATTGTATTTGATTTTCTTGAAGGTACTTTCAAAGGATTCTTGTATATCTTAATTTTGACAGTTACTTTTGGAGTGGGCGACCTAATTTTAAGAGAATTACTTAAAATGTATCTGCCGAATGTCTCCATAATGTTAACTCTAATCCATATATCCAATACATACGGGATTATTCATAGCGACTAATAATATAGACAAAACAAATTGGCTGAATTCTCAGTTGTATTTTTTTCTTTCGATTTTTAGAGTGCTATTAATATACAAGGAATTTTTCAAAAAGGTACTGTACGCAATTATGACAACTATGAAAAAATAATTTTGTCAAGTAATATGCAAATATCTATATGTGGGATTGTCGTACAGCCAGTGCGTTTAAAAAAGTCTTGGGTTTGAGTTTTTTTTCGATTTGATTCTCCCTTGAGATTCTACACAAATTTTGTATATCCAATAATTTTTGAGATATTAACATTTAAACATTGACAGTATGGCCTTTCTTATAATATTACCGAATTATATGTGATTTTCTAATTATATAACACTAATTTTTTTTTCATATTATAACATTTCTAAAATAAAAATTGAATTTACTTGTAACATGATACTTCATATATCTTTGGAATCTCAAAAGAAAATGAAAAATCAGAAACAATATTTTATTATATATGTGTGTCATTAATTGTAAACAACCTTTAATTACTAATTTTATTGCCACAGCTCATTAGGAAAAGCTATACTTGATAAATGACTTTAGAACTTGAAAGTTAATAGGGTTAAAAAGAATATAAATTTGAACCTATGTAATTATATATTGTAAGTATGTTTTCATAGAGCAAATAATTATTTTTTGTTTTCAATATCTATATAAGCAATAATTTTGGTATATATTCTAACTATATCTTATACAAATATATTTGCTTCATTGTTTTGTGTTTTATTTCCTGGATTGTTATAATTCACATTGTTGTACTGAGTTTACATAAAGCGCCTTGTGTATCATCGCCACGAGTCGTCAGTTTGCCAATTGACGTTATAAATAACTGATACAAATACACTAAAATATCTACGGATTAGCTGTAAGCATTGTAGTACATACATAAATTAAAGACTTATTGTATTCAGATATCACTGAAAGCTGATACTTCATCCCATATGTTATATGATAAAATATGTTGTAGCAGTGAAGTATAAGAAGATTGAACATGCCACTAGGTGAATATGTACAAACATCATATATATTGATTTATCTCTTTTTTGAAACCTGGCATTATCTACATTTAGATCAGTTGGAGTTTTAAAGAAAACAAAGTAATAGTTCTTTAGTTACTATTTTAATTGCACAGAATTCGAGCTGCAGTACATGATATAAAATATATTTCTTAAGACAGGTAACTGTTAAATCTGAAAACATTTTACTGACCTGTATTTGTTTTTGCTAATGCAATGCAACTTGCTGAAAAGAAAAGTTGGTATTTGCTTAATTAAAATTATGCTAAAATGCTCCTAAAACTCAAAATCTTTGTGAAATATGTCATGATTTTTGTTTCAGTATTAGTATTTCTGCTAAAAATAATTTCTAGTCGGTTGTAATACAGCATATAAATACGGTGGTACAATTAATATAAGAGCAACGATATATTTGTTAAGCATATGTTGTACATTAGGATTTTTACTGTACTAATCAATTCAGGACATACAACTGTAGAAGATGAACAAGAAGAAAAACTAGAAGCTCGATGTGAAGCAGCAAAGCAATTTGATTCGGTTATTTTCTGATATTTGTTTGGAGATTGTAAGAATACTTCTGGATCGAGTAGGAAGTATACTTGCTGTCTGCTAATGAGTAAAACAGAAAATTAATTTTATACCCATATGGCTTTCAGGCAAGTCTTATTAGATGTTATGACTATAAAGCCCAATTCTGGAACACATTTTGCAATAGGTGACAACTACCACTGCCTGCTTATGATTAAAGGTTTTAGTTTTATAGGATTGATTATGCACCTTCCAGTAGAAATATATATATTTCAAGAAAAGACATATTGTGAATCATTTAAAAGCAGCTGAGAAATGCTTATTTTGTGTAAAATGCAGACTAATAATAAGTCGTTTGAAAGTAGATGGGATACATGTGTTTTGTAAAAATTGTCTTCGAAATCCATTTATAAATGTATACATGTAAATAAGTTTATGGGTATGTGTCTTGCATTCCTTAACAATGGTTCATACGTTAAAAGTACAATGACATCTTTAAAAACTAGTTTATTTATTTGAAGAATATTAATACATTGAGTAGGTAACAAAGTGATCAGAAATAATGGGAGCGTTTATTAAAAATTCAAGCAATCACAGAAAAGATGTCCTCAGTGCTGTACATGTAGACAAAGTAAGAAAAGAGTGCCTCAAAAAAAAACTAGATTTATTCGGAAACAGTAAAAAGGCAAGAGAGCGAATAAACACAGTGCCTATGTACAAGACCGCGGCGAAAATTGAAAATAAGCTCTCCATACGCTGTTGCTGTTAAATCATTACATCGATACAACGGTTGTAAATGGAGTTTTAGAGATATTAACTTCATCGTATATCAAATACAATTAAAACTAAATTTTTCTTGAAATCGTCCGTCTCTTGTAGCGTGCGGATTTTTATTGGCCCAACAGTGACGATTCCGTCGATTAAAATTGCCTTCCCTCGAAAATTTTGACTCATCGGTTTATATAATTTTTTTTTTAAAAAAAGAGGATCTTCCTGTGTATGTGTCAGTAACATTTCACAAAATTCGACTCTGCGGAAATCTTCAGGTTTAAGTGCTTGGACTTTGGTGAACTTGTAGTCGTGCATATTATGCTTTTTTAAAAGTCTTTGAATTGATCAAAATGTAATGCCCAAATCTTCTGCACCACGTATGGAGGAGTGAGGGTATGTGTAAAAGTATGCTAAAACGTTAATTTCATTTTCTTCATTAGAAGTCACCGGTTTGAGCAAGTTTCTTGGTGGTTTTAAAGCTGAACCAAAATCTTTACAATTGTTCTTGATTTGAATGAATTTTCTGATATTCATTTGTGGTAAATCTGAATACGTTTCGTTACATTTTCTACACGTTCTCTTGATAATCTTATTACACTGACCATGCAGCATAAATAAATTCATAACTGTATTCGAGTAAATATTATTCACTTTCATTTCAACTTTGACTTACAATCAGAAGCGCAAGAATGAAACTTCTGTCAAAGCAAACTATCACGGCGTCTCACAACAATTATTTTCATGGCACACTACTATTAGAATACATTTAAAATGACCGGTTATAATATTTCATAAAGAAATGCTTATAAATAAAAAACGTGAAGAGTTCGGTATTGGTGAAAATACGATAACCGGCTATTTTGGCTTTTTTATTCAAAAAAAGAAAAGTTAAAATTTTTCGGTTTTTCTTTCAAAAGCGTTAAGTTTTTCACTTACCTACATGAATAAAGCATGTGTCCGCGCACACTTTTAATTAAAAAAGGAATTACAAAAATGTATGGGACCGTCGTTACATTTTGAAAGGGACCGTTGTTACGAATTCCGGGGGGACCGTCATTACTAACCAACAGAACAAAAGTCAAAATTGTATTTTAACGTTAATTTATTTAAAGATATATATCATTAGTATTTAATATTCATTTGCATCGTAAACATTTTGAATATACAAATGCTCTTTAACTAAAAAATTCCTTGTGGAATGTGGATAAATGGTACATTTACACGTAATACTATTTTCGTTGACTATTTGGCGATCTTCTTTTGTAGGCCAGATAAAATAATTTCGGTTTCGGGTTAAAAAATTTATGGTTAAATTTCCATTACTGGTATCTTTATCTTCAACTAGTCCTGCAAAAAATTACTTATAAATATCAATCGTTAAAAATTATCGGAGTCATTATTATCAGGATACCAATTATCTTCCCAAGCGACAGCAACGAAGTTTCCAATTTCAATGCAGGTTTGAACATTTGCAATATTTGTATTCAATGACATCGTTGATGCTATTAAGTAGTTAAGGCAAATTCATGAATGACATGTATTTATGTTTAAGTTCATAACAGATTATTAAATTAATAAGTAAAAGGATACGTAATAATTTCATCTCTCCTCCATAGTGCGAACAAGTAGAATTTAAGTCACAGGTAAAGCAGTCTAAGACTAAGGGAACCAGGATTTTCAACTGCCCATGAAACTTGATGCAGAGAAGTAATACGTTTAATAGGTGGTATAACTTGTGGTATTAGGGATTTTGTACGGGAAATTTCATCATCTGATATCTCAAATAGTTTAATTTTTTTGCAACTATCAGTCCATACCAAACTATCTGCGGTACGTTTTAGTGTCCCTCCTACTCCATCGGCAGGTCCTTTTCCATGGCCAGCAGCTGAGTAATTTCAAGACACTTTTTTAATATTCTTGATAACTTGAGGCAAATAGCTTAAGAGGAGATACAAATTAAATTTATTTTTATATTGGGACGTTGGTCCGTCTGATTGAAAATGAAAAATATCGATGTCAGGAAATTTCTCATGGATGTCTTTTAAAACTGGATATAGATGGGTCCAAATAGCGTGTGCCCCGTGATCCAGATTTTTTGAAACAGTGCAGAACGAGTAAGGTCTTGGATTACTTGCTCCTGCTGGTTTAATATAATATACGCCAGTATGCAATGAAATTTGTTTTTGTGAGGCACCAAAATGTGTAGCCTGCATTTCTTCTCCACTATACTTTAGGACATAGTTCTCAGAAAAATCGATGTTTATAATAATAACATTGGGACGCATATTCTCCTTTAATTTTTTAATAGTAGAGTGTTGATGATAAATATTAAAAATGTGTCTTAATTTCGGGTAAATTTTCTTCAACTTTGTGGATTAGTTCTGTGATTGGTGTTTTTAATTCTTTTTTTGATGTAACTCTAACTTCGACTTTTTTTCTTTGATAATCCTTTCTTCCTTTTCGGTTACCCACTGGTAATATTTTATGAAGCTGTCCTTCATTTCTTCGGTCAAGCAGTAGGTAATTTTTTTTGATCGCCAATGTTTGCAAATGTCATAGGGGAGAGTGGGGGAATATCGACTACTTAAGCGCAACTAAGTTTTTTTAAATAAAAGTATTAGTACAAATGTATCTAAAACCGTAAAATGGCTTCGTTACTTCATTTGCTAAAATTTTTCTATTGGTTTTGCAAATAAAAAAATGTTTTTTTTCCTTAAAATGCATTTTTGTAAACAGGTAAAAAAATCGGGTAATTTCGACCGATGGGATAATATCGACCACAAGGTAGGGTAAACTCGACCGAGTAGTAATATTTTGGAATTTATTTTATTTCAACATTTTAACACTAATATTACATTGAGCAAAAGTCACAAATATATACTGAAGCTTTTTCTGCACTAGTACAGTCAGCATGAGCCCAGGTTGCACAAGAACGGCACCGCCACCAAACCTCATTGTATCCAAATTGTTCACAAATAGGACAGATTTCATCAATTTCTCTTTCCTGTTCAACCTGAGTTTCCACTTTACCCATAATTTTTTTTGTGACCTTCTTAATCTTTTCATTTCCCTTTTCTCTGTCTGCAATTTTTCTTGTAATCTTTTTTAATTTTTCATTTTCTTCCTTTTTTTGTTTTTTCAATGTCTTATTTTCGAGCTCTTCTTTTAATGGGGTAGATGTTAATATTTGAGAATGTTGCCTTTTTCGCTGTGAAGTTCTTGGTTGAAACATTGGAAGTGGACATAGGTCTTGGAAAGAAGTATTTTCTGTTTTTTCTTTAATTTTTAAGGTTTTATCACCATCATCACTTAGGCTATCTTCCACAACTTCTTCCAAACTGAATTCAGAATCAGACGAATTTGATGACAATCTGGTATTACGTAAGCTCTTGAGTCTTCCTGGAACAGTTCCACTCAATCCACTTGGCCCTGGTTCTGGAGAAGGAGTCTTTTGTCTGGGTTCAACAAGTTCTAAGATATTCTGAGATGTATTTCCCTGCAATGGTAAATCTGCTGGAGCCGTTGTATTTGGCAGATCTGTATTATCTTTATGAATAGGTACAAAGTCTTCTTCACAGAACACATCACGATTGATGGGAAATATTCCTGTGGTCTTAAATCCGTTAATTGCCTTCTCTATTGTGGTCGTCCTATTGTAAGCATTCCCAAAAAGTTCGGCAATATCAGTCTCTTTGATTTTTTCATAATTTCTACTTTTTATGTACTTATCACATTCTTGGTGGTAAGCAGTTTTCAAGGACTTAAAGAAAGTAACGTCCAGAGGCTGTGTCCTGTGAGATGTGTGGGGGGGAAGTGATAGTAAATGAATGCCAGAATTTCTACAAAAAGTGTAGGAAGCCAAAGAAGAATGAGTTGAATGGTTATCCAGTACTAGAAGAATAGGTTGCTCTGGAGAAGCATTAGCAAATTTCGCAAAATGTTGCAACCATTCGGTAAACAATTCTTCGGTAATCCATCCAGATTTTGAACATTTGTATATCGCGCCTGCCGGTCCATTTTTTTCCAAACCATCTTTCATTCTCATTCTCTTAAAAATAAACATGGGCGGGATATATTGCCCAGACGCACTAAAACAGCATACAATTGTAGTGTTTTGACCCCTTTCTCCGCTTGTTATCACGCCGACTTGTTTCTCTCCCTTTCTTGCCAATATACGACTCGGATTGTGGACATTGGAAATACCCGTTTCGTCAACGTTATAAATGCGATGAACTTCAAAATGGTATTTTTCAAAAAGCATTTCAAGATTATTAAAAAAAAATTCCATTTCGCCTTTGTTAAATGCGGTAACTCTGCTTAGGCTAGTAGCTTCCGGTTTACGAAAACTAAGCTGCGGATAACGTCGCATAAATGAGTAGATCCAATCCTTGCCACACATCCCGCTCTCCTTATTAAAAGGATGTGTAATTTTATTTGTCTCTGCATATTTAAAAACCAATGTTCTTATGCTTTGAGCTGTCAATCCATAAAATAATTTGGACACTTTTAAAATGGTTTCAACAATTTCTTTTTCCTGATTTTCGGAAAAGACAGGTTTTCTTCCCAACGTAAGTTTTTTTGGTTGAAATCTACCTTTTAGTCTATCTTGAAGAGTACCATATGGGATATTAAACATTTGTGCGGCGCCCCTAATGGATAATGTCTTTTCTCCCACGGCCTTTATTGCTCTTTTCATAGACTCCTCCGTCCACGAAGAACGTCCAGTTTTTCGAACATATGTTCGCGGCATCTGAAATGAAATGCTGACATGTACCTTATGCTTGCATTTATTGCGCACTTTCTTTAGAATAGATAATGATTAGACCACAAATATTAAGTAGGGTAATATCGATCACTGCAGGGTAATATCGACCAGCATGATCGATTTTACCCGAACCGGTAAACTTAACCCTAAATTTGTTTTTACTAAAAATATGTATTAAAAGTGCACCAAATTGGACCTAAATTACGGAAGAATATCCGCAGTATCCTATTAAGATAAAATGCAGAACATTTAGAATGTATAAGGATTTCCCTACCTTAATAATAGCAGCACAGTTTTAATAAAAACAGATTAAACACGAGTACAACTATCAACATGGATACACGGAAACGTTATGGCTTCAAATTAATCGCATAAATCAGGCACATACGAAGCCATCTATTGGTCAGTTGATGTATTAAGCCCATATGGCGCCAAGTTTAGAAGATTTGAAAGTGGTCGATTTTTCCCGACGGTCGATATTCCCCCACTCTCCCCTACATGCAATCTTTGTTTTGCAGGGAGCACACGGTAGAACTGATTAGTTCGTTTAGGGAAGAAAAATGTATAGCACTATAATAATGTAGCTTATTTATCATAAAAGTTATATTGGCGTGTTTGATACAAGTACAGGTTTTTCGGTCGGACAATTTTGGTGGTACAATATAAAATGGTCTGCATTTTAAAAATAAGCTATAGGAAATCTTTTTTTCACTTGTTAAGTTAAATTTTGCATGAAGATTTTTTAACGAATCAAGCAATATACGTTTTTGTACTGTTTTTTTCTTAAACGTTACAAAATCTTTTTTATCAGGACACATGCGACTGTTGGTTTCTTCTTCTAGGAAGTGGCAAATTTATTCGAAATTAAGTCACGACGTGTTTTTCTAAGTCATTCCTTCGTTTTTTACATTTGTTACTTTTTGAAACATTTTGTACGAAATTAATCCTGACGCTTGTTTAATGACTCTTAATTTCTTAAATTTTTTTGAAGCAATCATGCTGGAAAAATGAGTATATTGTTCCTTTTTAAGCATAATGGCTCTCTTTTTTGTTTTGAGATGTTTCACCAACTCGTTTGTAAAAATAAGATGTTTTTTTACGGGCGTTGGTATTTTTGCGTTTCCTGTTAATTTGCGAATTTCAGTATTTGGAGAAGGTGTTTTGTCTTTCTTAATTCTATGAAGCCTTTTTTTATAGCGTTGAACTCGGCGTTCCGCTGCCTGAAGTTTTAACTTCAATACCTTTAAATCTCTGTACGCCTTAGTTCTGTTTCTGTTCTTTTTTTTTTCTGCCGCTTAATCGCCTAGATTCTGTTAACCGATCCTCTCTTGCAGAATTGCCCTCTAAATCGGATTGAGGAGGAGTAGTTTGCTGCAAAAGGTTCTCTTCAATTTCACGAAGATTTAATTTCTGTCTGAATCTTCTTACCCTCTCCCGGCCCTGTCTTCTCATTTTTCGCTGTTCTCGCTCACTCATATCGTAAATTTTCTTTCGTCTATTTTTGTTGTAGTCATTATCATTTTGTCTCTATCTGTTTTTGTTCCTCGGTCATTTTGGCTCTCTGGCGTCGTTTTTTTTCTCTTTCATATTCTTTTATTTCCGCAGGCGTCTTCTTTTTAGGTTTGTTTCTTTTTTGCTTTAATTGGCTTGTTTCGCCCTCCTTCCCTTCATTCATTTTAATTTTCCACATCTTTAGGAATTCTAAATCCCATTTAGCATTGTTTCATACCTGAATAATAAGTGACACATTTAATTTAAACTATATGTAACGACGCACTATGGTCGGATTTGGCAAAAACATGGCAAAAAGGATTTTGGAATAAAATACTGATACAAAATGCAAATATTTATATGTAATATGTTTACTGCAATATTATTACAAAGAATAAATGCTTATTTTATCACCATTATACAGGGTAAATTAAAAATTAGGTTTATTAATGATAATATTATGTAACCTTACATTAAACAAATTATTTTATTTTACAAATTTATGTGTTATTAATATTTAATATCATTACATATCAATACAAAACTTAAAATTCAAATTACCACTTAACTATTATACAGGGTGAATCAAACTTTAAATCCAATGTGTTAAAACAAAATGTGTTCTTTTACATTAATGATTAACTTAAACTGTGAATGTTAATAGGTATGTTCAGTGAATATAAATAAGTAAAGTCTACATATATGTTACTATTATACAGAGCGAATCAAAAATTCGAAACACTAAAATGCGATATTTTACAGTAAATAGCTAATTTAAATCGTACAATTTCATATCGGCTATAGTTTATATAACTTTATATTATTAAGAACTAGTACTTTCAGCTCGGAATAAATTTATTCGGTGGAAAATAACCATGGATAGGATTGTTGAAACAATTATTGTATCTATGGTTAATATTCCGAAGATAAATTTACCCAGAGGTAAAAGTACTGACACTAAAGTAAACTTTCAATATGAACAAATTCTGTTAGGTTTTGTTCCACTAAGGCCCTATATTATAATATAGTTTTAAATCGCAAATTTAAGCTCGACTTAAACCTGAGTGAAGACTTGCTTTTAGGCCCAATCGAGTGCCCAATATTATAATGTAGTTTAACATCGTAGATTAAAGCTCGACATAAATTTGATTTTAAACTTATTTTACGCAGTTTCATACCAGGATTTTGTGTTTTAAATCGAAGTTTGACAATAATTTGACATTAAAAATGTAAACAAACTGCCCATTTACGTTTTAATTCCAACTTTGAGATTTAAACCCACTTTATAATATTGGCCCTAAGGGCCAATATTATTGTCATACTTCGATTTTAAACACGCACCATCCTGGTATTAAACTGATGATGTCAAGCTTTAATCCGCGATTTAAAACTACATTATAATATTGGGCCTAAAAGAGAAAGAATGTTTTTAGGCTCTTATCAGTTCGGTAGTTCTAATGCATGGACTGGCTACTCTTTATCCGAAGAATCGGAAGATATATCTGCCAAAACATTTTCCTTATTTTCTTCTAAGCTAATTTCTGGAGATTTTAATAAATAAAGAGCCTCAGGAAAAAGTGTTTTGCTTTTTTTTGGAGGTAACTTTCTTAGGCTGGAAATAAGTGGGTCTGAAGAGACTAGAAGGCGATTTAAAATATCTTGGGTGTTATCTTTTCTTGAGGTTTTTCTTGAAAAATATAATCTATACCTTTTGATGTCTTTATTTCTTGCCTCCTGTGCCTCTTCAGACAACTGTCCAATTGGTAAAAGAAAAGAGTTAATGATTTGAGATCCATGAATTAAAATTTTATGGACAGTAGGAGGCATAACATACCAAGGATAAAGTAAGGAAAATGTTTTGGCAGTTTCTAAAGCATACTCTTTAAATTTTTCCACATCAACATCGTATCCGGATGACAAAGCTTGAAGTATAATATGAAACCTTTTAATTAAATTAAAATCGACATTCGTAATTTCAGATACTTCCCCTGCATGTTCAAAAAATCGACGCGCAGTGTTACCATCATTAGAACTACCGAACCCAGGCTTTGGTTTGTCCACAATCAATCCAAGTCTTGAACGTAATAATGCTTGAATACGTTTTTTTGACTCAGAAACACTTATTTTATCTTCTGTTGCTCGAGCTTGCCACTTTTTGATGCCCATTTTACAACCTAAGTGAAAAATACATTCAAAAAAGCGTATCCAAGCATGTAATGTGGAGGAGCCATACTGCAGGTTTTCATCGATTATGGGTCTAGTTGCAACTTCATCTATATTAGAAAAATCTTTTGCTGTAGCACCACAAATGTAACACTTCTGTGTTGATTTAGTATTTGTTAGGGTATTACAGACTTTTCCGTCTACCATTGTGAAAAATAGTTGGAAAGTTACGCTAATATGTTGTCTGCCCACTGTGCAATGGAATGGAATTAAATTTTTTATTTGGTTGTCCATATTTGCCTTCTCTTTTAGAGTTAATTCTACAGTTTCTTTAGCAAATTGCAACTTAACTGGACGACAAAACCTTGGCGATGAAGTTCGACAATTTTGCCACACCACAAAATTTTTGTAAACTAATTTAATGGGGACAAGAGATGTCAAAAAAACACTTGCATCAGAACTTGTTTCCGCCTCAAACTTCTGCTTGTATTCTGAGTGGCCGGATGACCCATCGAACCCCCACTTACATAATAAATTTAAATTAATATTTTGCTCTTCAGTAAAATACTCTAATACTTCTCTCTGTAATTGCACTAGTCTATATGAGGTATGATTTAGTAAACTTTGTAAATTTATTTCAGTTTCGGATTTTAAAATAATTTCATTTGGATAACATTTTTTTTTGGCCTCTAGAATTTTATCGTAAGATGGATAAATATTGCAGTTTTTATTTTTGACTTGTGACCTTATTAGATTATATTGACCTTTACTTAAATTTGCTTCTATAACTAAAGAAAGAGCCTCATCGCTACTTAACTTATCATATACATTATGTTTTGCTTGTTCCAATTTAATTAAGTTATCGGCTTGAGAAGGTTCAGTAATAATACTTTTCAAAATTTTTGATGCAGATATATTTCCCTCTGCCCGAAAGTTCATTTGGGCTGCATAAACTAATTCTTGGGTGGTTGAATTATTTCTTAGTGAGGTAACTTTCAAACGCTTAGTCCTCTCGCTGCTACTTTCAAAAGGCAAGGCTGGACGCCCACTAGTGTTAGGTGAAGTATATGGTTCTTTTTTAAAATACGTATTTAAGTTTAACCAGTCACTATACCGAGTTAGGAATTTGTCTTTTTTTCGAAATTCATTATTCCATTTTTCTCGAAAACTCGACGTAAATCGTGATAAAGACCTTTTGTTTTCTACTGACAAATGCTCACATTCAAGTAGGACCAATATTCTATATTCTAAATATTTAAATTTCGAATCAAGACTTTTTGATGGGTTTGGCTGGTTTATTAATATATCAAATAACTGTCGGTTAGTAATGCTGACATCTGAAGCATTTTGATCTGTAAGAAAATCAAAATGCCTTTGTTTATTTTGTTTTATAAAAAAAAGATCTTGATCTGTAAGAAAATCAAAATGCCTTTGTTTATTTTGTTTTATAAAAAAATAGTATATTGTGTAACAAGTGCGTGAAGTTAACTTTTATACACGAGTGTGATGTTCACAATATCACACAAGGGTATAAAAGTCTTCACGCACGTATTGCACACTATACTTTTTCTACAACCGTAAATAATACAAGTACGAAATAAAATTAAACTATTTAATTTTCTCCTTTATATAATACAAATTAAACTAATGAACTATTTATTTAATTTTCTGTTTTATAATAATTGTAACTTTTTAATAGAACTTATAGTTAAATTATTTAATTTTCTACTTTATAATAATTGTAACTTTTTAATAGAAATTATAGTTAAATTATTTAATTTTCTTCTTTATAATTATTGTAATTATTAATAGTAATGTTGCAATTTGTTAGATTACTAAATTTAACTTCTGTAGCCTCCTTTGATGATGATTTGTTAATAATATTGCTGCTTGTGATCGAGGTCATATTTGGATTTTGAACTGACAAAAGTCTATTTGAAATATCATTTTTCTTGTTAAGGGAATTTTCTACGTAACCCTCAGCTACCGTTGAAGATTTCCAACCGCCGTGTTGTTTTAACATTAGTAAATCTGCACCGGTTTCAACTAGCAAGGAAGCAGATGATCGTCTGAAACAATGGCCTGTATATTTTTCTGGATGTGGTAGTTTTAAAAATTTTGCTATTTCACTAGGCAATTTTCCAAATTTGTTTATCCCGACGACTTGGCGAGTACATTTTCCTCCTTGATACTTGATGAAGAATTTGTTTTCTTGATAATTTTGGGGACGAAGGGCGGCATATTTTCTGTATAATTCTAAATGCTCGGTAATGGTAAATTTTCTTGTTATTTTGGTTTTTGTATCAGGGACGGATACAACAAGAACACTTCCTAAATCTTGAATATCGCACATTTTTAGCTTATAAATTTCGCTTCTTCTTAGAGCACCAGCAATCCCAAATATTAATATCACTTTGGTTAATAAAAAAACTTCGTCAGGAGCCTTATTTATGAACTTGAAAATTTGTTCTTTCTCCAATATTCGAGATTTTTGTGGAATATATCCTTCATTCTTCCGTTTTAAAAATGCATGAACTTTTGGATATTTACCAATGTCAATGTTATTTTTAATGCTAATAGTACTTTTTAGTATTGAATAATGACTCCATAGTGTTGATGATTTCACATTTTTTGACAATTCTGATAAATATGGGAGTAAAACATTTTCAGAAATGGTTTTAATATTGTTCTTACTGCGCCAGGTCATAAATTTATTGTACGTGTTTTCATAAATTTCCTTTGACTTCTGAGGTAACAGAGAATTACTAGCTGTTTTCGCTGCTTCCGTAATATCTGGTGGAGTACACATTTCTATATCAGAGTCCATAATTATTGCTTATTATAACTTAAAATAATAAACTGTTCAAATTACTATTCGAACTTAAAGTGTCTATTTTAAACTGTTTGCATTGGCAATTTGACAACTCGTTACCATGACAACGATACAAATTGCGAGGCACGGCCGCCTAATAAAATTATTACCAGTGCGGGCCCGGTGCCTAAAATTAATGGCGGCCCATGCATTTCTTATTGAGCCGGTGCGTGAAGTAAATCCTTTAGGGAAAGCATTGTATTTCACGCATCGGTGCTTGAAAACAAGCTTTAGCTACTGCAATCAGTGTGTAAAATAGGATTTTAAGGACGGTTGTAGAAAAAGATATTTAAATCATTTGAAAAACAATTTAATATTTTTGAAAAAAAAGTTATAAAGTAGCAATCATTTTGGTCACATTTTTGGCGACACGCAATTAATAAAATCTTCATAAAACAAACATTGATTAAAATATCAAAAGATGTTTAAAGGATCTTGTATCTAAAGGATAAGTCTTTAAAATGTAAATGATAAAATTATTAAAAAGCAAAGTATATGGTTTTGCAAAACTTAAAAAAAAACCTCTTTATTAGAATTACCCTGTATAGTAAAATAATTCATTATCATAAATTTTGACTAAGTTTATTTAAGGTCTATATCTTTGCGAACAATTATATTAAATTTTATATAAATATAATAATAAATTACAAAACTACTCTAAGAACAAAAATGTGGACGTTTTTTTGGCCCACCCTGTATATTAAAATTTTTATTCAAATGAATATTTTTTTAATATAAGCATGAGAGCCGGAAACAAACATAAAATTGCCCTTAAACCTATAAGCTCAAGTTAATTGTCTTATAATATTACTGATTACAGAACGTCGAATACCAAATTTAACTAGTTTTAAAATTAAAGACATTACATAAAATTCTCAAAAATTGTTTTTAATTGGTGCCGCAAATATGCGCAAAATTTTATTTTATTTCCGATAACTAGTATTGTTAAACATTATAAAAATGCATATCAGTACACAGGGAAATTTGCGGGACTATAACAAAATTCCATTTTAGATTAGATCATACAAAAATTTGCTCGTAAAATTGTTTCAAATAAATTTATAAAATATATAAGTTAAAATGCAATTAATGGATAATTTTTTAATGTAAGATATAAAAACTTACCTCTATTATTATCATCCATATTAAAAACGAAGTTCTTTAATTATCACTTTTGTTATATTTTAAACCAAAAATGGCAGTACTTTTAAACGCAAAAGCCAAAGTTATTGTCAAATAATATTGTCTTACCTTTGACATTTCTGGAACAAAACACAGGTTGCTAGGTTACTTGTTTTCAACGCCAACTAGACGTTTAGAATCCTAGCAATAAAAAATTGTGCTTTTATGTGCAACATTTACAAAATTAGATTTGGGGTTTTCGCCATCTTTTTACCAAATCCGACCAGAGTGCGACGGTCCCACAGAAAGTAACCACCGTTACAGGGACCGACGTTACGTTTTTTATCTAAATCCGAATTATAAAATAAACGAATACACCACGGACTTCAAAAATTTTAGGTTATGTACTGCTACAAATTGTTGACTTTTTAGTAGAAATAAATCGCTTATTAATAATGAAATGATCAATATATGTACGGGGACCGTTATTACTACATAAAAACATACTATATGAAATTTCAGCAAAAATAATTAACTATAATTTACAGAAAAGTAAACAGAGGTGCTTACCATAAAACACGCGGACTAAAACTAATTGGCAATAAAACAATCTAAGAAGCAGTGATGGGAACTATCGAATAAAAACTATCGATACATTCGATAGTTGCAATTCATTCGAATAATTCGATGGTTATACTAAAATCATTCGTTAAAAACTATCGAATAAAAAATTAAAAACCGATGCTTGCTTTAAAATGTTAGTATTAGTCTGTTAGTTATTCGACAGCGAAAACTATTCATTTCGTAAATTCGGTACATTTATTTATTCGTGAGGGGTATACTTTCAATTGTAATTCTATTTGTAAATAAATATTATCTGTTCTCTCGCCGACGGCCGGCAGCGGAGCGGCGCACAGTGGGGCCAAACCACTATTTTTGGGAAAAAACCTCTTATCGTACGAATTATGAACGTTTGAGGGTACTTTTAAATCACATCTATTGTAGTTTCTTGTGTAGAATCGAATGCTGTCGTCGATTTGACGATTAGAGTGCATGGATATGAAATAGAGCAAAACAACTTGTAGTTATACTAGATGAGTTAATAAGCAATTTTTTTTAACAACAATTTCAACCTATTAGATACAGTGAGTAATTGTTATAGGAAGTTTGACACCGATTCTAATTTTACCATATAAAGTATCTAAAATGGTAATTTTGAGTAGAAACCTCAAAAATACGGTTCTTCGCCTCCAATTGTTAATTTTAAACCTTATGTGCACCAAAAATTGAAAAAGTCAACTCGGCCTTCCGTCTTACACAATATACTGACATTTTGGCATTTATTAGAGTTAGATATCAGTTAGAATGATACCTATATAAAAAAATATATACAGTGTGTTTAAAAAGCCCGGGACCCCCAAATATTTCGTAAACGTGACGTTTCATTAAAAGGTGTCTTATATATAAAGTTTATAGATCTCCCCCTGGTGTATATTAAAAAGGTTGTTTTGAATATACAGGGTGCACTACAACTACGGTATAGAGGCAAAAGTTACATTTTTTTAAATGGAACAGTTTACTTTTTGATTCATTTTCGGATTCTACTTTTTATTGTAGTCAAACTTTATGTAGAAGTTGCTATACCTAAATCTGCTATTTTAAAAGATACACCAATTTAAAAAATATTGTATTAACCTTTACTACCATTCACCTTTATTTCACCTTAAAAAACACCAATATTCTGATGCTGGTATTTCTTGACGTTGACAATATCTCGATTATTGCGAGGTAAAGTTTATTGAACTTAATTGTTGAAATTGACAATCACCATAAATACCATCGCCAAAATGTTGGTGCTTTGTTTTATGTGGTATGAAGGTAAAAAAGGTAAATTATGGTAATGATTGTTTACACCTAATAATATTCGAGACTCTTTAAATAGATGTATCTTTTAATCGAGTGGGTTCAGCTATAGCACTTGCTACCTAAAGTTTGGCTACAATGTAATGTAGAATTTGAAAATGGATCAAAATGTAAGCTGTTCCAGTGCACCCTGCATATTTAGAACAATTTTTTTAATATACACCAGAGGGAGATCTATAAACGATATATCGGGGGGGTCCGGGACTTTTTGAACACACGTATATTATGTACCCGCATAAAAAGGGTTGAACTTCAACAATCATTTTTGAACGTTTCTAAACGGATTTTAATAATACATTTTTTGCGAATTCGCATTACAAACATTTTGGGTTAAAATTAGGGAAGAAAAAATACAGCTAAGGAATAATTTTATCTCAGTAATAAATACACAGAAGAGTTTTTTTGAATAAAATGAACACAACTGCTTGTGAAAAGAAAATAGAATAAATAAATTATAAGTCTAAAGTTTATAAGAATGGACATTGAAGGTTCTACTAAAAATGACACTAGCAAGTAACGATAGAATAGAACTATGGAAAAATTATCGTTCTTCTCCTACAAACTATTACTTCCTAAAAACCAAACGGATTAAAAACCTTTTAAAAGTTCAATTACAACAAAGTTAGTTTAGGCAGGTAACGTCCTGAACTTCGCACAAATTCAACCAGTCCAACGGAAAATAAACAATGACACTATCTTAAATACAATATGAAAAATAATAACAAAATAAACTCTTAAAACACAAATACACAATAATAATATCGCTCAGAGAAAACGATAATATTAATTCAGAAACCCGACTAAGGGACGTGGATTTTCATCAGCTTGGTAAAAATAATGGTTAATTAAATTAAATTAATACATTTAGAAAATCTATACTCATTTACTACAATAAAACTAAATCTAATGCGTCTTCGCTAAATGGTAATTTTTTCTTTTTTAACTGAGGCCTCAAACTGGTAATATATGGGTCTGACGATGCCATTATTAAATGAAACACATCTTCATTTGTAGCCTTACGTGAACATTTTCTCGAATGATGCTGTCTGAAATGTTTATAGTCTTTGTTGCGGCATTCCTAAGCTTCCTCGGAGAGACATCCTATTGGTATCGCAAAATGTTTAATAAATTCGGCACCATGAAATAATATTTTATGCACCGTTGCAGGTAAATAATACCAAGGATATAGCTCTATTGCTAATTTGGCGGTTTCTGCTGCGTAGCACCTAAATTTGTCATAGTTGATCGGACATTGGCAACAAATTACCTCTAATATTGTACTCAATCTCTGTATTAACGCAGCATCGATTCCAGTAATTTCAGCTGTCACTGCTGGATTACTGAAAAATCTGCGAGACATGTTGCCGTCGTTTGTGGTTCCGGCACCTTGCTTAACAACATCTAATTTCATTCCCATTCTTTCCGCGAATTGTTGTTGAACATGTTTTTTCTTTTTTTCTTTTAATGGACGTGTAGTGTTGTCAACTCTCCAGGCCTTGATTTCTGTGTTATAACTTAAGTGCAGCACATACTCCATGAATTTTATGCGTGCATGAAGTGTGGACATTCCTAACTCAAATACTTCCTCTTTCTCACACTGAAGTTCAAGCCTAGACAGGTCATTCATCTGTGAGGGTGTAGCTTTACAGACTATACAGTTACTAGCAGAAGTTGTATTACTAACCACTTGTGCGACCTTGATAGTAGATCCAAAATTGATAACTGAATTATGCAGTGTCTTGATTTCGTTATCAATACGGCTTTTTTCTTCTCTTATTAATTCAGGTGTTTCCTTCTTGTATTGAAATTTTATAGCTCTACAGTAGTTCGTAGAAGACGGACGATCATTTTTCCATAATTCTACTTTATCGTTACTTGTTAGTGTTATTTTTAGTGGAACTATAGATGCCATAAACAGATGAGCCTCGGACGTGCCAGCATCAACATAGCCATCTGAATACCGCTGCATAAATTCGTTTTGGCCAGAAGCACCGTCAAATCCCCATTTTGTGTGGAGACGAAGATTGCTTCCTCCGATTTCTGCTACAGATTTAGTTTGCAAAATTCGTGTGGCTGTATGATTCAACAAATCTTGCAGAGGAACTTCTGCAGAGGTTTCTGAAATATTAACATTTTCTGGATAGCATTTTTTTTTAGATTCAGTAATTTTTTTGTATGTTGGAAAAATATTGAAACCCTTATCTTTAATTGCCTTTCTTATTACCTCATACTGATATTTAGACAGTTGTGCCTGGATGAAAAGAGCTAACGCGGAATCGGCATCAAAATCTGCAATATTGTCATTTTTTGGGGGGGCTGAACTGGCTGCATCTGTAAGGTCTTGTTCTGTAGATGCTTGCAAGTTTTTAATTTTGTATAGTTGTGCTTTTTTACCACAGTCCCTAAATCTCTTCAATGGCCTACCTTCTGCCTTACATTCAGTATTGGAAGAATTTGAAGAAACAATCTCTGGAAATCTAACTGTAAATTCACCTTTCAGCCACTCCTCATTTTTCTTTAGAAAATTTTGCTTGCTGCTGTTCACTGCTTTCATCCTTTTTGTATAGTTCGTCTCAAACCGTCTTCTGATCTCATTGCTTACTTCCACCAATCTTTCCCCTATAATTTCAGGATATTTTTCATTCAGCAGTTGTCGAAAATGTTCATGGTTCTCCATTTTGAAAAACAGTTCACACAAAAAACGGTAAGGAATCACTAAAACCGACATTTCAAAAAAATAAATACGTGACGCGATCTATCTGACCAAAATGAAAAGTAAACTAAAATCATTAAAGGTTGACAAGTTTATCTTGAACAGTGAATGTCGTTGTTTATTGTTAACATGGTAACGGTGGCTATCATTTGTTTGATAATTATAAAAACTGCGTGCGAGCGTGCGTATCGGTCGCGAAGTCGCGACAGTCATCGTAGTTGGCGAGTAACACATGACAGGCGGGCACTGTGTGAATATGAGATAACTTTGGAAGCAATTTTTAAATAATTTACTGTGGACACATACGGCCGGAGACGGCGATCAAATTTACAGGGTTACTTCTTTGATATGTTCTATATAAGTTAAAAATAGTTGCAGAGTAACAAAACATGACGCAATTATTTTCCAGTCGAATACATATAAGAAAACATGAACTATTACTATAATTTTGGTAAACCAATTGCAGAAAGAATTCCAGAAAGATTTTTTTTAAACCAAAATTTTTTATAAAATATTTACGTGTTCTTTGAATTTAAGAAATAACTCCCGAATTTTTTATAGCACCTGACACAGTGAAAAAAAAATAAAATTTCACCTATAAACAACAATATTTTTAATAAAAATAAGAAAATCTAAGTTTCAGTAACTGTTACAATTACTAAAATCCATTCAGAATTGAAAGCACTTCGGATATTGAATCAGTAGGTATTAGAGGACTCAAAATACAAAATATTGAATTACTTTCTAAAATAGCCAGTCTTTTGCTGATATTTTCTATCAAAATTGTTTTCAGTGACATTCCACTCGGTGTTTTGGCTGGTATGTTTTTAATTGCATGCTGTAAACCTCGCACAAGTGGAATAATCATGGACATTGTAGGGTATTGTTCTCCAGACATTTTAATTGTCATTTTTTCAATAGGTTTTAAGATCGGAACCCAATCGCTTAACATCTCCCATTCACTGGCAGATATAAATGTAAGGCCTGTTGTTAAAGAACTTACAACGGCAGATAAAGGCTCTTTGATCAGTACAAGCCTTTCGATCATGTGTAAGGTTGAATTCCATCTCGTGGAAACATCTTGTACAACTTTTAATTCGGGTAGTGACATTTGTAGTTGCATTGATTTTAATTTCTCGCACGCAGTTACACTGTGCTTAAAATGGCCAACAATAGCCCTACATTTTGAAAGAAGAGGTTTTACAATTTCCATTGTTTTATTATTAAGAGCATCTGTTACGCATAAGTTTAACGTATGCGCTACGCATGGGTGATGCCTTTTCTGTAAATTTATGACTATGGCATTTTTAATATTTGCTCCATTATCACTTACTATAGTAGTAATTTTTTCATTAATCACCCACTCGTTAAAACAATCTAATAGAAATGAAGCTATATTTTCACCGGTATGTGCTACTGGAATTTCCCTTATACTTAAAACAGAATTCACGAGTTTATTATTAAACATAAAATGGCTTGTAACAGATATATAGGCTCTGTTAGAATCTGAAGTCCAGATATCTGTTGTAATTGACATATGTTTTACTTGTGTCAAAATGTCTATCAGCTGAGTACGAATCTTATTGTAAGCATTAGGTATCATTTTAGTTGATAAAGTCTTTCTGCTTGGTAGCTTATAAAGGGGTTGCAGAAGCTTAGAATAATTGATGTATCCAGTATTTTCGACAATTGATACAGGTTGAAAATCTAATGCTATCATTTTTATTAAAGCTCTATCCATTGCCTGTATTTCTGAGTCACTTAAACTAGACTTTTTCTCAGTTAGAAAAAGTTTTGTGTGTCGAGGTTTCTTGAAGTGTGCTGATTGTCTTTTTGTATTATATTTCTATTCCCTGAATTATTTTGATTAGGTAAAGTATCAGACGAGGACGTAGAGGGAGTCGGTTCGTTTGAGATCGATTTTGTTGGTGTTTCTACACTTTCTACTGTATCGGCGACATTCGAGTTAGTAGCGGCGCTTTTAGAAGCATCTACATCTTTTTGTTTCTCCAAATCATTATTGTGTTCTTCTGATTGTTCTGATGTCGATTGTCGATGTCTCGTAAATTTGAAGTATTGCCAGAATATTTAAAATCTTTTTTGCATATATCACAAACTACATTATTTTCAGTTTTTTTTGTACAATATTCCCATATTATGGAACGTTTACCACTTCGCTTCATTTTAACAGTCTACTAAAGTCTTTTTTTATTGTCAGTTACTATTTAAGAACAAGAAGCGGGCTAGCGAAAATCAAAGTCACACAAACTCGGAAAAACTTTGTTTACCTGCACACACCACACAATAATCAATAATCAACTATTATTTTTTAACACCTACACAATAACAAAAACAATAACAACACCAACGCAGCGATATGCAATTCCCGACACATCAAAATAAAAAAGTATTAAAGCTCTACTTTACATTCTCTACCACTACTAAATCATTTAGGTATTTAGTCGAACGTCTTCGCAAATCGCAATATTACGAATTAACGCGGCACGAATGCATCGATAGCCGCTTAGCTGCACGGCGAGGTTGCCATGTAAATGAATGAATGATTTTATTCGAATAAAAATATTCGATAGTTGAAATCATTCATTTAGTAATTATTCGATAGTCTATTTCATTCGATAGTTCCCATCACTAAAGAAGCTGTCAAACAAAATCCAATATGGCCGCCTTAAGACAAAGTTTTGTTTACCGTATGGTTTGCATTAGAGAGAAGCTAATTATCCAATATATTTCGTAATTTAAGTTAGATTTTTCTAATAGAGACTTAAATATGCCTTCGTTTTGCTGTGTTGTGAAGTGTGGAAGTAGGGGTGATCGCGATAAAGTAGGATTTTTCCGTATTCCAGCGGAATTACATTTTCCACACAAACCAGACCTGAACAAACTTTCAAAAGATAGACGACACAAATGGTTATCAGCTATAAAAAGGGAGGATTGGACTGAAACTAAATTAAAATATGCATCAGTTTGCAGCAAACATTTCTTGAGTGGTAAGTAGCAAAAACATTAGGTGCACTAAAACAAAAAAAAATGCTGTCTGTTTGATTTTGCCAAATTTGTTTTATTCTCAGATATTAGTGGTTATCCTTTTAGAGGAAATGTTGGCTAAGCTAAGTTAATTTAATCTGTACATGTTTGTCTAATTGTCAAATATCATTATACCTTCTTTTTCTGGCTAAATAGGATTAGCTAAGATTTCTTATAAAAGGAAAGACACTATTATTGAAGTACTGAAATAAATCTTACTAAATCTTTGGTTTCAGGAAGACCATCCAACCTGTCTGACATCCAAAATCCAGATTGGGTCTCATCACTCCATATGGGATATGAAGTATCAAATAAGCCTTCGACTGGCGCTCAAGATCGCTATGGTAGAGCTGTAAAGAGAGCAAAACTAGCTGATTCAAAATTTGAACAGAGTTCCCCTTCCCCAGCTTCAACTTCAGCTATAACTCCTGTTGAGGAGGATCAAAATGCTCCAGATGCATTTAAAAATAATAAAAGTTGTCAAACGGACATTTCAGCAACTGAGTTTTCAGACATGGTTGTTTCACTAAGTTCGGGGCGACCTCTGGGACATACTTGTTCTTCTGAGATTACGTATAGATCACTGATGAACGATGACAAAAAAACAAAATACTATACAGGCTTTAATTCATTCAAGAAACTTGACCTAATAGTGAAGTGTTGTGAACCATTCATTACTGTTCATAGTAATACACACTTGGACGCATCAAATCAAATTTTGTTGACATTATTTAAACTGAGGCTAAATCTGGATTTTAGAGACCTCGGGTTTAGATTTAATATTCACCCGAGCACAGCATCAACATATTTCCGATCGGTTATAAATGTGCTGTATTCACGATTTCAAAAGTGTATTGTGTGGCCAGAAAGAGACGTTTTACAGAAAACTGCCCCTTCGTGTTTTAAAGAAAGTTTTGGGACAAAAGTGACAGTCATTATTGACTGTTTTGAGTTGTATATTGAAAAACCAAGCAATCTACAAAAGGCAGCACAATGTTGGTCAAATTATAAACATTCGTACACCCTCAAATATTTGATAGGAATAACACCACAAGGAACTATTTGTTTTATTAGTGAAGCTTGGGGTGGACGTGCCTCCGACAAGCATATAACGATGAATTCAAAATTTTTGGACAAAATTGGTTCAGGTAATATGAACATCATTGTATTTGCTTATTGCTTTATGTTTATTGTTTACCTTGACTTATACCTACAATGTTTTTTATGATTATTTCACTAGAGTGTATTACACCAGCAATAAAATCTGTAGTCCCTTAAAATATTTCTACTTTGACAAAACCAACATCATAGACATGGTATTGCCAAGACATTTTTTTTAACACGCCTATTAATCTTTATTCTGTTTCTTTTAATAATAATAATAAACACATTTATTATTCCAAAATAAAGATTTATAAATACCAAAAAAAAAATACATCGAAATAAGTAGATAAATGGAATAAAAGGCAACTTATCAGCTTCCCTTGCAAAAGAAAGAGCTGTTGAATGAATTTGATTGAAGTTGTTAATTTCTACTCTCGTAAAAATAGTCATGCCAAATACCACTCGAGAAAACATTCTGTAGGCAAAATCATTCTGGTTCAAATTTGTTGCGTTTTGGTAATTTCGCTCAAGAAATTTTTGATGTAATCAATGGCCTGGCGGCTTGTTATTTTGTCAAAAATGTTATTCGCAAAATCTGTCGAAATTTTTTTCTCTTGTGGTATTATGTATGAAAATAAAAATATATAAATAAATTTGCAAGAACCTTCTAATTTTAAGTTGCAGAATGCAATCGACAATTGAGCAAAATCATTTTTGTCCTTCTAAGGCATAGTTCTGAATTTCTATTAACAGGTATAAATAGTCATTAACAGAACTGTGCTCGGGATAGTGTGTTTTTAGTACCTACTATATTGTTATTTTTCTAGTAGCTATCTAATATTTTGACTCTCGTAAAGCATCGCTCTACTTGTATAAGTTAGCAATAGATAGTTTTTTTTACTTCTAAACAAACTAAATATTGTTTTACTTTTTAGGTGACTTGATTCTGGCTGACAGAGGATTCCTTGTAAAAGATTATGTCAATTTGCTAAATGCCAATATAAAGACCCCCGCTTTCACAAAAGGACAGAACCAACTGCATCCTTATGAAATTGAAGAGACCAGAGCAATTGCTCACGTGAGAATACATGTGGAAAGAGTGATTGGCTACATTAGACAAAAATTTCGTATATTAGCAGATGAAATGCCAATAACTTTTTTGTGTGTTGGAGATGATGACCCAATCCTAGATAAAGTGATGGTAGTGTGTTGTGTCCTGATCAATTTAAATCCCCCAATAGTTAATTTGTAAAAAACCAACTTTAATAAAAATAACTGTATATGATTAACTTTTACGAGTGTTATTTCTTTTAAATCACATAACACGTGAAAAAGCCAAAAGATTTTGTTAAAATAAATTTGTACTTTAATTTTTATTTAAAAAATTTAAATTTTTAATACATAAAGCATAAACTAACTAACCTATTATGTAGGTACTTGAAAAAAGATTAAAATAGTTAAAAGAACTCTCTTTAAATATTTAAGAATTATAAACTATTGAGAAACGTCTTATTTTTCAATGCACTTCTATTATAGAATTTCCACAATTTTTTTTTCATATTTTTTATGCTATTTGCGTAGTCTACTTCTTTAACTAAGGGGATTAAAAGAAAAAAAATCAATTAAAAAATACATTTTATTTTTATTAAAAAATATATATAATGATAAAACTTTTATTTATTAAATTAAAAAGTACACATAATACAATAATTGGACAAAAGTTCAAGTAATCTACGATATAATATAAACCAAAACCATAATACATTGCATACTTATCTAGAAATAAAAAAGATTAAAAAATAGAGTTACCATACCCAAAACAAAATGGTTTTATAATAAATCCAAAAATGGCATTATATTAGTTGCAAAGCATATTTGAAAAAAAAACATTTTGACGTACAATAAGGTTCGTATAATAGAAAATCTTTGTCAATACATAAAAATACAAATGAAAATAAACATACACGTCCAGGATAAGAATACATTCTACATGGATCTCGTCAAAACTTTCATCAAAAAATTTTACATCACATAGTAAACATGACAATTGAATGATTTAGCATCATATACAAGAAACTTAGAGCTAATTACAAAGACTAACTAAAAATTAAAAATCAGAAGAAATATAGTGTAGGTTAAATTAGAAAAAAGAACTGACTTTATTTAAAAAGATTTTAAAAAACCAAAATAATATTTTTAATGCAACTTTTTCTGCTCTTCAAGACATCACAATAGCAATTTAATTTTTTTAAATAAAGCCCTTGATCTTTTATTTCATTCTTTAAAGCGATCGACCCCCTAAACCTTAGCAATAAGGTAGAGATGGAAAACAATAATTAACTGAAGTCATAATGAAAAAATAAATTACTTTATAAGTGTGGTACATTGTTGGTTTAGGGAAGTTGAAAGCTTTCCAAAAATGAAATAAAAAATCCATATTTTAAAAAATAAAGTGAATGGTGGGTCTCGAAAGACGAAACATCGTATTCAAAATTTGATTAGACCAACTTACAGAGCAGAAAAGTGGCAATAAAATTATGGTTTGCTTTTTTTTATCCTTTCAAATAGTATAACATTTACAATAATTAAAATATAATACAAAGTTTTAAAAATATGTCAAGATACATGCAGAAACGTCAGAGAACTGATAAAAAAATATATACACACTAAAATTAGAACCAAACAAAAATTTTATGGTCAAATATTTTTTAATATACAATCTATACGGCAGCTGATAAAGTTCCAGGAACTTCTTCACTGCATTGAATGCATGTCCACAAAGTTTCTGGAACCTCTGAGAGACCAACACATCCTAAATGAAACCACTGGATACTACAATTATCGTTTTCACATTGGATCATTGGACGATCTTCTTCGAGTTGATTACATGTACACCAAGTCTGTGCCATGTGCCTTCCTAGCGTAAAATATTTTCCTAGGAGTTCAGGAATAATTATGTTTTTATGAAAATCCAGGGCTTTTGGAAATTCGACACTCCAAAAATCTTCATCCAAATATATTATTTTTTGGAAGAATTTCTTTGGAGACCAAACTATAAAATCACAGTACTTTAGACCAGATAGTTTCAACTGTATCTGAACTTGATAATAATAGGAATGATCTCGGTTTAAAGCAAAGTCATCACCATCATATATTAGACACGAGTTCTTAGAGTTTATGTATTTTGACCATTCCATATTTTTAAGAACATATGGGCACTTGACTTCTATACAACCTTCTCCACAACAATCGCATGACACTAAACTATCTGGGGTAGCTCCAAACGATGGGAAGGCTGGATTGAGTAATAAACCACAATTTTCAAGTTTTAAATTTACGTGTTCAAGTGTATTTGACGATAAATAATTTTGAAGAGCAAGCTTTTCATTGTTTGTTCCCCACTGAGTTGCTTTGGTTTTGAACAGAAACTTTAGAGGATAACAAACACTCTTAATTAATGACAGAGATGGTTTTGAAAGTGATGTCCTGCATGCTCTTTTAAAATTTGAACCAGTGATGCGTCCAGTTCTTTGCCTAAACCATTCTTCGGAATGAGTTTGCTTAACTGTGGCTTTACAGATCTTTTGGCAATCATCAAAAGATAATGACTGGTCAATTTTCTCTCCAATTGAGCACAACTGCTGATAAGAGAGTGACTCATAATACTCCTGGTAAATATTATAAATCACTTTAAGTTTTGGTTGACAAATACTTGATCCTATTCTTGATGCAAAAGGTTCAATAACTCTTGCAAGAGCTGTTTCGTCGCCAACATTTTCACAAGCTGTCAACAGTTCAATAAGTTCTTCGCCTTCAATGGCAGATATCGGACTAAATAAACTTGAGGAGTCTGAGACAACTGTTTTAGCTTTTTTTGTTTTGAGCTCAAGGTCACATAATCTTACAATGGGTACATCTTTTGTAGAAGGAGCAACCCACTGAGCTAACATATCAGTCGATGAAGTAGAAGTAAGCGAGTTGTAAATATATTCTGTTGCATACATGGCTACAGACTTCAGATAAACCAGCCATACAAGTACAGTGGCCAGTGTTAATACTTCCATTATCTTGTGTCAGGACCCACACATTTAGAGGGGGTTCCCTAGCACGCTGACTATGTCGAACCTTTGCAAGTATAACGGAAAGCTCATTGACCTTTTTCATGCCACGCAGATGAACAAAACCAGCCTCAAAATACTTGTAGCCACTGAGACTTTTATAAGCTTTCATTTGCTCTTTTGTGTAAAAACTATGAGTTAGCACTAAATACGTCATTACATCAAAGGCTTGAACAGCTGGTAGGGATGCAAAGTCTTTATCAAGGTCTTCATCCATGATTTTAAAAGGATCAATGAAATTTATAAGACGAATCTTGTTCTTATACCTTTGAGCAACGTCAGGTTTTTCACTCTCTAGCTGGACAAGGTAGTCACTCTTTTCAGACTGTGGTAAATCCATGTTAATTTTTTATCACTTTATCTACTAGGTCACTAAGAAAGTCTTTTAAATGTGCACTTATCACTCTTCTTAATTAACACGAACTAAACTAAAAGTACATCTGCTTGCTCCCAATATCAACTAATTTCATGACCAGGTACAGGTAGCTAAACGCAATCGACCTTTCTAGGCCGTAAAACATTCCAAATCATAAACAGGTACCTATGAATATATTAGTGGCCTTTCTTAAACCACTTAATAACTAAATCACTTTAAAATATATAAATTAAGCAATAATATCGAGACACAACTGCTGTTATAATCCTGAACTTTCATAAGAAAATAAACATCAGCTAGCAAATGTATGTCCTAAGCCGGCCATATTTGATTTGACAGGTCACGTGTTTTAGATCGCCTAATTGAGAACCACAGTGAGCGGGGCGCTTGGCGAGCGGTGACATCTATAATTCCATGTCGGAAATAATATTGTATAGCAGGGTTTCAAACCAGGGGACACGGTAAAATAACATCGTTGTTCAAAGTTTATATAACATTTTTGAAAGGATGACTTGTTTTTAATTAATTTATGTTGTTATGATAAATATAAAATATATATTTATCAGATATATGCCACTTAACATTGTTTCACTTCATTTTGAATATTCGAAACCTCTGTTGGGGACAAGGGACCGTCGTTACACTTTCAAGGTATTGACGCATTTTTTTTAAGTTTCGGTAGAAGTGCTGGATTCTTTGTGTTACGCTCATTAAGTACATGCATAAAAAAATATAATAAAGTTTGTTTTAACAGATCTACACAGCAAGGGACCCGAAATGGCCCGTTATCGTATTTTCACCCGTATGGGAAAAGTGTACATTATTAGAAAACTACTTTTATCAGCTTCTCAAATCAGTATTGATATACAGGGTGCCCCATTTAAAAAAATCGATTTTCTCGCGCTTTTATAAGTTATCAACATACATTTATTTCTGGAGCACCCTATATGCTTCAACCAAGATATGACAAAAAAATCAAATACCTAAAGATATTATTTAAGCTTAGCCCAAGTTTCCGATTAGTCAAAAAAGTTTTGGCAAATTAAAATAAATAATGATAGCGTACGGGGCGCTCCCTATGTACTACATAAAAATTAATACCATATTTTGATTTCTCACCTCAAAAAACCCCTGGTTTCCAAATATTCAAGTTCTTGATCCAACCTCTGATTGAACCATCTGTTTCCGAATTTGTGGAATTAGAACCAGGTGGGTTTCTTCTAACAGCACCTAAAAAATACAATGATATCGTTGAGTTACCACCAAAAGCGTTAGTTTACGAATTGCAAAACATTCAAAGTTCATGGTTTATCACGAGGCAATATTTGATTTTCTGAACTTCTTCAATGTTTTTTTTGGTACAGTGTTTTATATTTTTTTCCTAATCGAAATGGTCTTACTCTTTTCACCTGATTTCAAAAGGATTTTACTGATTTTTTTTCTAATTTAAAATCTCTGATTCCTTTTTACCAACAAAAATGTACTTTGCGATTGATTTAGAAATGTTATGTGACCTTAATTATACTCAATTTTGCTTTTGTTACATTGAGCTTGTACGACTTGGGTTTTTTGACTTGTAATTTACTATTGAAATAAACAAATAAAAAATAATTAAATAATAAATACTATACACGCTAGTACAATAGGAGAGCCTCAATCAACAGATGCTCAACTTATGGAAAAGATTAAAACCAACTGGGATTAAGGCTAAAATTAGTGTCAAAAAGATAGCTAATGAAAAACTAAGATCGGAATGTGTAAACCATTTTCCTTGATCTCAAACCTTTTAGATTTTATTACCCATCAAAGGGTCAAGATAGTCGATTTCCAAATGTCAATATTTAAAAAACACTTGAAGTTAGCTATGGGGCATGCTATAGGAAAAATGCTTAGAATCTAGAGGAATTCGAAAATGTGGTAGGGTGTTCCATTTAAAATATGGAAATTGGATTGGGCTCTTTACGCCACACCCTGTATACTTGAAAATAATTTTAAGTTATAGCAGAGAGAAATGCAAAAGGTCTGGTTTTAATAGGATGAGCATTTTAGCAGCTATTGAAAGTTGCTGCTCTTGTTGGACTACCCTGTATTAAGAGGCCAACAATAAAAAATAATTGTAACATTCAAATTGGTTTTGTAATCTCTGTTCTTGGAGATGTAAGATAATTAAAAAGAGTTAGTTTTAATCTAACAAGAAAAAATGTTTTGGGTATTTCGTTGAACATACGAAGATATTAATACCTACATTTTTAAGATTTTAATGATTATTGTAAACATCTTACCATAAATAAGCTTTAGCACTTTGTACACTGCCCTTTTGATTTACACCAGACCAGTTAAGGTTTAATGCCAATTGATGGTTTATAATAATACCCAAAATTTTTCGTGTTGTTTCATTTAGGTCTTTCCCGCCCAATAGTGATAATGACGCTTGCTGTAAAATAAACCATATGAATTTATTTATATAAAATTAAAGTAAACAAAGAGAAGAAAGTGAGAACCCAGACTTTAAATTTGCAAACTTACCATTTTATTAAAAAGGTCTCTAAAATTTTGTAACTCCTCATATTTTTGAAATGAAAGTTGACTATCTAAACTTTGAAATTCTGCAAACTTGTCATTATTAGATAGTTTGAGCAGGTTTTTCACATCCAACTTTATGCTTTGCAAGTCTCGGAGGATTCTTTCCAGTATGTCTAAATATATATATATATATATATATATATATATATATATATATATATATATATTATGTACAATATGGTGTCACTAAGGTATGGAATATTGCAAATATCTCATATTAAGCGTATTGGGAAAATGCTCCAATACGTCAATTTTATTTTATCCAGTGACACACTGTCCATTATCTGATAATATTGGCATCACTTGTATTTTTGCCACACTGGCATATGCTAAAACTCCAGCTAACAGAATCAGATTCACTTCGTTCCCCATATCTTTGAGATTTTTGTAATCAGCTAAAAAAATAGTTATTAGTTGAAGACCTCATAATAAAAATGGTAAAAAAATGATATATTATGCCGAATTCATAAAAACAAGGATATGTTTATTCTTCTGCCTTATAATTAATTGGGAGATTTTCCTTCTGTTTTATGAATATGGTTCATTGGCTCTACGAAATTTGTGAGAATATAATCTATTTAAATTTTAAACTTTTTAAAACCCAAAACATTAAAATAATAAATGTTTTTTAGTATTCAACAAATACAGTTCAATTTTTTTGAAATAAAAAAGTAAAGCAAAATATTTTTTTTAAACTATATTTTTGAAACACAATACCTTTATCCACTTATGTCTTTAGTTGTTATAATTTAGAGTTTTAGTAATGCAAAATGACAAAACAAACATGTATGAAACATAATATGAGTTTTATTCATTGTTACTTACTGTCTTTATACTTAATATCCACTGGACATTTTAGGCATTTATCCAAGATTAGTGGAAGGTGCTGTTTAACAGTTTTTTCCCTTGAAAGGGTGGACTTCAAATAAGTAGGCCAATAACAGTACAATTGTGATTCTTCTGCATAGATCCAAGTACTTGAAATCAGGGCCATAGATATAATGCCATCCTCATTAGATTCCTCAGGAAAGTCAACAATCACAAACTCTCTACAATTAAAATAATTAAATACCAGTAACTACAGGGTTTTTTTTGAATATTTTGTGTGCAATTTTTGGGCATTTATACATGAGTTGAAAACTTAAGGGGCTATGTACTCGAGTGGAAGTATTGAAACAAGTAAATCTGTTTGTATAACGTATAATCTTCTCATAAATATTGTAGCAAAGCGCTTTCGACTAAACAGTCATCCTCAGTGCTACTCGTCAGAACAGGAAGAAGCAGTACATGCCTCCCAATCAATGGATTTAAAATGACACATTAAACCTATTACAAAAACATCATCAAATGGACATAAAAAATTACATGTTTAACTTAAAATTCTTATAACTGCAAAAGCAGCAGCTATAGCTCTGTGGTCATGATGGACAGTTCTGTTCCATCATGACCACAGCTCCTGCTTTATAGAATTTTAATTTAAAAATGTAATTTTTGATATCTATTTACTGATGTTTTTGTAATATGTTCAATGTGTCATTTTAAATCCATTGATTGAGAATGACTGTTTAGTTGAAAGCGCTTTGCTACAATATTTATGAGAAGATTATGCACATTATACAAACAGATTTACATGTTTCAATATTTATATATGAGATAGAAAAAAACTGTAAATACAAAAGTTTTAGGGTTTTTAACACCAATTTCAGCAATACTAACATGCTCAAAAAGTAGCTGCAAACCTAAGTTATATATTTTTAAATAGAACACCCTATATATTACCGTATATACAGCTGTACATAGCTATACAGATTCTACAAAGAATAATTTCAATACTATTTTATATAGCATGTCCTATCCCTAAATTCAATTGTTTTTGAAATGTTGATGTTTGAATTTTAAAATTTTGGACATTTTAACTAGCTATAAAATCTAAACTACTTGAATAGGGGTCAAATTTACGAGGTTCCAAAATGAAAACAATTTAAGATAGAAAAGTAGGATGCAACAATTTAAGATAGAAAAGTAGGATTCTATCTTAACTTTTCAAACCATAATATGTCTTGTGACATTGGTCAAAAAGCATGTCAATGAAAAGAATTTTAATTGATAGGAAAATCTCGCTCTTCTATCTTAGGCATCAAACTTTATTATTAGTAGGGGTATAAATAATGCTACTTGTGATAGTTTAAAAGCCATGTAAAAGAGGCCCAGTTACAAATTTATCCAAATATGGTAATACCATTGCCTTGCAGATTATTTCATTGCATGAACTAGTAATTATATTATCACTTATTGTGACTTTAAATAATGAGATTAATTTACTGTCACAGGGATAAGTTATGGCAGACTTAACAATTTCAAGTTTTTTTCCTGTGATAAATATTTCATCAGCAAAAACAAAGATATATTCAATATACAGAAAAATATTATTTTGTCACAAGGCACAATTATTTCCAGGTTTAGTCATAAAAGTCAACCCTTTGTATAAAAATTTGGAATAATACTGGGTGATGCAACCAAGATGGGGTGGACGATTGTGGGCAAACGGAGAGGAATTTGAAAAAAAAAAATTGGGATATGATTGATAGTCAAGAACGCTGTGTTTTAAAATTATACCCATTATACAGGGTGGTCTGAAAAGTTCGTGGTGAACCAAACTTGTGTTTTTTTAAATGGGACACCCGGTATATTATTATTTTAGTTGATTCTCCTATTCGTTACGATCATTTTGATATGAGGTTTGTTGGGTCTAAAACTTATACCAAGGGAATGGGACGAGGTTAAAGTGGAAAAAAGGGATATACTCCGGCCATTTTTTGAAAACAATTGAAGCAGGTATGGAAAAACCAAATATTCTATAAAATGTACTGTATCTAGGATTACAATAATCGCTTGTAAGTCGTTCAAAATTATTCACTGTTATACAGGGTGGTCAAGTTTTGCAAATTTACCTTGGATTGAATTTTTTTAGATGGAATACCCTGTATATTTTACTTTCATGTTAAAGATAACATTACTAGCTTTCAGAAAATACCATATTTGATACCTTTCTGACTAACAGTTTTTCAGTAAATTAGCTGTGAAATCAAAATTTCTTCATTTTAACACGAATTACTCTGAATTCACGTTGTTAAAAATGACAATTTAATATTAGGAGGCCATGATATCATAAATTGAACAAAAGATTGACAGTCCTGTCAAAACAGCAAAGTGTCAGAATATTGTCATCAGTAAATAAATAAATATTGTTCTTTGATGATGCGATGCCGAAATAAAAACAAGATTTGCAAGTTTATAAAATGGTTAGTTGTTAGTAGGTATTATTATCTTAAGATTCAAAAAACAAAGGATATATATCGGGCCCGGGCCCCTAGGAGTACTACGGGCCCGGTGGAAATTACCCCGTTCCCCCTTCCCCTCTCGTCAAGGCTGAACATAATTTACACCCAAAAATATTATGCAAATATGCCGCAAAATTCCAGCTATGTACGTCGCCGCCGGACGAGGGCCTTTTTTTAAACCGCTGCCAATTCAATCAATATCTACCTATTCCTGTTTTTTCCTATTAGGTATATATATATATATATATATATATATATATATATATATATATATATATATATATATACCGGGTGTTCAGTTAAGGGCGTACACTATCTATATCTCAAGAACCCTTGACTGCAGCCAATTGGAAAAAAAAAATTCATGACTAAAATGGCAACGAGGAATCGTCCAAAAATATTTTTAACTTTGCAAATTGGCCGTAAGGGGGCGCAACTGTCAAAATGAAAATACAAATTTAAAATTTGAGCAAAATTACTAAATTAAGATATAAGTTTTATAACGTCATTGGAAAGCTGAGTCAATTTTCTATGAATTCGCTTTAAGCCAAATTTTCATTGGGTTAATAATAAGGGTGGGGGAAACAAATGTGTGTTGTCATATTTAAATCGCTATATCTTGTACACTTCTTAACCAATTTTAATGAACAAGGTGTCATATGAAAGATAATTTTTACATCTCTTAATGGACTTCTGCAGTGATATAAATTAGTTTTAAAAAAAGAAGTCAGATGGCGCTATCCAATGTGGTTAGAGTTTTCTTGAAATTTTTCTAAAATTTCAAATGGATCGGTATGCTTTACCTTATAAATTATAAAAGTGAATTATAAAATCTACATTTTGGCGAAAACCGCATATCGAAATCTTTATTCGTTTCGGAGTTGTTGCTAAATAACTGGTGATAAAAGAAGCAAAAACAAAAAAATCGAGTTTTATGAAGTTAGTATCTGACAAATAAATGATATTATGGAATTAATTAAAGCATGTTAAAGGTTTACTTAATAACCAGATTAAAAAATCTTAATTGAACTAATTGTAAGTAGTAATATTTTTATTTGCCTTCCATCACACTTTATCCAGGCTTTGGACTGGTCCAAACTTTAGCAGACTATTAAAATTTGGAGCGTGTTTAAAGGCCAACGGGCCATAACAAAGCAGAATAACATAACGAGTAACGTATGAAAAACCTTCGTGGCAAAAATACGAAGAAACAGGTAACGAGTAACAAGAACAAGAACAAAATTTTCAGAAAAATTAGGCATTTATGGGATATGTTCAAAATGTTTTCCATCATTCTGAATACAGCGGTACAGCCTTTGTTGTGTTGACGAGACAGCAGTTTTAATTTCCGCCACGGATATGCTGTTTATAGCCGTTCTAATTCTCTCGATCATATTTTCTCGCGTTGTTGGTCGAGTTTTGTAAACGAGATCTTTTATTCTTCCCCATAAATAAAAATCGAGACAAGTTAAGTCCGGTGACCTGGCTGGCCAAAGAAATAAACTTCCTCTTCCAATCCACCGGAAAGGGAACTGCTGGTCAAGGTAGTGACGCACTTGGTTTGAAAAATGGGCAGGACATCCATCGTGTTGAAACCACAAATTTCTTCTTGTCGCGAGGGTCACGTTTTCTAATAACTGTGGCAGCTCATTAATTAAAAATTGAAGGTATAATTCACCATTTAGAGTCCTATCAAAGATAGAAGGCCCGATAATCTTTCCTTCAACAATTCCGCACCATACATTCACTGTCCAACGATGTTGATGGTCGACTTCACGCATCCAATGAGGATTATTATCACACCAGTAATGCATGTTGTGCAAGTTTACTCTACCATTGCTGGTAAATGAGGCTTCATCTGTCCATAGTACTTTATCCAAAAAACGGCGATCTTCCCTTATCATGTTGAGAAGCCAATGACAATAATTTATTTTGATATGAGGTTTGTTGGGTCTAAAACTTATACCAAGGGAATGGGACGAGGTTAAAGTGGAAAAAAGGGATATACTCCGGCCATTTTTTGAAAACAATTGAAGCAGGTATGGAAAAACCAAATATTGTATAAAATGTACTGTATCTAGGATTACAATAATCGCTTGTAAGTCGTTCAAAATTATTCACTGTTATACAGGGTGGTCAAGTTTTGCAAATTTACCTTGGATTGAATTTTTTTAGATGGAATACCCTGTATATTTTACTTTCATGTTAAAGATAACATTACTAGCTTTCAGAAAATACCATATTTGATACCTTTCTGACTAACAGTTTTTCAGTAAATTAGCTGTGAAATCAAAATTTCTTCATTTTAACACGAATTACTCTGAATTCACGTTGTTAAAAATGACAATTTAATATTAGGAGGCCATGATATCATAAATTGAACAAAAGATTGACAGTCCTGTCAAAACAGCAAAGTGTCAGAATATTGTCATCAGTAAATAAATAAATATTGTTCTTTGATGATGCGATGCCGAAATAAAAACAAGATTTGCAAGTTTATAAAATGGTTAGTTGTTAGTAGGTATTATTATCTTAAGATTCAAAAAACAAAGGATATATATATATATATATGGAAATTACCCCGTTCCCCCTTCCCCTCTCGTCAAGGCTGAACATAATTTACACCCAAAAATATTATGCAAATATGCCGCAAAATTCCAGCTATGTACGTCGCCGCCGGACGAGGGCCTTTTTTTAAACCGCTGCCAATTCAATCAATATCTACCTATTCCTGTTTTTTCCTATTAGGTATATATATATATATATATATATATATATATATATATATATATATATATACCGGGTGTTCAGTTAAGGGCGTACACTATCTATATCTCAAGAACCCTTGACTGCAGCCAATTGGAAAAAAAAAATTCATGACTAAAATGGCAACGAGGAATCGTCCAAAAATATTTTTAACTTTGCAAATTGGCCGTAAGGGGGCGCAACTGTCAAAATGAAAATACAAATTTAAAATTTGAGCAAAATTACTAAATTAAGATATAAGTTTTATAACGTCATTGGAAAGCTGAGTCAATTTTCTATGAATTCGCTTTAAGCCAAATTTTCATTGGGTTAATAATAAGGGTGGGGAAACAAATGTGTGTTGTCATATTTAAATCGCTATATCTTGTACACTTCTTAACCAATTTTAATGAACAAGGTGTCATATGAAAGATAATTTTTACATCTCTTAATGGACTTCTGCAGTGATATAAATTAGTTTTAAAAAAAGAAGTCAGATGGCGCTATCCAATGTGGTTAGAGTTTTCTTGAAATTTTTCTAAAATTTCAAATGGATCGGTATGCTTTACCTTATAAATTATAAAAGTGAATTATAAAATCTACATTTTGGCGAAAACCGCATATCGAAATCTTTATTCGTTTCGGAGTTGTTGCTAAATAACTGGTGATAAAAGAAGCAAAAACAAAAAAATCGAGTTTTATGAAGTTAGTATCTGACAAATAAATGATATTATGGAATTAATTAAAGCATGTTAAAGGTTTACTTAATAACCAGATTAAAAAATCTTAATTGAACTAATTGTAAGTAGTAATATTTTTATTTGCCTTCCATCACACTTTATCCAGGCTTTGGACTGGTCCAAACTTTAGCAGACTATTAAAATTTGGAGCGTGTTTAAAGGCCAACGGGCCATAACAAAGCAGAATAACATAACGAGTAACGTATGAAAAACCTTCGTGGCAAAAATACGAAGAAACAGGTAACGAGTAACAAGAACAAGAACAAAATTTTCAGAAAAATTAGGCATTTATGGGATATGTTCAAAATGTTTTCCATCATTCTGAATACAGCGGTACAGCCTTTGTTGTGTTGACGAGACAGCAGTTTTAATTTCCGCCACGGATATGCTGTTTATAGCCGTTCTAATTCTCTCGATCATATTTTCTCGCGTTGTTGGTCGAGTTTTGTAAACGAGATCTTTTATTCTTCCCCATAAATAAAAATCGAGACAAGTTAAGTCCGGTGACCTGGCTGGCCAAAGAAATAAACTTCCTCTTCCAATCCACCGGAAAGGGAACTGCTGGTCAAGGTAGTGACGCACTTGGTTTGAAAAATGGGCAGGACATCCATCGTGTTGAAACCACAAATTTCTTCTTGTCGCGAGGGTCACGTTTTCTAATAACTGTGGCAGCTCATTAATTAAAAATTGAAGGTATAATTCACCATTTAGAGTCCTATCAAAGATAAAAGGCCCGATAATCTTTCCTTCAACAATTCCGCACCATACATTCACTGTCCAACGATGTTGATGGTCGACTTCACGCATCCAATGAGGATTATTATCACACCAGTAATGCATGTTGTGCAAGTTTACTCTACCATTGCTGGTAAATGAGGCTTCATCTGTCCATAGTACTTTATCCAAAAAACGGCGATCTTCCCTTATCATGTTGAGAAGCCAATGACAATAATTTAAGCGATTGTCGAAATCCAAGTCTAGTAAAGCCTGGTGCAAAACAATATGATATGGATGCATGTTAAAATCCATCAAAATTTTATGAATGGAGCCAACTGAAAGTCCCAAGTCCCTAGAAATTTCGCGAATACTAGCATGTGGATCAACATTGATATAAGCTAAAACGTTTATGATATTCGTCTCATTTCTGACTCTGCGATGCCTTATTTGAGTCGAAGTTGGTTGAACTCTGCCAGTTTCTCTGAGTCGTCTTGCCAAACGAGTAAACACGTGCCTGGAATGATGCGTCCGATTAGGGTACTGCAAAGCATACTCCCTTGAAGCTCTGGCTGCATTTCGAAAGCACTCAAAATACACACCTAACATATCAAATGCCTCTTCATTTGTAAACGGCATTTTTACTTTAGTAACGGAAACAAGAAGTAAACTTTCTTTCACAAGACAATAAACAAACCAAAATGACAGTTACTGCTTTTATTGCCATGACAACGAGGCGCAATGTGTCTGTTGTTTTTCACGGCTTACTGTGACAGTACAAGGAGGCAAATAAGAAATAAGAACGCAATACCTCATGGTATGACATTGCTTACAATTAGTTCAATTAAGATTTTTTAATCTGGTTATTAAGTAAACCTTTAACATGCTTTAATTAATTCCATAATATCATTTATTTGTCAGATACTAACTTCATAAAACTCGATTTTTTTGTTTTTGCTTCTTTTATCACCAGTTATTTAGCAACAACTCCGAAACGAATAAAGATTTCGATATGCGGTTTTCGCCAAAATGTAGATTTTATAATTCACTTTTATAATTTATAAGGTAAAGCATACCGATCCATTTGAAATTTTAGAAAAATTTCAAGAAAACTCTAACCACATTGGATAGCGCCATCTGACTTCTTTTTTTAAAACTAATTTATATCACTGCAGAAGTCCATTAAGAGATGTAAAAATTATCTTTCATATGACACCTTGTTCATTAAAATTGGTTAAGAAGTGTACAAGATATAGCGATTTAAATATGACAACACACATTTGTTTCCCCCACCCTTATTATTAACCCAATGAAAATTTGGCTTAAAGCGAATTCATAGAAAATTGACTCAGCTTTCCAATGACGTTATAAAACTTATATCTTAATTTAGTAATTTTGCTCAAATTTTAAATTTGTATTTTCATTTTGACAGTTGCGCCCCCTTACGGCCAATTTGCAAAGTTAAAAATATTTTTGGACGATTCCTCGTTGCCATTTTAGTCATGAATTTTTTTTTTCCAATTGGCTGCAGTCAAGGGTTCTTGAGATATAGATAGTGTACGCCCTTAACTGAACACCCGGTATATATATATATATAGATATAGATATTGATGAAATTGGTGACGTATAGCTGAAATTTTGCAGCAACAAATATTTTTTTTATCTTTTACTTTTTAGTTTTTTTCTTGAAGATGGTACATTTTTTAATTAAAAAAAAAACAATATTATGAGATTTGATTCCATAAACTCACCTTAAAAATTAAAAATACCTACCCAATATTTATTATTTATTTAGAGCCGACTCACAATCAACCTGAATTTAAACAAGAACATGCATTTACTAAATGTTAGTACCATTTTGCTCGATGTTCTGGAAACAAATACAGAAGAAATCCCAAAATCAAAAAATATATGTAAAAAACACATTTAAAAGGAATAAATGAACGTCAAAATTTCATAAAATATGAAATTTTAATCTACTTTCCTAACATTAATAAGACCTATATTTACTTATTTAATATACAACACCGCAACACGACTATAATTTTTTTGTGCTTTCCAAAGTCATTTCCTCATTGGTGTAAAAATACACTTAGTCTCTTCTAGAAAAGATCGCTGTATTGTAGGTGAAATAATGTAGGAATGTAGGTGCTATCTTTTTTTGTTGAAATCGGCTTATTTTATTGCGGCACTAAGATTAAGTATGCAGAGTTTCTGTAACAAAATTTCGGGGCAGAGGTGGATTAAAAGATTCGGCGACATTTTGCAAGTTAAAAAGATAGTGATTGTTTTTTAACTTTTAATGGTTATATCGTTAGTTACAGTAGTTAAAAGAACATTGTGTTTTAAAATGTGTAGCAGGGAATAACTAATTTGCTGTAAAAAGGTCTATCGGTAGATTTTAAACTATAAGCTATAAGACAAAAAAACCTTTGTGATTTTGGAATTGAAGCGATACCTTTGTTATAGGTTTTTAGAAAGCAAAAAAGTTCTTGTTAAAAATAAATATTTACAAAGTTATGGGTAAAATAAATATACTTGACCAACAATAATTGGAAAAAGAGATATTAAAAATTACGATTTTGTTTAATTGATACTATTAAAAACTTTTAATAACATACCTAAATAATCATTTTCGGTTTTCAGCAATTTTTGAGCAAATGCCGGTTTTGGGCCGAATCTCTTTTGGGTCGCAAAATCAATTGTCAACCGCCGCGTGCCGCCGAGAACAGGCAATTGCACTTTTTTTTAAATAGCTCCGAAACATTATATACGTAAAAAAAAACATAATCGTGGTCGTCACGTCGTGGAAACGTACCTACTAGACGTTTTTTGACAGCTGCCAAAATATTTCTCTGAAATGAACACGGGAGTGTAAAAACCGTCCATACAAATTTTAAATAGTTCAGAATATACGGCTAACGAAAATTTGTCAAAAAACGACACAAAAAGTTGCATATAAAGAAATGAACACCGTATTTAAAAATTTTACCCAAAACCATAAATCGCTACTTGAAATATTACAAAGGTGCCGGTCAACAAAAACAAATATGAATTCATAGCTGCGAGAGCAAAAAAACAAATCGCTGCCAGTGGAGTTGTTACTGTGAAAGTCCTAAATTTGGTGAATGTCGAGATACACCGGTAAATGTCAACATTTACCAAGTTACTTGGCGTATGTCCGAAATATTGGTCAAGTATCATTATTTTTAACTTACACCTGCGAATGTCAACTTCATCATGGACTGATGGTGTATGTTGAAAATAAACATTTTTTTAATGAAAACAACAATAAAATTCTATAGGTTATTTTTTATGTATTAAAAGATGATACAAATTTTCCAATAAACATAAAGAAAGTTTTAAACTAAACAAACACAAGAAAATAATATGTAACAAACGTATATAAATACCTCTAATTTTTTAAACTGAGATGTAGAATAAAAAATTAAAAATATAAATGACAGTTTTATTTAATGCAACAACTTAAACTTCCATTACACTTCGAATTGCATATAAGAGTTCCTTGTTTTTACAGCTACATTTAGTAGTGGAACACTTCTTTTTGAAGTTACAACGTGTATAGTCTTGCACTCAAGTTTTTGAATTAGCAGAAGCTGCTTCTCTTAGCGATATTTCTTGAGTTGAAACCTCATCCATGGAAAGTATTTTTTCTTTACAAATTGCGAATTGATTAAGGGTAAAAAGTTGCTTGAGGCTATCCTTTTTATTTGCTAATTTATAAAAGTCTGAATCCTCTATTCCAACAACAGTCACACTTAAATCTTGCGCAAAATTTGAGATGAATTGGATCAGTAGTTTTTTATTTTTTTACAATTTATTTTATTATTTTACATTTTATTTGGCCTTCATTTAGACTTTTACTAAAATGTTACTGTTTTATTCCCATATGACCCTTGATCTTTGACCCATATTTTGAAGTAAATCGGATAAGTAGTTTTTGAGTTACGCAACGAACAGACATGCCGACGGAAACGAGAGAACATGTTTTTCGGGGTTTAGAAACCCTAAAACGCAAATATCTACAAAAATCTCACGATTACAATAGTTTCCTTTTACGAGGGAAGTAAAAACACAAGAAACAGGACCAGGGGGGAGTAATTTTCAATATTAATTTATAATTGCCAAATATGAGACAAAATACGAGAAGAAAAAAACTAGTAATGTAAATTTATACAACGACACTTTTACATCTTTTGATTGATTTTTGACTATTCTTATAAGTGAATTAATATCTAATACAATTACTACATTGCCTATTATTTACTGCTCTTTTTTACTTAAGTGCATTCTTTAAAGTCGTTTTTTTTTTATTTTCATCTACTAACGTAGATACAAATTTGAGTCCATTGGAAAATAAAATTTGGACAGAATCTCACGGCTCACATTTAAGTATATAGCCTTCAGTAACTTCAATATTTTCCTTAGATACCTAGTTGACAATCCTCAAAAAGTATCTAATTAATTCAGTATCTTACACAGTGCCAGTGGCGCAAATTTATATTAATTTATTTATAAAACTATACGCTATTTTTATGTTATTTGATTTACTTAATAACAGAATCATTTGCCAATAAAAAAAAAACAAAATTGAACCCTCAAGTTAAAGTGGAAAGAGATAAATCGCTTTTGGCTGTAAAGAAAGTTTCATATATTTTTATAATTTTTGTCTATAAATAACAACAATTAATTGTTTTAATAGGTCCATATCGATAATAATACGGTAGCGGCGTCTACTTCCACTTCATTTGGGGTTAAAATATCGCTTTGATTTTGGAATTTTCGTTGGTAAATTGGTATGAAAAATAAATAGAATAATTATTTTTAAGCATACTTAGGGTTGCCATCTTTAAATTTTAAATATTAAAACCCGAATGTGCCGAATGTCTAAATCCCGGGATATTTTGGTTGAAACCCGGGACGCACGTAAAACGCAAAGAAAATTTAAACATCATCTTTGCTTTCATTGTAAGTGGAAATTATTGTAAGTGTAAAAAAAACATCCTTTCAGATTTTTTCATATCCTTTCATTTTAGAACCCCTAGATACCAAATAACATGTTTCCTTGATGGTTTTATATGTTTGTCGGTCTCTCTGTTCGCAGCATAGCTAAAAAACTACTTATAAGAATTACTTCGAATTTTAGTCAATAATTAGGAGTTACATGATAACATTTTGATGAAAATGTCATATAGAGGAAAAAATAGCGGCCTATAAAAATGTTAGAAAAAATATTACTGAAAAATCTTTTATTCAATTTACCTTAACATGCTAAACTAAAATATTACTAAGAAACTACTTATCCGATTTACTCAAAATTTTACAGAAAAAAATTCTGTATCATGAGGATAATTTGGTAAAATTTGGAACAAATCCAATATGGAGGAACAAAATGACAATCTAATAAACTAAAAAATTATTACTTAAAATGGTTATTAAATGACTCCTACAAATTTTATGGAAAAATTATGTATGATAATGAACTGTTAAAGACAAGATAAAAATGACTAAGGGATCATCCAATAGGAGTGTCCTACTTTTCAACTGAAATTAAATTAAATATAGAAAAGGTATCATCATATTTATTTTTTTATTTTGAAGCTCAATATATACCATTATGTATGAAATAAGATGTCAAGCAAATGACCGTCTCGGCTTCGTTGAGTAGCGCGAATTCGTGATATCCAGTTTTCGATAACAGTCTCACATAAAGCTGGATGAATTTCATTGATAGTTCTTCTAATGTTCATCTTCAAATCCTCAGTTGTTCGTGGTGCATTGGCATAAACTCGGACCTTTAAATATCCCCATAAAAAAAGTCCAAGGGTGTTAAGTCGCAGGACCTTGGTTGCCAGCCGACATCACTACCACGCGAAATTAAGCAACCTTGAAATCTTTCCCTCAATAAAGTGATTGTTTCACGAGCAGTATGACTCGTAGCGCCATCTTGTTGGAACCAAAAGTTTCTCATATCCATGTCATCCAGTCTGCAATAGAAATAATCTGTTATCATTGCCCGGTATCTTTCACCATTAACAGTTACGGTATCTCCTCCCTCATTTTGAAAAAAGTAAGGTCCAATAATTCCCCCGACCCAAAATGCGCACCATACTGTTACTTTAGTGGGATGGAGAGGACGTTCATAAAGCTCTCTTGGATTCTCCTCACACCAAAAACGGCAGTTTTGCTTGTTTACATAACCGTTCATCCAGAAATGGGCCTCGTCGCTAAAAATGATGTTGCGACCAACGTCAGGGTCGTCTTGAAGTTGTTCCATAGCCCAATTAGCAAATAAACGGCGCAATCTGTGGTCGGCTGGCTTTAATTCCTGTGTCAAGACAATCTTGTATGGATGAAGCTTTAGATCCATGTGCAAAATTCGCCATGTTGTGCCCCAGGAAATGTTTAGTTCCTGTGCTCGGCGAGAAATTGATTGCGATGGATTATTACGCACGTTCTGACGAACGGCCTCGATGTTTTCAATGGAACGGACAGTACGTCGCCGAACAGGCACTCTCTGATCACTAACTGACCCAGTATTTTCAAATTTCGTTATTAAACGCCGAATCGTGCGCTCTGTTGGACGATTAACTCGACCATAAAGGATTCCCCAAACCAACGCGGTACAGCGGCAGCGGTGCGGGAGCGGCAACGTCGCGGTACATTGCGGGACGCGCGAAACGTTCTATTCCCCACACCAACACGGTATTGCGGGATCGCAACGCTTGCGAGTCGCGGGAAATGTCTCTTTATGAGCACGAAAGGGTGAAAGCGTGAACAAAACGAATTTTTATAAGCAAGAACATATATGCAAATGAACTCCTCATCTGATGAAGAAGAAGCTCTTCTTTTGCTTGCAGTAGCAGAAGATGAGAAGCGAAACAGGTTTGACTTTTTTTTCTTAGACATAAAATATATGAGAATAGATTTTATTTTCAGAAAAAAAAGAAAATGGATCCATGACATTAATTTAGACCGAAGAACGTATGGAGAATTTCACACGTTAATGCCACAGTTGCAAATGGATCCTAAACGATTTTACATATATTTTAGAATGACAAGTGAATGTTTCGAAGAGATCTTAAATTTTATTAGAGAAGATATTCGTAAAAATGACACAAATTATCGAGAGTCGATTAGTCCAGAAGAACGTCTTGCACTAACACTAAGGTAAGAAAACTACAAAACTGATATTTTTTGGTTTATTAAGTATTATGGAACATAAGAATTGAAAAAAGCAGCTGTTGATGCACTATTATTATAATGTGACATATCTGCATCTGATCTCATATTAGTAGAGTGGTAATTACTATAACTTTCCAAAGGTGATGTTAGTGGGGTATTTACATAAGTAGTGCTTGCAGGAGATGACAGACTTTCCAAAGGTGATGTTAGTGGGGTATTTAGACTGTTTGTTGCTATTTCTTCAAAATGTAGACATTCTTGATGTGCGATAATTTCAGCAATTTTTAACTTTGTTAATGCTTGCCTTCTTGGTGAAAATGTTTGTATGGTTTTAGAATAACCCAAAAATATCATATCAGTAGCACTTATGTCTTTCTTTTGTTTTTTGCCTTCTAGATATTCAATTACAGCATTAACTGAGGAATCATTATCTGCTTTGTTATTTCCCGCAAATTTCCGTTTCGGTTTTGAAGTTGATGGCGTTGATTTAGATGACACTGATGATATACTAGATGGTATTTTTTGGGGAGTTTTTCCGTCACTATTATTATCAATAGGTTCACTTTCGTTATTGGTTGCTACAATATATTCCGTTTGTAAATGTTCAGAAGAATCAGATAGTTGCAGTTCAGTTTCATTATTTTCTATAGGTTCTGCAACATTTGAGTCTGTTTTGGCAAAAGCCATAAAAGGTTTAAATGCTTCCATTAGTGTAGCCCATTGCCAGGGTTTGTAGTGTTTCTTCGCACTCTGGCCCGTCTTTGTTTTCGTAGATTTTAAATATTTTGCGTAAGAATCCCTCAAATTCTTCCACTTTTTTTTAACGTCATCACCTGAAGTTAAAAAAAGCTTTATGAGTCCATGCAAAAAAAATAGATATACCTAATACAAAGTAACATAGTTTAATTTTAAAGGTGAGCTATTCGTTTTTATCTGGACATGCCAGAATAATTTATCATAGAAAAAGCATGTAGAATATAGTATTTAAAAAAATTTCAAAATAAGTATTATCTATATTTGAAAATTGTATGCTTTAAAAATGGAACGCTAGTTAACAAAGATTTTTTTTCTATTGTGTACCAATATTCTCACCCCACGTTCTTATTTCAGATTTCTTGCAACTGGTGATACTTATTATACAATAGGCCACAGTTTTCGTGTTGGATTTTCAACTGTTAGTGAAATTGTTAAGGAAGTCTGCCAAGCAATTTACAAAAGGTTACAAAATATATATATGCCAGAACCAACAGAAGAAACATGGAGAAAGTCAGCCGAAGGGTTTGAAACAGTTTGGAATTATCCAAACTGTATTGGTAGTATAGATGGTAAACATATAACCATTAAATGTCCAGACAAAAGCGGATCAAATTTTTTTTGTTACTTAAAAAAGTTTTCCATCGTTCTTATGGCAATTGTGGGACCTGACTATAAATTTTTATGTGTTGACATTGGAGGTTTTGGAAAAAATAGTGACAGTGGCATTTTTGAACAATCGAATATGGGGAAAAAGTTCGAACAAAATCAAATTAATGTTCCAGATGATAGAAACTTGCCAGGTCAAAATGAAGCGTGTCCTTATGTTCTAATAGGTGACGAAGCTTTCGCCCTTAAAACATATTTAATGAGGCCCTACCCTTATAGACAATCCCGATCAAACATCCGCCAAGAAAAATATAATACTAGACTTTGTCGCGCAAGACGGGTTGTCGAAAATGCTTTTGGCATTTTAGCTCAGAAGTGGAGACTTTTTTACAGGCCTATTGAACTAAAAGTAGAAACTACAATAATTGTTGTAAAAACAGCCTTTTTACATAATTACCTAATATCAAAAAAGTGCGATGACCAATATTTTCAGTTCTTGGAGGCGCCAGAAGCAACACTAGAAGCATTTACAAACGTTGAAAACGATCCTAGGAGAGCCGCGAATGCGGCATTTGAAGTTCGTGAAAAATTTGTCACATTTTTTAATGATTAAATCATCTGTCACCCTAAACTTTGTCATCCTTCTATTATCCTTTTCATTTCCTTTAACCAGGCCAAGCCAATGTTTAATCGTTAATCAACACAGTACCTATTTGTAACAAAATATAACCTAATTTGTTTACTTACCATTTTCATTCAACTGGACGCCTAGTTCGTTCCATATTTTATCACGTTTTCTAATATTTTTATAATCAGGATTTCCTAAATCATACAAAATTGGATATTTTTTTACCAATTCAATCAGTTTTTCTGTAAAACACGTCATATTGTTAAGTCGTACTATCTAGCGGGACCAAAGCGGCGCGGGAAAAATTGTGCATGCAGCGTCAAGAATATAAAACGCAGCTATACCGCTTTCCGCAACGCGACAGAACGCCTTTGTCTGAATGCTGTCATATCCCGCCATATATTTCGATCCCGCGACGTTGCCGCTCCTGCACCGCTGCCGCTGTACCGCGTTGGTCTGGGGGATCCTTTAATTTTACGAAGTGCGCGATACGTTTGACGAATAGAACACCCATTTTGATAAAAAAATTTCATTTTAAAATAAAGTATCAGTACGAAATAAAAAATTGACACATTGATTTTATTACAAAATAACTATACAGGGTGTCCCACAACGAACCGACGCGATCGATTTCTCAAAAAGTCAACAATGGCGAATTTGGCAGTATATCAATGTCGATGGGAGCAACTCGGCTAAAACATTTTCAAGATGGCGGCACTTCCGGTTGTAGCGGAAGCGGATGTCAAGTTCCTTATTTTAATTGGAACACCCTATATATTATTGCATTTTTGGATTCCCCGAAAAATTCCAGATATATTTCGTGTATAATGTTCTATACTCAAGTCTAACCGTTTCTGACATCTTGAATTTTATGTTAAAAATTACGCTTGCAGACCCTAATATAATTAGCAATTTTTCCTATAAAACAGCTTTTATTACTTAACGTAGAATTTATTCCTTGTAGAAAGGGACCTATTTTCGTATTCTGAGTGGATATTTTTATGGTAACCTAATACAGGGTGACCAAAATAGAAGTACAAAAATCAAATTATAGAAGACGCGAAAAGTCAATTTTTTCAAATGAAAACCCCCCAATTTTTATAACTCTGTCCTATACTTAAATTTATAAAAGAAAACCAAATAAGTCTAACCGTCCATTCACAGAAAAACAATTATTTCAGTAAATGTTCAAAATATCCTCTTTGAACTTTCAAACATATTTCGCACCTTAGAGTAAATTCTTCGTGAGTGGATTCTTGAGGCAAACTTGCGAAGACTTCCCTAACCCTTGCCATACAATCTTCCTTTGTTGTTACATACCATTTAAGTTTTCTTCATAGAAATGTAGTTTTACTGTTCTGTTATTTCTAATGGCACAGAAAACATTAAAAGGTCAGTTTTCTTCAAAATGTCTTCGCAATTTTGCTGCATGGGGATTCGAATCGCTCCAGAGATGGCAATTGTGTCGGTTAAAAAGACCATTTTGTTGTCTTGTGCCATTGTTAAAATATACTCGCAAAACTGCAAATCTTTTGGGAAAATCAATGTCTTTAAGGTGTTAAACCATACTAACCATAGAAAATAAAGGGGGAAACTTGTGTTTGCGAAAATTCTTTGTATTGAACTTTTCGAGATTCCTGTCTGAAGAGCCACTTCTCTCATTGAAGACATAGGATATGCTACAAAATATTCCAATATTGTAATTTCCACTATTTCATCACTGACAACTGATTCTCTTTTATTAATTGTTGCCTTAACGGTGGCATAATTTTTGAAATACCCCATTATTTGTCTACCACTGAATCGTGACGAATTTTTCAAATTCTCCCTTATTTGTCTAACACTGCATCGTGACGGTTTCTCTTTACCTGGATATCTTTTCAAACTCTGCTGTGCATAATAACTGCAATTCTAAAATTTTTGTGTAAAATTCAAATTGCTGTAACTTTTCAGTGATGAGAGATATTGGGCTACGGTTTTCAGCGTATTATGGAGATATGTTTTGAAAAAAAGCCCAGTATTATGTATTTTTTCAAAGTGCGTTTCATTTTATTATACAGGGTGTGAGATGACACCGTCTTATTTTTTTAAATGTTTGTTAAGAGCGAGAACTTGTTACAGCAACTCTTAAGTTTTCTTTTTTCGACCAAAATGGTCTTTGGCAAGATGCAAAAAAACAATTTGTAGCGATTTGTCGTATCTTCACTTGTTTTCAATATACAGGGTTTTTTCGAAAAAAACGACATCGTTACATTATTAACACTTCAACACGACACCCTGTACATTAGTCGGACATTGGTCACTTGATTTATTATGGGTATTTATGCCTGTAATCATATTCATAGGAGCAATGTATACATGGTGTAACATAAGTAAAAGAGAAATAACAAAATTGGAAATTAATATTTTGGTTGAATTTCGTACACTCCCTCCTTGAATCTCTTGTCAAATGTAAAATAATGAAAGCTCGCCAGTTTTGTGAGAATTTTTGAAAATAATTAATCCTTTTGTCGAAACGGTTTTTTAGGTTTTGTCTTAAATGCATTTATTATTGAATATACAGGGCGTTATTTAATAACTAATTAAGAAACGGCTACATTCTGATATTCCAGTAAATTTTTCACAATTTTTGGTTTGTTCAGCCAAAAACTAAAAAGATATGATACATGTTATGTTTCGATATTGATATACTGAGTGTTTTATATTAAGAAACCATACATTTCAATTTTCTGCCAAGCTATTGCCGTGCTATAAAATGGAATAATTAAAATAGCCCACTAATCACCGAATTAAGTCGAAGCCAATTTGGCATAATAAGACAATTTTAAATGCATTGGCATTATTGCCAGATTTATACACTTTTTTTTTTGAAAATAATAAGTAGACCTTTCACTTTTTTGATACCTACTTCAAATACCCTTTGTATTTTATGAAATAAAACAAGCTTATTTAAACACCTTATAAATATTTTTAATTAATACGTTGCGTACTAAGGGTGCAAAAAAAAACAAAAGAATAAAAAAAAATTCCACACTTTGCTATCAAATATTCAAGCTCTAGACATTGCAAAAGAACCCTACTAAATTACTAAATTATATAAAATTTTATTTATTTTAAAGAAGTTTCCTTCAAGATGAAATGTAAAATAAAATATTTAGTTAGTATCTTGTGGGTCCCCCCCTTTTATTGATAATCTCCTGACACCTTCGAGGCATTGATAAAATAAGATTATTTATAAAATACTGTGGAATGTTTTCCCACTCTTCCCTAATTGCAACTTCAAGCTGGTCTAACGTTTGCGGTGGATTTGCTCTTCCGCGTAATTTAAATTTTAAATGACTCCAAACATGCTCAATTGGATTGAGGTCTGGAGACTTTGCCGGCAAATACAATGTATTAATTTGGAAGGCTTCCAAAGTCTCTATAACGGTTCTAGCTCGGTGGGGCCTTGCATTGTCATCAGCTAAGATAAAATCGTTTCCAAAATTATTTGCAAATGGTAGAATGATATTTATTAGACATTCATTCCTATAAATTTCGGCGTTGACAGTCCCACGAGTGATAAATAATTCTGTTTTGCCATTTCTCATAATACCCCCGAATATGGTTAAACCTCCGCCACCAAAGGCCTCTTCAGCAGTCATATTTTCTTCGTTATACCTTGTATTCCTTTGGCGCCACACCGTTATTCGTCCATCCGAATGATATAAAGTTACTCTGGATTCATCAGTAAATAGACAATTAGACCAGTTATCCAAATTCCAATTAATATGTTCCGTGCACCATTCGAGTCGGGAAGCTCGATGCTGTGGTAAAAGTCGCACACATCTGGCTCGTTTTCGATTCCTGAAAGCAACAAACACGGTTGACAAAAGTAAGTTGTCTTAATAAGTCATTACTAGTAGTAAGCTGATTATAAAATAATAAAATTATGAAGCACTTGGGAGATATACGTATAAATACGATTTTTCCCGATTTTGTTTTTATTTTTTCCTTTATAATAAGTAGTATTAAAAATTACATATTTATTGTCACTTCTTCCCCTTTACAGAACCTCCGAAATCGTTTAAAATTTTATCAATTTTTAGACTGCATATTAATTAGCACCAAATTACGGAATTTTCCCTTAATTTAACAAATTTTGTATCTTTACGGTTTTTGAGATCCTACCTCTGCATACACTCGAGTTTGTAATACCCTGTATAAAACCATCCATTTAAATCTCAAATAATTCATTTAAGTAAATTTTAATATCTAAATAAGTATTTATTTATTTACCTAAGCCCGTTTTTGTTGAGTTTTCTTCTCACCGTGGAATTGTTTACGAGAACACCTGTTTCTGCTCGTAAATTTGAATTAAACCAAGAAGAACTACGTAAGGGGTGAATTCTAGCTTGTCGAATCAAGTTACGTTCCATTGGGAGAGTAATTTTCGGAGGCCTACCACCACTTGTTCGGTATCTGTGAGACCCAGTTTCATTCATCCTTTGTTGTAAACGGGTTATCACACTAGGGTGTACATTGTATAGTCTTGCAACCTCAATCTTTTGCATTCCTTCATAAATAAGCCTCAAGCAATTTTCTCTTTCGATCTCGGAAAGTCTTCGCATTTTTCACATTTGTATTTAGTCTGACAGATTACCAACGATAAACATTCAGTTGACATGGCTATTCAATTATGTCATTTATTTTTTCATAGCCGCCTTGCAGGAAACTTCTCTAAATAAAAGAACTTATTTATCACGGTTTTTTGCAATGTATACAACTTAAAATTTTGACAATAACGTGTTCCTAATAAGGGCGGATCTAGGATGATGTTAAGGGGGGGGGGGGCGAAAATAAATAAAAATATGAAAAAACGTGAGGTTGCAAGACTATTCAATGTACACCCTAGTGTGATAACCCGTTTACAACAAAGGATGAATGAAACTGGGACTCACAGATACCGAACAAGTGGTGGTAGGCCTCCGAAAATTACTCTACAAATGGAACGTAACCTGATAGAACACACCCCTTACGGAGTTCTTCTTGGTTTAATTCAAATTTACGAGCACAAACAGATGTTCTCGTAAACAATTCCACGGTGAAAAGAAATCTCAACAAAAACGGGCTTAGGTAAATAAATAAATACTTATTTAGATATTAAAATTTACTAAAATGAATTACTTACTTGAGATTTAAATGCCGCTGTAGGATATATACAGGGTATTACAAACTCGAGTGTATGCATAGGTAGGGAACTCGGAAACAGTAAAGATATAAAATTGGTTAAATTAGGGGAAAGTTCCGTAATTTGATGCTAATTAATGTGCAGTATACAAATTGATGAAATTTTAAACGATTTCGGAGATACCGCAAAGGAGAAAAGTGACAATAAATATGTATTTTTTTTATTACTACCTAAATAATTATAAATAAAGGAAAAAATAAAAACCAAATCGGGAAAAATGGTATTATACGAATATCTCCCAAGTGTTCCTTAATTTTAAACAGCTTACTACTAGTAATGACTTAAAGACAACTAACATTTGTAAACCGAGTAGGTATGTTGCTTTCAAGAATCAAAAACGAGCCAGATGTGTGCGACTTTTACCACAGCACCGAGCTTCCCGACTCAAGTGGTGGACAGAACATATTAATTGGAATTTGGACAACTGGTCTAATTGTCTATTCACTAATGAATCCAAAGTTACTTTATACCATTCGGATGGACGAATAACGGTATGGCAGCAAAGGAATACAAGGTATAACGAAGAAAATATGGCAGCTGAAGAGGCCTTTGGTGGCGGAGGTTTAACCATATTTGGGGGTATGATGAGAAACGGCAAGACAGAGTTATTTATCACTCGTGGGACTGTCAACGTCGAAATTTATAGAAATGAATGTTTAATAAATATCATTCTACCATTTGCAAATAATTTTGGAATCGATTTTATCTTAGCTGATGACAATGCAAGGCCCCACCGAGCTAGAACCGTTATAGAGACTTATTTATAATGTGTTTAAATAAGCTTGTTTTATTTCATAAAATACAAAGGGTATTTGAAGTAGGTATCAAAAAAGTGAAAGGTCTACTTATTATTTTCAAAAAAAAAAGTGTATAAATCTGGCAATAGTGCCAATGCATTTAAAATTGTCTTATAATGCCAAATTGGCTTCGACTTAATTCGGTGATTAGTGGGCTATTTTAATTATTCCATTTTATAGCACGGCAATAGCTTGGCAGAAAATTGAAATGTATGGTTTCTTAATATAAAACACTCAGTATATCAATATCGAAACATAACATGTATCATATCTTTTTAGTTTTTGGCTGAACAAACCAAAAATTGTGAAAAATTTACTGGAATATCAGAATGTAGCCGTTTCTTAATTAGTTATTAAATAACGCCCTGTATATTCAATAATAAATGCATTTAAGACAAAACCTAAAAAACCGTTTCGACAAAAGGATTAATTATTTTCAAAAATTCTCACAAAACTGGCGAGCTTTCATTATTTTAGATTTGACAAGAGATTCAAGGAGGGAGTGTACGAAATTCAACCAAAATATTAATTTCCAATTTTGTTATTTCTCTTTTACTTATGTTACACCATGTATACATTGCTCCTATGAATATGATTACAGGCATAAATACCCATAATAAATCAAGTGACCAATGTCCGACTAATGTACAGGGTGTCGTGTTGAAGTGTTAATAATGTAACGATGTCGTTTTTTTCGAAAAAACCCTGTATATTGAAAACAAGTGAAGATACGACAAATCGCTAGAAATTGTTTTTTTGCATCTTGCCAAAGATCATTTTGGTCGAAAAAAGAAAACTTAAGAGTTGCTGTAACAAGTTCTCGCTCTTAACAAACATTTAAAAAAATAAGACGGTGTCATCTCACACCCTGTATAATAAAATGAAACGCACTTTGAAAAAATACATAATACTGGGCTTTTTTTCAAAACATATCTCCATAATACGCTGAAAACCGTAGCCCAATATCTCTCATCTCTGAAAAGCTACAACAATTTGAATTTTACCCAAAAATTTTAGAATTGCAGTTATTATGCACAGCAGTTTATTTCATTCACCGTAGGTAATAACTAAATTTAGATAATCTTCGTGTGTGTAGTTTAATGGACTTTAATAAATAATTAAATTGACAAATGGTAAGAAATAGGGACGTTTCTGTAGTGCCCGTTTGTCATTTTTTCACCACGTCTCGCCGCCATGGCCAATTATTAACAAAAGTTAAGAACGGTATAGCATTTTTACAACAGAAAAATGTTAATTTCTCAATTATTTCGAGAACTATATATTTTCGGAATAAGCAACATTATACAAAGTCACACTCATTTTTAATGCTATAGAGTTATAAAAATTGGGAGTTTCCAGTTGAAAAAATGACATTACGTTTTTTATAATTTGATTTTTGTACTTCTATTTTGGTCACCCTGTATTGGGTTACCATAAAAATATCCACTCAGGATTCGAAAATGAACCAATGCACATTGTAATTACTAAAAGTTTGCCATACAAAATTAATTTGAAAAATTAAAAATCAAGTAAATCAATTCGAAGAACACTTAGTATAATAATTGGTTATTTTCTCGAGATTTTGTTCATTTAAATAATAAACAGTTTCTGACCTCTACTCAAGAACATAAGCGAATGCGGTAAGCTCTAAAGGCCGCCTCAGACACGCATGCTTATCATTCGTTTTGCTTGCACAGTCTTAAGTTGCAATGCAAAACGGAACGGGACGAATCCCACACACATTCCGTTTTGTTGTACAGTCTTCTCTTCAGTTTTGTGAAACAAACATGGAATGTCAGAAATTAGCTATCTGTGCAGCAGTCTTAATTATTGAAAAGAAAACCACGAAAAAAAACAGAAAAATATGATCCAAAAAATTATTACTTATGAGAGAAAAATTAACACACATTAATTTGTTAAATGAATTAAAATTAGAACCTGGAGACTGGTATAATTATCTACGTATGGATGAAGTAACCTACTTCGAACTACCTAAAATTGTAACTCCATATATTCAAAGAAGTGACACTAGGATGAGAAAAGCAATTACAGCGCATGAAAGGCTTACTGCCACATTACGGTTTTTAGCAACGGGAAGGAACTATGAAGATTTAAAATTTACTTGTGCTATATCTGCTTCAGCTTTGAGCGAAATCATATCACACACTTGTAGGGCTATTTATGAAGGATTAAAACGAGAATATATGAAGGTAAGTTTTTTAATTTTAACATAAAAAATGTATGTATTAAATTAACATAACAAACTGATATAGATATCTATCTAAATGTATGGTTCGTTTGAAAGAAATTGCGAATAATATCCCGCTGCGGATGGAGACGAATCAGGCGATGCAGAATATGTAAAAGTTTGTAGTGTGTTAATATTGGCAGGCTGTGGATCATTCATAATTTTGGAAATTGTTGTGACAGGCTGAGGATCATTCGTAAATCTTGAAAATGTTGTGACGGGCTGGGGATCATTCGTAAATCTTGAAAATGTCGTGACGTCGTGTCCCAAGTTGTGCTTAAAATATAGCTTCGTTTACCACTTTCTTGCAATACATTGCCATGTCTTGTGGAAGTTCACTTAGTTCCTGCGCTATATGTTGCCCATAAGAAGCGTACTTTCCAACTGGTTGTGCATGTGTATTTGATTGCAATGACGTTGCTATGACATCCAATACAATCACAACGATCATTTTTCTTCCTCTTCTCTCTAGACGTGGTTGATGCTGTCCTGGATGAGGGTCGCGACACAGACGGCGTAGAATCAACAGAAGAAGTATGTGTATGAAGTATATGTTCTCTCTCGTGTTCCTCATTGCCTTCAGCATTCTCCGTACCTTGTAAACCCTGAAATATAAACAATGCACGTTGTTCAGGTTCCCAAAAATCTAGACATTTGTTGGCTACTTATACTACAGTCTTAAAGTGGAAAATACAATCCTGTCAGTAGTGAGAATATGTGAGTTCTAATTCACCCTCCACCACTACTCCTGACCTTGAGATTAAGCCCCGCCCACCTGTGTGACGTCATTCGACATTGAGATTAAGCTCCGCCTCCTGACCAATGAGATTAAGCCCCGCCCCATGATCATGATATTAAATCCCGTCCCCATGGCTTTGGAGAGTTAAGCTCCGCCCCATGACCAATGATATTAAGCCCCGCCCCATGACCATGAGATTAAGCTCCGCCCCACGACCTTGGAGAGTTTTGTATACCACGTTTTCATATTTGTCCTTGAAGTGACGTCATATGACCTTGAGCGCACGTGTTTACATCAGCTATATTGTTTGGCCTTGGGGGTGTGACGTTTTCATGTTTGTCCTTGAAGTGACGTCATATGACCTTGAGCGCACGTGTTTACATCATCTCTATTGTTTGGCCTTGGGGGTGTGTGACAGATGGCCTCGAGTGCTAACTATTAAAACCAAATGATATTTAAATAAACAACATTTAGAAATATTTATTTAATTTGGTATTAATTACAATTTTTAAATTTGTGTGTAATAAACACATATTTAAATAAAACAAAGTTGAAGTTCGTTGGGTATTTATTTTAATAGTAACCTTAACCAATATACATATTTCGATAGGTTTGAATATTAAAAAATTCTTTTCCCTCGTCGCTTGGTGGTATGTGACGTCATTCAAACAAAATCACCCAAACGAAAATTAAACTTTTTGGGTACTATTTTTTTCCAATTGTATGCATTAATGCGTGTGGTTGATTTAACGTTTATAGGTTTCATACCAATAGTGCTCTGTATTATTTTTTTTTGTGCGGTACATCGAATAATGATTAATGTTATATTCTTTAACAAGATTCTGGAATATGTTATTAAAAAATTCTTGATATTTGTCCTTGAAGTGACGTCATATGACCTTGAGCGCACATCCAATTTTTTGTTGTTTAACGCACGTGGGCTATATTGTTTGACCTTGAGGATATGTGACGACAACAAATTCTTTTAATATAGTAGGTAACACCTGACCTTGATATTAAGCTCCGCCTCATGACCAATGAGATTAAGCCCCGCCCCACGACCTTGGAGAAATGCACATACCACGGTATTTGGGGCAGAGCTTGCGAGTAATATCAGGCACTAATACTAGCAGATCAATATTTAAATTTGTGTGTCTAGAATAAACAAAATTTAGGAATATTTACTTATTTGGTATTATTTTCATCTTTTAATTTAATTCAAACTTTTTTTTGCCAAAACGTGTTGTCGAAACCATTTCTGAAAATGTTATTGAAATTATAAATGAGTCGAGTGGGATGTATACTTTAACGTATTTGGGGCAGAGCTTGCGAGTAATCTTAGGCACTAATACTAGCAGATCAATATTTAAATTTCGGTGTTTAGAATAAACAAAAATTGGGAATATTTACTTATTTGGTATTATTTTCGTCTTTTAATTTGGGTGCTTAATAGAATAAAAAAAATTAGAAATATTTACTTAATTTGGTATCATTTTCCTCTATTAATTTGGGTGCTTAATTGAATGTTTGGGTTAATTAACAATTTGGTAATCATTTTACAAATCAGAATACATAGACATTTTAATAATTAGTGTTTGAAAGATGTGTGACAGCAAAAGTACCATCACACCAAGTGAAGACCTTGATTCTCACATGATGTGTTTGTCGCGTAAGTTATGAAATGCGGCACAAGAGATATTACATTTTGCAACGTATGATGGGTCGGCGGTTGAATCAACAGTCAGTCAATATAGAAAGTACATGAAAGATGTAATTAATTTCATGTCAGGCGCTCATTTGTGTCAAAGATACTTGTATGGTTCCATCAACTTAGACGAGTTTTGCGTGGAAATGATCGACGAAGGTCTCCAAAGCTATATTGTCGAAATACCAGATTTACCCAAGGAATTGTTATCAAAGTATGGTTTGGCCTTAGCGGAAAACATCAATGAAGTTGTGGAAAATGGTGCAGATAGTCTGGATTGTGTAGACAATACCGCAAATGCTACTGAAGAATGGGACAAAATGGATGTTGACGATATAGAGAGTGAAAAACAAATAGGAATGTAAACAATTATATGTACCATGCAAACATAATTTTGTAAATAAATAATCATTTTATTAATGTATTTGTGTTATTTGTCTATTTTTTAAATTTATCAATATAAGTTAAACAAAGTGACATATCAGTTAATATAAAAAAATGTAATACCTTACTACACCACGAAAAAAGCGGAAATCCAGAAGTACATTTAAAACACGTAATTGACAGATGCAACCTTTTGCTGCATATAATACGGCCTTTAATATAAAAAAAGGGCAATAACTTACTACGCCACGGAAAAAGTGGAATACGCCCTTTTCGATACATCCTTTTCGATTTAAGATAAAAGACAATACCTATTTTTTTTTCTTACATGTGAAAGGCATTTTAACATAGATAATGTAAAATATATGAAAATGACATTTCCTCTAAAAACTATTAAGCATTAGTTTTGCTAAAACCCTCAAACCAGAATTTTTTTTTGCTATGCAGGTAAACTCTATTAGAATACCCTCACAGTTTAAAAAATCCCCACTGTATTGTTCTTTTATGGGTTTTTTAGTGGAACAGTTGAAAGAAAGCCCGCTAGCCTCTTGTTTAATTTTAATAAATTTATTAGTCATTTCCCCAATGATATTTCCAAATTTCAGAAATGTTCAGAATGTTGTCGCAGAAAGATACAAGTACACTGCTGAAACATCGATAGATACCCCAAAAAAAGAAAAATAAAATAGTCTAGTATTCAAATAAAAAATATTCATTCTTGAAGACCAGAATTTTTCTAGAAATTGCAGTTTTTTTTTAGCAATTGCATTTTTGTCCTTGTCAGCTGGGACTATTTTATAGATATTTTCGTAGCAAAATAAGCGTATTCGTTAAAAAATTTAACACTTCAGAAATAAATTTGAATGTGTTATTCGAAACTAAATTTAACACAGCACAAGATCGGTACAATAATTTCATCACACGCCTATGGTAGCTTGGAACTAATCAGTGTTTTTATATCCTTCAATTGTCGACACAACAATCTAAGCCAAATTTTACATTTTTTGGTTCTAGCCCTTTGAAGTTTAGGAACTTTTGTGACAGTTACTTTCTCAAGGATTGTGTATCGCTTTGCTGTTGACCCGGGTGGGCATTTTATTATGGGACCTATACCTTTTCACAGAAACTATGAAACTACGATTCAAATAGGAATGTAAACATTTATATGTACCATGCAAACATAATTTTGTAAATAAATAATCATTTTAATAATGTATTTGTGTTATTTGTCTATTTTTTTAAATTTATCAATATAAGTATAGAGTATTTTGAGAATCAATTAGTTCTAATTAAATATGGACCTTGAAATAAATGTAGTCTTATTTAAAAAAAAGTCTGTGAGAAAATACCACAATAACACTCAAATCCTATTCACATTCATTATGTATGTCTTTGTAAACGCATCCTTGAAAAATCTGTATGTACACGTCCCCAAACTTTGATAATGTAAAACATATGAAAATGACGTAGATTTAATCTTAACGTGAGAATTTATATGTAATTATATTTGCCGCACTAAAAAGTTTCAAAATTTAAAATTCGAAAACCTTATATATTGCCATAGGTATACAAGAGAAAATGACTAACTCTAAAATGTAAAATGTGTAGATATTTGACAATATTTCAAAATATCGGTAATTAATATTATTATTCATGTTAAAAAGACTACATCCAAATGATCTACGATGTCTAGAAGTTTTAAATTTATATAGGGTTTCTCAGATCATTGGTCATTTTTTTAAATTTTCAATTCGCAATATCCAAGTTTTTTTTTTTTAATGGATCACCCTGTATTTGATACTTTTTCTTAAAGACTGTTAAAATACCTATCTATTGATGTATATATGTCCTATACCTAAATATAATGCGAATATCCCCAAATATCTCTAAGCTTTATACATAGAGTAAAAACTAAAACATTAAAGATGGACATTGAAATAAATTTAGCTTTGTTAATAATTTAAACAGTATATTATCAATCATCAATCCATGAATTAATTTGATTTAAAAATCATGTATTTGAATAGCATATTTTCATAAAAAACTCAATATATCTTCATAAATCCACACATTATTATTACATTTTATCTATATAACAGAGTACATGCTGACATCATTCAATATCAGCGTATATCCATCCTTTTGCTGTACAAATACTGGTAATGGATATTCATTACCCGCCTCAGCCGGAGGGTTATCATCGGCGGTGTTCTAGAACAATATAATAGAAATTAATGATGCAATCAAATTTAATTAAAGCAGAATCATCTAATTATCTTATTAACAGGTGCATAGCATCACACAATGGGGTATATTATACCACTAAAAGGTAAATTAATATAAAACAATTTAATTTCCATTCGAACATGTCTTCTAACTCATGGGTCTTTGATGTGGAAACAGTGCGGGTAAATAACCGATCAGATTCATCTGATTCCGACGAGGAAACCATTGAAATGAATTAGAGATTGGCGGAAAATGAGTCTTCGTCTGATGAAGAGGGACAGGAAGAAGTGTCGGCGGAAGCAAATCTACCTGACTCATCAAGTTGGTGGAGTCCTCCATCACCACGTGGTGAGTTTGATGGACCAGCGGACAGTAGTTGGTGGGTAGTGCCTGATGTTTCAGATGATACACAGGAAGGAAATGCCGACTCCACTACGTGCAGATAGTTTGGGTCGTGTAGGCAATATCGCCGATGCTACTGTGGAATGGGGCAAAATGGATGTTGACGATGTATAGAATGTAAACAATTAATTGTACCATACTTACATAATTTTATAAATAAATACTGATTTTATTAATGTGTTTGTGTTATTTGTCTAGTTTTTAAATTTATCAATATAAGTATCGAGTATTTTGAGAATTAATTAGTTCTAATTAAAGGTGGACCTCGAAATAAATGTAGCTGTCGGAAAACTATAAATGTTTGTCATTTTCCCGGAAAACTATAAGTTTTTCGCACTTTTTCGTAATAAACAAAATTAAATTGCTCAAGAAAAGGAAACTTTTTCATCTGAAACTTTTTTTCATATCATGAAAAAAATTTTTTTTGGGGTCAAGGCGGCCAATCGAAAAAGACCAATATCAGTCATTTGCGCAAGTGTCAAAGAGGCATTATCAGTTTTTGCATTTATTAGTATGATTTAACAAAAAATATACATGCATAATTGTTTAGTATTAATAAAAATATTAATAGGCTTTTAAAACATAGAATAAAATTACTAAAATTTTGTGATACTTGTTTAGAGAATTATGTAAATATTAAAGACGAGTTGAACTTTCTTTTGGTATTTTATCATCTAAATATTGTTTCTTGCTTTTTTTGGGGTATAGGGGTTGTTGTTGTTAAAGTAATATGTAAATTAATAATATAAATTTAAAATACAGTGAAAATTTTATTTTTGTACTATTTCTTATTTAAAAATATTATTCCTATTGAAAAACATATAGCATTATTAGTAGCAGTAACAACTTATAAAATTATTTTTAAAAATTGCCATAGTATTGGGTCTACTGATAATTTCAGATATTTTCCTTTGATTTAAAACTAGAAACATCCCGGATTGGATATGTCTCCATATGATCTGTCTTGGAAGATAAATCATAGTTTATGTTTTATTATATCTAGGTAAACGAAAACCCATTATTTAGGATCTGGTACTGGAATAGATATCCTTAATATGTTATAAGTCCAACTGTTCCATTTGATGAGCCAACACATCCATTATTGTCTATGCAAATAAATCCTTATTCGACTCCCGTCAGAACATTAAAATAAAACCTCTTTTATTTGCTAATTAAATTAATGTTTCAGTCTACGTTTGTTGTGTAATGAAAAGGTTATATGTTGTTCTAGGCTTAAATAAAACAGTAATTTACAAACCAAAAATTTATTTCAATATTCTACAAGCAAAATCATACATTTCATACTTATTAGCGATAACTAGGTGATGATACTTTAAATTTCACACTATAAAATCTAATGTGGAGAGGGGTACACATTGTTCACTCAATATGACTATAATGAAAAGTAGTTGTGAACAATAGAACAATAGAGAATTAGTAGTTTCCTAGTAACAGTTCTATACATTAGTAAACACCCATAAATTTTTTTTTATCTACGCATTGATAAAATACCCTAAAACACTTAGAAAACAAAAAAAAATTTTTTTTCCTAACATTTTTTTGTCATCGACTTTGAAAAATTTCGGTTGCAATTCAATGTTGGATGAAACTCATTCAGATTTCATTTGAAAAATATTTTTCTCTCATAGTTTCCGAGTTATTACGAGTCAAAGTTGGCAAACATCTAACTATTTATAACCCTTTTTTCAAAATTCCATTAATTTCCTTGAAAAAATTACACAATATAGTGTCTGAGAATACAAGAAACTTTCTTCAAATAAACATTTTTCTATATATTCGGGAAATAGTCTAAAAAAAAAATATTGAAAGTTTTATAATTGTTTATATATGCATTTCCTCATACTTTAATAAATTTCGTTGAAAAAATTACACAATATAGTGTTTGTAAAAACAAAAAACTTTCTTCAAATAAACATTTTTCTATATATTTGGGAAATAGCCTAAAAAAATTATTGAAAGTTTTATAATTGTTTATATATGCATTTCGTCATACTTTAATAAATTTCGTTGAAAAAATTACACAATATAATGTTTGGAAAAACAAAAAACTTTCTTCAAATAAACATTTTTCTATATATTTGGGAAATAGCCTAAAAAAATTATTGAAAGTTTTATAATTGTTTATATATGCATTTCCTCATACTTTAATAAATTTCGTTGAAAAAATTACACAATTGAGTGTTTGGAAAAACAAAAAACTTTCTTCAAATAAACATTTTTCTATATATTTGGGAAATAGCCTAAAAAAATTATTGAAAGTTTTATAATTGTTTATATATGCATTTCGTCATACTTTAATAAATTTCGTTGAAAAAATTACACAATATAATGTTTGGAAAAACAAAAAAACTTTCTTCAAATAAACATTATTCTATATATTTGGGAAATAGCCTAAAAAAATTATTGAAAGTTTTATAATTGTTTATATATGCATTTCCTCATACTTTAATAAATTTCGTTGAAAAAATTACACAATATAGTGTTTGAAAAACAAAAAACTTTCTTCAAATAAACATTTTTCTATATATTTGGGGAATAGCCTAAGGTTGCGTTTGTGGGCGTGTACATATAGATTTTTTCAAGGTTGCGTTTACAAGGACACACAGAATGCATGTGAATTTTCAAGGTTGCGTTTACAAAGACACACAGAATGCATGTGAATAGGATTTGAGTGTTATTTTCTCGGAGACTTTTTTTTTCAAACAAGACTAAATTTATTTCAAGGTCCATCTTTAATTAGAACTAATTGATTCTCAAAATACTCTATATTTATATTGATAAATTTAAGAATAAACAAATAACACAAATACATTAATAAAATGATTATTTATTTACAAAATTATGTTTGCATGATACATATAATTGTTTACATTCCTATTTGTTTTTCACAGTTTTCATTCTCTATATCGTCAACATCCATGAGAGATTGGGTAAATTTGGTATTTCGACAATATAGCTTTGGAGACCTTCGTCGATCATTTCCACGCAAAACTCGTCTAAGTTGATAGAACCATACAGGTATCATTCACACAAATGAGCGCCTGACATGAAATTAATTACATCTTTCATATACTTTCTATATGACTGACTGTTGATTCAACCGCTGACCCATCATACGTTGCAAAATGTAATATCTCTTGTGCCGCATTTCTTAACTTATGCGACAAACACATAATGTGAGAATCAAGGTCTTCACTTGGTGTGATGGTACTATTACTGTCACACATCTTTCAAACACTAATTATTAAAATGTCTGTGTATTCTGATTTGTAAAATAATTATCAAATTGTTAATTAACCCAAACACCCAATTAAGCACCCAAATTAAAAGACGAAAATAATACCAAATTAAGTAAATATTTCTAAATTTTGTTTATTCTATTACGCACCAAAACTAAAAGATGAAAATAATACCAAATAAGTAAATATCTCTAAATTTTTGCTTATTCTAAACACCCAAATTTAAATATTGATCTGCTAGTATTAGTGCCTGCGATTACTCGCAAGCTCTGCCCCAAATAAGTTAAAGTATACATCCTACTCGACTTATTTATAATTTCGATAACGTCTTCAGAAATGGTTTCGACAACACGCTTTGGTAAAAAAGTTTTGGAATGTTTTGTCATGCGTTTTGTCGTACAATGTTGCATGAAAAATTGTTAATGATGAAAATTTTCTTTGTTCAACAAAATCTATATCCTTATTAAGCATTTCATTAATTTCACTCAAGTTTAATTTTGCACTCTTTGTTGAAAAAATATAAAAGATTTAATACAAAAATACAGTATTACCGTAAATTTAAAAAATTGAATCAGAATACACCACACAATGAAATCACTTGTGACCGCACAAACAGTGTACCTCTTTTTAGCTTTGAATAGCGTCAGCCTTGGTTTTAATAGCTAACACTCAAGGTCATATGGCGTCACATCACTTCAAGGATAAATATCGGAAACGTGGTATACGCACTCAAGGTCAAATAGATGCAAGGTTATGTGGGCAAGCAGAACTTCAATGGCAAATAAACCCAAGGTCATACAATTTGACCTTTAAAATGTTTCAAGGTCAAATAGACCCAAGGTTATGTGGGTGGGGCTTAATCTCATGATCATGGGGCGGGACTTAATATCAAGACCAAACAATACAGGGTCTTTCAGAATAACATGCTAATAATAAAGAGGGTGATTCTTGGGCTCATTTTAGGAAAAAAAGTTCATATGAACGTATGTCCTAAACGCCTAAACTTTTGAGATACAGGGTGTCAAAGTTTTAAAAAATAAATACTTTTTTTACAATAAGTTTGTCACTACTGTAGATATCTTTATGAAATTTGGGTCATGTATTTTAGGAATTAATACGCATTTTTTGATGCATCAAGAATTCAATTATTCTGACCAGTGCCGTCCATGCGGGTTTTGCTTTGCATATTTTTTGGGAAAAAAATAGTACGCCACTGGTTTTTCTTGAAACAAAAATTATTTTTAAAATCTTCATTCATTTCTGAACAAATTTGCTCTCTTGGTATTTTTTCGTCAGATGCATAGTTTCCGCTTAAAAAAATAAAATAGATTTTACTGCAAAGTCAAAAGCTTCGGAGTAAACAATCTGCAAGCTCAGATTATCTTTGTTTAAATTAATGTTTGTGATACAAATTAATAAGGTATTTTTGAGAAATTTGTTACACACTTTCCATGTACTCATCAAAACGCATTTTCTGGTGTACAACACATTTTTTTTATTTTGAAATTAAATTAAAGAGAAAATTAACTTAGAAGTAAAGCAAAATAAATTAAATGAGATGTTGGAAATGTCCACCTCCAGCATAAATGCATGCATCTGCTCTCTTTCTCATGGACTCACGAACTCTTTGGAAAATGTCGGGTGTATTTCGAATAGTTTCGCAACAAACTATTATGCGATTCCTCAGCTCTTCTACAGTGTGAATAGGTGTGCTGTAGACCAATGTTTTTAGATGACCCCACAAGAAATAATCCAAACTATTAAGGTCCGGGGACCTGGTTGGCCATGCTTGTGGTCCTCCGCGACTTATCCACCGATTGTTATAGTTTTGGTTCAGATATTCGCGCGCCAGTGCACTAAAATGCGCTGGCGCCCCGTCGTGCATAAACCATAGACGATTTCTTACTAAAATAGGAACATCCTCCATCAAAGCTGGTAATTCTTCTTCAAGGAACTTTCTGTAATTTTGCCCATTCAACCTCTCATGAAGAAAATACGGGCCAATCAAATAGTCACCGCATATTCCAGCCCACACATTAACGGAAAACTGTTCCTGGTGGCGAGACTGATATAGCATGTGGGTTTTCTTCCGCCCAAAAATGATTGTTGTGGAAGTTTTGAATGGCATTTCTGGAAAAATTGGCTTCATCGGTGAATAAAATTTCGTTGTCAAACAAGGGATTTTCATGCACCTTCTGAAGAAACCATTGACAAAAGTTCATCCGTAATGGAAAGTCATGGGGAAGTAGAGCTTGAACCCGTTGGATATGGTAGGGATACAATAGAAAGTCGTGAAGTACTCGGCACACAAGAACATGAGTGATATTCAAATTATTCGCAATTTTTCTAGTGCTTAATCCGGGATCTTCCTCAATTGCGTTCAAAACCGCATCCTCAATTTCTGGAGTTCTTGCAGTACGTTGTACTCCTTTTAGGTGATTGTCTTGATCAAAACTTCCTTTTTCGCACAACCTTCTATGAAGTTTTGAAAATGTTCTGGCATCGGGAACATTTCTATTGGGAAAACGTTCTTCATACAACCGCTTCGCTTGTAGTGCGTTACCGTCAGCTAGGCCATACATGTAATGCATGTCTGCTAACTCGGAATTCGTATAATGAAACATTTTTCGTTACAAAAAATCCAAATAAAATGAATTAATTAGACAACTGTCAAAATTATTTATGTTTATAAAACAAATGCCACAAGCATGGCGACCGACCGGCCCCGGCCGCCCCGGACCTCAATAGGTTATCATATCTTGTGAGGTGATCTTAAAACATTGAATAACAGAACACCAATTCATAATGACTTTGCAGTAAAATCTATTTTATTTTTTTAAGCGGAAACTATGCATCTGACGAAAAAATACCAAGAGAGCAAATTTGTTCAGAAATGAATGAAGATTTCAAAAATAATTTTTATTTCAAGAAAAACCAGTGGCGTACTATTTTTTTCCCAAAAAATATGCAAAGCAAAACCCGCATGGACGGCACTGGTCAGAATAATTGAATTCTTGATGCATCAAAAAATGCGTATTAATTCCTAAAATATATGACCCAAATTTCATAAAGATATCTACAGTAGTGACAAACTTATTGTAAAAAAAGTATTTATTTTTTAAAACTTTGACACCCTGTATCTCAAAAGTTTAGGCGTTTAGGACATACATTCATATGAACTTTTTTTCTTAAAATGAGCCCAAGAATCACCCTATTTATTATTAGCATGTTATTCTGAAACACCCTGTATAGCTCATGTAAACATGTGTGCTCAAGGTCATATGACGTCACATCACTTCAAGGACAAATATCGAAAACGTGGTAAAATGTTTCAAGGTCAAATAGACCCAAGGTTTTTCGTTAGACATTTCTGATTTGTAAAATAATGTAAAACACACCTGGGCTCTCAAGGTCATGGACAAATATCGAAAAAGTGTGATGCGCGCTCAAGGTCATATGACGTCACATCGCTTAATAGAGGAAAATGATACAAAATTAAGTAAATATTTCTAATTTTTTTTATTCTATTAAGCACCCAAATTAAAGGATGAAAATAATACCAAATAAGTAAATATTCCCAATTTTTGTTTATTCTAAACACCGAAATTTAAATAATGATCTGCTAGTATTAGTGCCTAAGATTCCTCGCAAGCTCTGCCCCAAATACGTTAAAGTATACATCCCACTCGACTTATTTATAATTTCAATAACATTTTCAGAAATGGTTTCGACAACACGTTTTGGCAAAAAAAAGTTTGAATTAAATTAAAAGATGAAAATAATACCAAATAAGTAAATATTCCTAAATTTTGTTTATTCTAGACACACAAATTTAAATATTGATCTGCTAGTATTAGTGCCTGATAATAACACAACATTTCAAACTTTTTTACCAAAACGTGTTGTCGAAACCATTTCTAAAGATGTTATAGAAATTATAAATAAGTGGAGTAGGATGTATACTTTAACTTATTTGGGGCAGAGCTTGCGAGTAATCTCGGGCACTAATGAACCTCCGCATTCATAATATCATTACTTTGATACACTGTAAAGTTTCCGCATTTCTATATTTCAAGGTCCATCTTTAATGTTTTAGTTTTTACTCTATGTATAAAGCTTAGAGATATTTGGGGATATTCGCATTATATTTAGGTATAGGACATATATAAATCAATAGATAGGTATTTTAACAGTCTTTAAGAAAAAGAATCAAATACAGGGTGATCAATTTAAAAAAAAAAACTTGGATATTGCGAATTGAAAATTTAAAAAAATGACCAATGATCTGAGACACCCTATATAAACAACATTCTGAACATTTCTGAAATTTGGAAATATCAGTGGGGGAATGACTAAAAACCCATAAAAGAACAATACAGTGGGGGTTTTTTAAACTGTGAGGGTATTCTAATAGAGTTTACCTGCATAGCAAAAAAACATTCTGGTTTGAGGGTTTTAGCAAAACTAATGCTTAATAGTTTTTGGAGGAAATGACATTTTCATATATTTTACATTATCTATGTTAAAATGCCTTTCACATGTAAGAAAAAAAAATAGGTATTGTCTTTTATCTTAAATCGAAAAGGGTGTATTCGACTTTTTCCGTGGCGTAGTAAGTTATTGCCCTTTTTTTTATATTAAAGGCCGTATTATATGCAGCAAAAGGTTGCACCTGTCAATTACGTGTTTTAAATGTACTTCTGGATTTCCGCTTATTGCGTTGTGTAGTAAGTTATTACATTTTTTTATATTAACTGATATGTCACTTTGTTTAACTTATATTGATAAATGTAAAAAATAGACAAATAACACAAATACATTAATAAAATGATTATTTATTTACAAAATTATGTTTGCATGGTACATATAAATATTGATATCTGCACCATTTTCCCCAACTTCAATTTAAAAAATAGACAAATAACACAAATACATTAATAAAATGATTATTTATTTACAAAATTATGTTTGCATGGTACATATAATTGTTTACATTCCTATTTGTTTTTCTCTCTCTATATCGTCAACATCCATTTTGTCCCATTCTTCAGTAGCATTTGCGGTATTGTCTACACAATCCAAACTATCTGCACCATTTTCCACAACTTCATTGATGTTTTCCGCTGAGGCCAAACCATACTTTGATAACAATTCCTTGGGTAAATTTGGTATTTCGACAATATAGCTTTGGAGACCTTCGTCGATCATTTCCACGCCAAACTCGTCTAAGTTGATGGAACCATACAAGTATCTTTGACACAAATGAGCGCCTGACATGAAATTAATTACATCTTTCATGTATTTTCTATATTGACTGACTGTTGATTCAACTGCCGATATAATTTTAAAATTTGTTAATTAACCCAAACACCTAAATTAAAAGAAGACAATAATACCAAATTAAATAAATATTTCTAAAGTTTGTTTATTCTAAACGCCCAAATCAGGGAAACGAATTTTTTAATAACATATTCCAACTGGGCTCTCAAGGTCTGGAAAAATTTTCAAAAGCAAACAAACCCAAGGTCATACAATTTGACCTTCAAAATGTTTCAAGGTCAAATAGACCCAAGGTTATGTGGGCGGGGCAATTAACCCAAACACCCAAGCCCTACATATCATATTTTAGCCTATCTACTGCAATAGGATTCGTGAATTTTATACGAAAATGATGTTTTCTGGTTTTTGGGCATAATTTAACTTTTTTTCCACATTAACCCAAACACCCACTCCCTGCATGTCATATTGACCGTCCGGCGTAAGCTTAAATCCAATACACCATATTAGTCAACACGCCTTTTAAAAAAGATACCTATCTACTGCAAATGACGTCACATACCCCCTTTGTATAATCTAAACACTCAGATTTAAATATTGATCTGCTATTGCTTGGTACATTTAATTTTAAACACACAAATTTAAAAATTGTAATTAATACCAAATTAAATAAATATTTCTAAATGTTGTTTATTTAAATATCATTTGGTTTTAATAGTTAACACTTGAGGTCATCTGTCGTCACACACCCCCAAGGCCAAACAATAGAGATGATGTAAACACGTGCGCTCAAGGTCATATGACGTCACTTCAAGGACAAACATGAAAATGTCACACCTCCAAGGCCAAACAATATAGCTGATGTAAACACGTGCGCTCAAGGTCATATGACGTCACTTCAAGGGCAAATATGAAACCGTGGTATGCAAAACTCTCCAAGGTCGTGGGGCGGGGCTTAATCTCATAGTCATGGGGCGGGACTTAATCTCATTGGTCATGGGGCGAATCTTAACTCTCCAAAGCCATGGGGACGGGACTTAATATCATGATCATGGGGCGGGGCTTAATATCATTGGTCAGTAGGCGGAGCTTAATCTCAAGGTCGAATGACGTCTCATAGGTGGGCGGGGCTTAATCTCAAGGTCAGGAGTAGTGGTGGGGGGTGAATTAGAACTCACATATTCTCACTAATCCTGTCTCTCATAAATCTAGGTAACAAATGAATGGATCATACAACGTAGGCACTAGTGGCACACATAGCTTTAATGATAAACAATAAAATAGTTTTTTGTGTTATTTTAATAAACAGTTTATTTTCTTAGTCATACCATAAAACCAAGTAGAAGGAACGTGTTATTTTTTTATTTATAGTTCCCTACAACAGAAGAAGAATGGAGCAGAATTCCGAAAGGATTTGAAACCAGATGGCAGTTTCCAAATTGTTTAGGATGTGTAGATGGAAAGCACATCAGAATAACACCGCCACTAGGCAGTGGATAATTTTTTTGGAATTACAAAGGGTACAATAGTTCTGTGCTAATGGCAATAGCAAATGCAAACTACGAATTCATATACTGTCATATGGGAACGAATGGACGTGTTTCCGATGGAGGTGTGATTGAAAATACAACATTTTTTAAAAGACTTGTTAGTAGACAGTTAAATCTACCTAAACCTAAAACTGTTAGAAATAGCACTACCGAACTGCCATATGTCTTCCTAGGAGATAAGGCCTTCTGCTTGCGCCCAGATTTTTTAAAGCCCTTCCCACAAGGAGATTTATCCAAACAAAAAAAAATTTTCAACTACCGATTATCTAGGGCACGCAGAATAATTCAAAATGTGTTTGGGATAATGGCAGCACGATTTCGTATTTTACACACCGACATTAATTTGCGTCTAGATCGCATAGATCTCGTTGTTTTAACCTGTGCAGTTTTGCATAATTTTTTGCGTAGAAAGTGTGGTGCGTCTTATATTTCACCAGACAGTTGATGAGAGTTGGGAAGATTCTACAATAATTAATGGTTTACGAATGAATTCCAATATTGTTGCCGGATTACAACATGGTCTTAATAGACATTTTGGGCGAGAAGCAAATGAGTCGCGAAACATTTTTCTTGACTACTTTAATAATGAAGGAAAAGTCAACTGGCAGGATAAGATGATTAGTTAAGTCTTATTGTTATTGTTTATGATAAGTATATCGCAAGCGTTGACTGTCACATAATATTTTCGACGATCAACGCATGAGCTTTTGTTAAAAATAAAAATAAATTTTTCAAAGTACTAAAAATTCTATAAATTAGACCTATGACGTTAAAAAACAATTTATAGGTACCATAGATACCTACCTCACCAACAGGTCCCGCCTCGGGTCCCGCAATTTCTTCTTCCATATTGTCAATAACTTCCTGTCTAGGAGTTTCTAGGTCCGAAAGAAAAAGAAGCAGTTCAAAATACCACAAATTTGGTTTCTGAATTTCTTCTGTTGCAGATCCCGATTTTAATGACGCATTGTACTTTTTTAATTCTTTCCGGAAGCAGGTCCTTAAAGAATTTATTTTTTTAACCACCATATCCTTATTTGCCGCTGGATCAACTTCCTTTAACTTTTCAATTAAAATATTGTAAGCAGCGTTTTTTTTTATGTTTGTCCGAATATTCCTTGCTCTTAATTTTCCATAAACATTCATGTTTTCTATATAAATCAATAAAATCTGAGAGAAACTCTCGCGACATTAGTCTCAAATCAGCCATTTTCAACTAACTTGACTTGATGCAAATCGAATAACCAACCACACTCAACGTCTTCTTTTCAAGCAAGTTGGAACGCGAGCGAAAAAATCAACCAGCAGTTGATTCCGTTCATGCCAGTCAATTGACGGAACACAATAAAAAACACGGACGATTTGATACCTCACACACACCGTCTTGCATTACAACTTAAGACTGTGCAAGCAAAACGAATGATAAGCATGCGTGTATGAGGCGGCCTTAATGCGAAGCATGCTAAATTTCAGCGGTGTTCATATTTTTTACTGGAACTTTATTGAATAACTAGGATTTTTTAATCAAACCGATTCAAGCTCTGTACCCTGTATTCGTTTTCCAACTAAATAACAAACCGCGAAAACCCATAACCGAGTACAAAATTTGACAACGCCTAAATTTTTAGTTTGTCCCCTGCGCGTGAAATAATTTCTCGGTGCGCCACTGATCTTACATACTTATTATCTTTTTAAAAGTATCTAAGATACTTTTGATAGCATCTTACCCAAGACTGTATAGAAGTAAATTATAAATTAATAGTTATTATAGAAATACTATAACTAAATACTAAACAGAAATTAGTAGAAAGACACCCAAAAGTATCATCATTCAGATAGATTCATCTAAATAGTGGACTCAATGAGGCATTCTTCGTATGGGTTCTTATCCAATTTCTCGGGTATCTTTAGAGATAAAGGTATCAAACTTAGTATATTTATAATGAGCACAAGAGCAAGGGACGATCAATTTGATGTACACGTATTAATTATACAGACCGTTCCATTTAAAATATGTTGTTTGTTTTTTTTTCTGTAAAATCCCATAAAACCCAAAAACTTTTGTATTTAAACTCCTATAATAAAGACTCTAGTTAGTCTAGTATCCTTTAAAATATAAATAGATATAAAATGCACGTTCATAAAAAATACTTAGGGTAAAATGTGGTTACATCCTGAATTAAAGCATGGTTTTATTAAATGATTTTGTTTGTGTAAGAACTTTTTCATAGAATAAAAAAAAACCTAATGAAATTTTTTTTCTCGGTTCCTCAACTAAAAAGAATTTTTCTTGCATATTATATATTATACTGTTTGTTGATACTGCGTCTCTATGTGTTTATATATCTTAAAATTAAATAATTAAGTAGTGCGGAAGGCACTGCTAAATATTATCCAGCTTAAATAATATTGAATCGATGTCCTAGGTATATATTCATACAAAAGATAGTGTTTAGAAAACACATTTTTTATACAGCTAATTATTGCTTAAAAAATTTAATCTCAATCTATGGACAGTTTCTAATCCGTAAAATTAAGATCAGATGCTAATTTCTTATTAATCGGGTAAAAATTTTAGCCACAACTATTGGGTTATAGCAAATATGCTGATAAGTTAACAGAATTTAAAGATATTTATTACTTTTCTGAAATAAAACAACAATTTTAGTCCTTTTCATTCTGTCAGCACCTTAAAAGCTTATCGGTGTCTGTCGTACGTAAGTGTAAGAGAACATACCTCCCCCGGCCCATAGATTTCTATCTACGGGTCTGGTTTAGATCATGGGATACAATTCTTAGGACGATAGATTACAAGCATATATCGACTTCATTTTTTAAAAAAATTTTTAAAAATCGTCGATCGTGGTTTGACATAGTAATAAGGATATAAATATTACAAGAACCTACTTTGTTAAAGTTTATCTGTTATGTTTTTATTATTATTCCAATAAATAAGTTTGTTACGCCCATATTAGTAATTTTACCTTTATGATATGACAAAAATGTTTCCTTCAATAAAAAAATATGATGTTGAATATTGCGTTACGATGGTTAAGTATTCATGGCCGCGTATACGTAAAAAAAATTAAAAATGCATTTTGCGGCGTTATTTGTGAAAATAAATTTAGACTTTAATATATATTTTCAAAGCATTCAGTGAGCCTGATATCATAAGAGAAAAATATATAGGGTGTCCCATTTAAAAAAGGCATGTTATGTCAATGTCTCAAAAAGTAAGACCTTTGGGAAAAACCTGACTAAGCCACTGGATTCAACAGAAAAAGTTCTATAAGGTCCCATTTTTACGTTGACAATAACTTTTAAAATAACCGAGATACGGGAGGTACCTGAAAACTACAAATTTTCAAAATCACCCTGTAGCCCAGAAACTAAGACGGTTAGCTAAGATCTGTTTATGGCATTCTTTTGTTTCATGAAAGATTTTGGCGTCCGTAATTAGATCATAAGTAATAATTTCGTAGGAATTAGGAATAGCGGAAAAGATAATATTATGGAATATGGAATTAATAGATAAGTGATAGTCTACGTTCACGAAATCATTATTTTTTGTACATATCTACTGTGCTTTTTCTCACAGAATGTTTTTAATTTATCGCCATGACGGGAAGGGGCTTGGGGGGGGACTAGAGCCCCTGTAACCCCCCCCCATAGATCCGCCATTGCGTCCACCTAAAATACTGATTCTAGGCACCTAATAATTGTTTATAATATGCATTTTAGAGAGAAAACTGATATCTCTGTGGAGTAGTCTTTCTTATTCCTACTACTGAAAATCTTGCACAGTTATAAAAAAACGGTAACAAAATATCTATTAAATTAAAAATCGGGGAGAAACTTGGCAGTGTTGCCGCAACATTACAATAATTGGAATACTTAGAAAAATCTGTTAATGAGAACAAATCTTTAACTATTTTTAAAATTGAAAGAAAAGTATTTTAATTGGCCGCCATTTTGTTCCGCTATATTAAACTGGTAACCGATTTTTTGAAGGTGTTTTTTCAGGATGACCTTTTAAAAATGTTATTAAGCCGCTATTTTGATTGGCCATCGTGGATTCGCACCGTTTGACTAATTGATTCCTACATAATACTTGATATTATTTGTGTAAAATTTGAGACAAATTGGACAGGTAGTTTTTGTTTCAGTAATAATTCTGTCATGCGCGTGCAAAGAGTATAAGTTAATTTTTGGGCAAAATAGAATAAGTGTTTATAATGCCGTCTAGACCGCGTCTATATTGGAAATAATAAATGGCGCGTAGGTATGTTATTAGAGCCAACTCCAAAAGTGAAGAAAACTTCTCGGTACAAATTCCTTATCCGAATTTGGTTAAAAGTTGAACTTTACGCATCGCAGAATTTTTATAGCATTTCATTATGCCTTCATTTTGTTTCGTCATACTGGATTTTTACCAAAATTATACCGGGTCATCCCCATATGACCCTTAATTTCTGACCAACAGATAGACTTGAGAAAATGACAAAACATGTTTTTCGGCATAACCATAGGGACCACGAAACGTGAAGTGTCAAAAAAACTTGGAGGAGGATTTTTTAAGGATTACAATAGTTTTTTTATTTACGAGGGAGGTAAAATCCAGGATTCGGCGAAAAACATATGCTTAAATTTGCGTTTTGACGATAATTGTTAAATTTGAATAGGTAGGTAGTAGGTATATATATAAAAGATAAGATAAGTAATATTTTTTTAAAATTGTCATCGAACCCTACGATATTTTTAATTACAATTTCATTACATCCGAAACCTTAATATTCACAAAATGGCATATTAAAAACCTGTAAGTACCTATATATTTTTGATATCAAGAATAAAATCCTTTACAACTTTAAACTTTCATAAATTTTACGCTTGTTTCAAATCGCTACGACAAAATTAAAATTTCTTTATATGAACTTTGTCGCCCTCTTACAAAGTTAATTTTCAAAAAAAATAAATCGCACTTTTTACTGGTGAAGATTTCCCCGATATTTATTGATTGTGCTAGAAAAGTTCTTTACTGTGCCACTAATCTTTAAAACTGTGCTTGTTTGTAATTGATATTATTAACAAAAAATAAAAAAGGTGTCAACTTGACGCCCTCCAAACTTTATATACCGTGACAGACGAAACTTAATTTTCTGTCTACTTGAGGTGTGCTCAACTGTGTTGAGCATATTTTTTAGCTATTTTTTTTTTGTTTTAACCTGTTTATAGATAATACGGGGCCAACTTGACCCTCAGCTTGACGAAACCTCGATATTTAGGTACCTACATATCATTTCTTGACAAATTTTACGTTCTTTAAGGTAAAATTTTACGTTCTTTAAGGTAAAATTTTAATAAGGGCTGAAACATGTTTAATTATATTTATTGAAAAGTAAATATATTCTATAGCTTTATTGGTAGATATGTATGTTTATCTTCATTGCTTCCATAACTATAATATAGACCCTTATTGTAAAGTTATAAACAATGTCACCTGATATTCTGATTGAAACAATGTTTAATGTTAACAATATGTTTATACTTATGGCCATCGGAAATTATGTTAATTAGGAAAAGTTTTACCTAAACTCTAATCCACTATTTTACCGCATCAGGCTATTTTGGGGGGATGCTTTTATTTGACCGCGCCGGCTAAAGTTTATTCAAACCCAGCCAGGACCAGCAGTTAATAAATTGTTTTTGGCAACTATCGTTTGCCGCCAAGAGCGCTTCTCACTGGTGGACACTTGACTTAACTCATAAAATCGTCGCTTTGTAGCAAAACTAGCCTAAGTCAAAAAGTTACTTTTTTCAGGAGAACATTTTTTTTACCCTCTGCGGATATTTATATTAATAGTTTTACCAAAATTGGCCATAACACTTTAAATTTGGCTCTTTTTATAACGACATTAAATATTTTAAAAAATCTATAGAGAAAGCAAAAAAAAATTGGATTTGGGCGACTTTTAAAATTTTTATATTATCTTAACTCCAAATATGGAGTTAGATAAATTAATTTTGCACTGGACATAGGCTTTTTTTGATAAAATATTTAGTAACATATTTTAAAAAAGCAATGCAGTAATTACAAACAAACGTATGTCAACTTCAGGTAATTAACAAAACGTTATATTTTGCATAGTCTGAGAGAATAGGGCACCTATTATTTCGTGGGGTAATTACTACGAAATATTTGTCTACCCTAAATCAAAATCAATGGTAATAAAACATTTCAGGTTCAGATTCAGAGAGACAGAAAGCTAGTAGCTCGCTGTTAAATTTGACATTCCGTTAAATATTCTAAACTTTAATTATTGAGCTTTGTGCAACCGATCAAGAAAGGTGTAACAAACTCTGGACCATGAAAATATAATATGTGCTGAGAAAAAAAGCAAATGAAAAAGTAATGACATTCATTTCTCACAAAATGTGATTCTTGATAAAAAAATTTATGTGTCATAATTGATAATTTTTGAGAAAATTAATGGTAGGTAAAAATGCATTTGAACTTTTCAACTTGACTATTTCATTACCTAAAAACTACCACTCAAGCAAAAAAGAGACTGTCTCATACAATTTGATTTAACAAACATTTTGTGTACATCTTGTATATTTCATATTTTTTGTAGTGAAACTTATTTCTTATACTGCGCAATACGCGAAACTTATCAACGTAAAATTTGCGAAAACGGGCGATAAAGAAGTGTTCAAATAGTTAGATAAAATATAACAGACGATGAATGAGAATATTATGTTGTTTATGTATGCAGCCCAATAATACACTTCTAATTTTAAGGTTGAATTAAATAAAACAATTAATACAAGTATTGAAAACGTTTATTCATAAAAAACGTTTAATGATTAAAAATCTTTATAAAATATAACACCATAATAATGTCTATGCATAATACAGAAAAATTTTTGCATTTTATTACATGCATTTAAGGAATTCCTATATTATAAAAAACCCTATTCACATATTACACATATTATAATAATAATCTATAAAAAAGATTTAAAATGTGTACAGATATAAAGCAAATACCCACAGGGTTATACACGGACTATTAAACATTCAGCAATTATGAAGGTACAAAAAAACTACCGGCTATATCAAAAAGCTTTAAAAAAAAATTAAATATACAGGACGTATTAAAAAGCGGTACTTAAGACACTTAAAAAAAAACGTTTTTTTTTATTGAACTTACAATACTAAACATTTTTCATGTAGTAGATATAGTGTCGTTTTCAGAAAAAAATTTAAATTTGTGAAACTAAAAACTAAAGAGTTTGACCTATGGCAAATAAAATTTCACATTCATATCTTAGTTTTAAAATATTTGGCTTTGCAAAAAAATCGGAAAAGAAGTATTTTCATGTTTAAGTGACACCATAAGAACCAATATCTCAAAAACTATTTATTATATTAAACAGAATCTTTTCAATTTAAAATAAAAAAAAATGTTATTTTATTTAAAAAATAAAAATTTGTTCTAATAATGCAAAGCGTACAATACCCTGACCTGTGGGTGCACTTCGGCCTCTAATAAGACTTACAGCATTGGAGGGAGATAATATCCCCAAAGTGCACACCTGCACGGTTTACGTACCCTACGAAGACGGGAAAAAACTAGAGGGTGATAGGACCGTAAAAAGGCCAGGTGGGCAATCTCGGACTCAAAACAAGGCAGTGGACAGTCTTTGGGAAGGTGAGCACCGAAGCAGGCCAGATATGAACCTACACCATAGAGTCCCTGCAGGAACTCAAAAAACTGGACTTGGCATAGGAAGAATAAAATTTCGCGTCAAAGAACAAGGTGAACCCTACCAGACCGCGGAGGACACAGAAACCGCGGAAACCACGGCCGCAGAATCCACGGAATCAACGGCCGCAGAATCCACGGGATCAACGGCCACAGAAGGTAAGGGTGAGGAGGAAGCCAGTCACCAAGGTATCAGTCCCCTCAAAAGGGGAGAGGACAAAGAGGGGGAAGAGCAATCTAATACCCAAACACAACCCCCAAATTCGCAAGAATTAGGGGGCAAATCAGGGCCCTGCAGGCAAATTTCCACGCAAAGGCCGCTTCGGCCACGCGGCATGTATCGTCTACAACAAAAGTCTTAACTGTACATTGATCCCGGGGCTCTGCGATTTTGTTGCAGCTATCCTGTCAGCAAGCACGGAGGAGGGGGGAGGAAGTTGGATAGTCTGCTCCGTCTACTTCCCTTGGAAGGATAGAACTTGTCCACCGCAGATTTTAAAGGATGTGCTATCCTACTGCAAAAACAAGAATCTTCAACTTATTATGGGGTGCGACGCCAATGTACGTCATATAGTGTAGGGAAGCACCGACATAAATGCTAGAGGTGAATCTTTATTATAATTCATCCTAACTGAGGGTTTAGAAGGCAACATAAGCAAGAAACCTACATTTGTAACAGCGACCCGCCAGGAAGTTCTGGACTCAACGCTGTGCACCAATAGGGCCACAGGAAAAATAAAAGGGATAACATGTATCAGATGAACCATCATGCTCTGATCACAGGCATATAAGGTTTGATATAGAAAGCCCAAACCCTAAAGAAACTGGACAAGCTACACTATACAGTGAGAAGGCTGGACAATACAAATACAAAATATATTTATTCATCATTAAAGTGTTGCAATATAAAAAATGTTTGCAAAACTTATAAGACTAGTCAGTGCATAAAATATAGTGTAAATCATCAAACACGAACAAAATACAAACAACATTCTAACAGATATCCAAGCACAGAAGTATGAGAGATTACACATTACATTCTAGAAACTCCCTGACACTATAAAATGCTTTATGAATCAAACATTCTTTACAAAGTTTTTGTTATCAGGCACATGTTCAATTATCTCATTATATAATTTTATGGCCATATATTCAGGAGATTTTTGTGATGTTTTTAGGCGTGAGTATGGTTGATATAAGAAGTGAGATATTCTAGTATAATGTGAATGAACATCTGAACTTCTCTTAATCTTGCCAATGTCCTTATAAATATATACAATGAGCTGATACATGTATAGACTGGGTAGCGTTAGCAAATTAAGTTTTAAAAATAAAGGTTTGCAAGATGTGGCAGGTTTTGCATTTACCATACACCTAATTATGTTTTTTTGGTAAACAAAAATTCTTTGCAGGTATGCTGATCCTCCCCAGAATACAAGACCATATAGCAGCCTTGAAAATACCAGTCCATAGTACAGTATCATTATAATATCCAAAGACACAGAGCTTCTTAAGTGTCTTATTATATAAGTCATAGACCTAAGTTTTTTACAGAGAAAATCAATGAGACTTTCCCACGTTAGTAGTTCCACGTTCATAGTTCCAAGCCTGATCAGTTTCACAATTCAATGAGACGTTTTTTGGTAGGTAGTGCATAAACTTACTCTTATTAGGATTAGCAATAAGGCCGTTGTATGTACAATATGTAGAAAATTTGTTTGACACCTGCTGGCAAGTCTTATGAAGAATTTTGTGATCTGGGTCACTGATAAGAAAACTTGCATCGTCAGTATATAAGGTTGTCTGCAATACACCACTCAAATATTCTGTAAGATCATTTACAAAGATTAAAAAGAATAGAGGCCCCAGAATTGAGCCCCGTAGAACTCCACATTTGCTCTCTCTCATAATGGACGTAACATTGTTAATCACAACCGCCTGCTTATGATCTTCTAAGTAAGATTTAGCCCATGTGTAGGCTTGTCCTCGAATCCCTATAGCATACATTTTGAGCAGCAGAAGGTCATGATCAACAGTATCAAATGCACGACATAAATCAAAGAAAATTCCTATAACATGGCTTTTGCTGTTAAGTGCTTCATATATGGAGGAGATCCAAGAGTAAAGGCAACTACTTCATAATAAGGAATGTAATAAAATTATTCATAAATTTAATGGTAAACTTTCTGACTTTCTTAAATATGTTAATAGAATAACAGAACGCACAGTGTCATTTATTGAATGTAACAACACATATAAAATCCGGTATAGTAATTTAGATAATTTAGCCAAGAGAATGTATCCAAGTATTGGTGAAAAAGGTAACAAAATATTCAAGTCCTTAATTTATATTAATATGTAACTAATTGTACCATGCCTATCAATGCTAATAGTAGTTTACAACTTGCTAACACAACTTCTGTCTGTGCTTCTGATAAAGAACAAACTGAGGTAAATCATATGGATTCCTCTTTAATTGAATTTAATTGAGAATAATAGTGCCTAGACAGTAGTTTTAAGTAGTACTGATGACGCTTTTTTAGAGAAAAAAATGATATTGCTATTTGTCTTCTTAACATACAATCTTTACGTTAAAAGGTTGATGAACTCTTTATTCTCTTGGAGGGTTTAAATTTTTCAGACTTGCTTTGTCTAACAGAGCACTGGTTGAAGAGTGAGGAAGTAATAAAGATTGAACATTATAAAATTTTATCAAAATTCTGTCAATCCAATTAACTTCATAGAGGTACAATGATCTCGATTAGTGAAAATCTCTCTGATCACGAGTCTATATTAGCTACGTTTAAATTTAAGCCAAAAGAAGCAAACCATACTGTTCAGAAGGGCCGTATTTTTTCTAAAAGAAACTTTAATACTTTCCGTGATACTTGTAAAAAAATTGAACAAGTTCTACTGTTCTGTGGGTCATGATCTTTCGGTTAAGATAAAGACAAAAAATGACCCATTACAATATTTAACAAATAAATATGTCCCACCACTGATGTCGTCGAGGTAAGGTCTGTGATTCACATGATCAAAAACAAGAATGATTCAGGGTGGGATGACATGTCAGTCAGGGATTTTCTGAGTTGAATGACTCTGCATTGTTGTCATTAGCTGACGCAATTAACCATTCTTTTGTTAGTTGTCATTTTCCAGAACTTCTAAAAAGGCTATAATTATACCCTTGCATAAAGGTGGCAAAGATCTGTCTCCATGTAATTTCAGACCTTTATCCCTCTTGCCGACCTTGTCTAAAATATATAAAAAATTAGTGAAGAACAGACTTGTCTTTTTTAACTAGATTTAGTATAAGCCAGTTTGGATTTCAGAGCGAGAAGAGTACAAATGATGCCATTTTTACCTTTCTGGACAGCTTATATGTCAGCTTAAATGTGGGAGATCTTACTGCGGCGATGTTTTGCGACTTGACTAAAGCATTTGATTGCGTCAGTCACGAAATACTGTTAAGGAAACTCCCTCAATTGGGTTAAACCCTGCCTCTTACAGAGGACGCAGAGCGTTTATATAAATAGATTATTGTCTGAAATGTCACAGTGAACTGTGGTGTTCCCCAAGGGTCTGTCCTGGGACCACTTCTGTTCTTAATTTATATTAGCGATTTGGCTGCACTTGATATTAAAGGCGAGTTCATTCTTTTTGCGGATGGCACTTCCATTTTGTGGCACACGTCTGGCTCAGATGTGTTAGATGGAGTGATATCTGAAGACTTGAAGAGGGTCAAAATCTGGTTTGACAGTAATGTGTTGACTTTCAATGTGACCAAAACAAACGTTATAACCTTTTATGCACTATTGACAAGATAGATTTAGACTCAATACCACGGATAATATAAAGTTCTTGGGGCTTAATATAGACAAGTCACTTAATTTTAATATTCATGTTGAAGCACTTTTAAAAAAACTATCTTCCAGCTGTTATGCATTAAGAACGATAGCTAATGAACTAGAACCTTATGCTGTAAGAATGGCATACTATGGTCTTGTTGAATCTCATTTGAGGTATGGAATTTGCTTCTGGGGTGGTTGCAGTGCATACTTCTTTAACTCTTTGTTTGTGTTGTAAAAAAGAGCTTTACGTTTTATGTATGGCATACGAAGAGGAGACTCTTGTAAGCCTTATTTTATAAAAGCAAAAATAATGACCCTTCCAAGTTTGTATATTGCTGAGTGTGTTCATCTAGTTTTTAAGAAGGATAAGTATTTAACTACTGAGGGAGCTTATTGCACCAGACAGGCTGAAAATATTCCTTTGACAATCCCAGCAACTACTAAAATAAAAAATAGTTTTATATACAATGGGAAAAAGTTGTTCAATCATCTATCTATTAATATAAAAAATATACAAAGCTTTACAAAGTTCAAAAATGAAACAAAAATTTCTATCTCAACGGTCATATTATAGTGTCAAAGAATATTTTGAGGATCGGTTTTAATTTGTTTGTCTTTATTTGTAATTGGGACTATATCTTTTATGGTCTGAATGTTTTGCTTTTTGATTGTATAACAGTAATTGGTATGTACATATGTATATATTAATTTTATACTAGTATAATAATTAGCATCTTGTTTTATGTGTATATATATTTATCATTTTTGTTGTACGTATGTTTTGTATACTCAATTAGAGAATTTGTAAGTAGTTTTAATTTAATTTTTCTACATAGTTTTTTCGCCTTGTCAATGAGATCTACATCTTTTGATAATAAAGCATGTTTCACTTTGACTTAGGAGCCAACAAAATAACGTCTAGGCTAGTATGGGACTGCCGCAACAAACTTGAGGAGCTAGGAAGACAGAATAAGGTGACAGTGGCATTGGTACCAGGTCACGAAGGCTACCGAGGCAATGAAAAAGCGGATGAAATAGCCCGAGAAGGCTCATCCACAAAACTAACACGACCAGAGCTTTTCTGTGGAGTGCCTAGGCCTAAAACCAGAGCATCTGTTAATAAATGGGTTCAAGGAAAGTCCCAAGAATGGTGGACTAACCAACAAAGGCATTCATCAAGAATGCCAAAGTGTGCCTATAGTGGGTCTGCTAACCGGACATTGCCGACTCAATAGACACATGAGTCTAATCGGACTGACAGAGAAAACCCAATGTCGGTTCTGCCAGGAGGAAGACGAGACGGCTCTATACATCTTATGCCATTGCGAAAGCCTGAATAGGACAAGTAATGGGCGCAGCCAAACCAGAAGCCACATGCTACACAGAGGAGCCGCTGTCAAAGCTCTTGGGTCTGGCCAAAAAGGCAAGCTTAGATAACGTACTTTAGGGAATAGGAGGGTTACAATAGATCTTTTAGGTCGCGTTGACGATAAGGTAGTACATCAGAGTCATGAACCTCTCACTAATATGAACAAGAAAATTTTTACGTTGACTACCTTATATCATGAACAGCTTAAACCTTAATTATGTGAACATGGGCGACCGATCCAATCTTTAGTATTGTTTTGGCATTTGACCGAGAAACATTGTCAATTTCAAGTGTTAATTCCGTATAAAAGCAGGAAGCAGGTAGGCTTTCTATAAAATGGGCAAGCCTAGACCTAAATGTTAAAACTGAAAAAGCAAAAGTTGTTAAAGACTGCAACCACGGCATGTGTGTTACAGCACTATCAAGAAAATGTGGCGTTGCAATCGACTATTTGTTCAAGTAAGAAAAAAAAACAAATGATATTTGCAAGAATGGTAAACACACAAAAAACTGTACACCACAATCTGTAGGGTAATATTTAATATGCGCTATTGCATTAGGCTTTCATAAGGCAAAGCCAGTAGTAATCGGAGAAGCAAATTTCTTTTGTCTTTACAAGTTATATATACAGGTTCCATACTACCTCAGACGTTGAGAGATGGAACCAAGATGGCCTTGAAAATAAAACCTGCTTTGGAAGAAGAAGAGGATGATATCAAATCTGATAGCGACTAAAAAATTACTGACAAGGAAAAACTGACACTAAGTCATTCTGAAGCTGTACAAGCTATCTACATTACAATTAAATAAAAATCTATATGAGTGATTTGAAAAATATTATTTTAAATCAAACTGACTAAAATATGGATATAACTGTACTCATCTTTTAAAGACCTACCTTTTCTAAATGTGATTAAAATATGTAAATTTCGTATAATCTGCACTTTAGCCATAACTAAAAAGTTTTTCGTCAATGCTTATTTTCATTTATAATATAAGGTAGGACCTAAAGCATATTTTGTATTTAAGTAAAAATTACGTTTTATTTTATTGTTATTTGAAAATTTCAATATCAAGTTGTTATAACAAATTTTTAAAAAATGTTTATGGTGAGAGTTTTTCAAAGGAATCTATCTCCAGATACTTCTAATAAGAGTTATTTTAGTTATAACCTGTATATTACCACATTTTTCAGACATACATTTGCAGCTTTACTAAAAAATTTGTGTGTATTTAAGAAATCAAGGAAAAAAAAATCTAAAAATATATAGGTAACAAATACCGTTGATCACAAGAATTTAAAAATCATAAAACGATAATGACAATATTGAGGTGCTCCTCCATATATGAAGCACTTAACAACAAAAGCCATGTTATAGGAATTTTCTTTGATTTAAGTCGTGCATTTGACACTGTTGATCATGACCTTCTGCTACTCAAAATGTATGCTATAGGGATTCGAGGACAAGCCTACACATGGGCTAAATCTTACTTAGAAGGTCGTAAGCAGGCGGTTGTGATTAACAATGTTAAGTCCATTATGAGAGAGAGCAAATCTGGAGTTCTACAGGGCTCAATCTTGGGGTCTCTGTTCTTTTTAATCTTTATAAATGATCTTACAGAATATTTGGGTGGTGCATTACAGACAACCTTATATGCTGATGACGCAAGTTTTCTTATCAGTAACTCAGATCACAATCACATTCTTCATAAGACAGCAGCAGGTGTCAAATGGATTTTCTACATATTGCACATACAACGGCCTTATTGCTAATCCTCATAATAATAATAATAATAATAAATTCTTTATTTGCATAGCAACTAGTACAGTTTATAAATGAAAGAGAAAAAAATAAGCGCACATTGTTTTTGCATCGTCAGTCATTTGCAATTTAAGATAAATAACATTAAGATTAAAATTAAAAATAAAACTATGCAATACATAATTAAAAATACAGACACATATCAAAGACAAGTTAAAAAGTAGTATATACACAAGAAACATATACATATAATATTTAAAAATAGGTTCATTATAAAGAGATAAAAGGTTACAACAATTATAATCTTAATAGTAGCTAAGTGTTATTCATTCTGCCTAAACAATGTGAGTTAAAATACTCTTGAATACAGTAGGGACTTATTTCTAGTATGCATTTTTAAGCTTCCAATTTAAAATGATTGATAGGGAGTTTCGCTAATCTTTGTGGGAGATGATTATACATTTTTATAGCAGAGACAGCATAGTTCCTCTGAGTGAAAGAAAGTCTATGTGGAGGTAGTTATTAAGTTCATATTTCTAGTATTATGATTGTGGACTATTTCATGAACTGCAAAGTCTTTTAAGTTTTCTTGGATATGTATTACACACCGATAGATGTACAATGCTGGTACTGTCATATTCAAGGCTTTAAAATAATAAATTGAGCATCACACGTATGGCTCTTTTTTGTTGTTTAAAAATAATTTGCCAATCTACGGAGCTACCCCACAGTAGTATACTATAAATTAATTGGCCCTGGAAGAGACCCTGGGCCATATATGTATTATATAAGTTTTACGGTTTCAAGTGATGAGTAAGTTTTTATTTTGCGGAAGAGATAAATAATTCTTGATAGTTTTTGTACGTGAGCCTTAAATGAAAGTTCAGAGTCAATGCGTAATTCTAGAAATTTTACACTTTTATTTTCTAAAATCTTTTTTACTGCGAGATTTAATATTTCAGTTTTTTTGTTATTAAACTTAAGGAGTTTGCTTGAAACCAGATGTTACTGTTAGCTAAAGATTGAGTAATGATATTCTTAGAATTTTGTTTATCCTTTTGAGCAGTATATAAAGTAGTATCAACTGCATATTGTATGACTTTAACATTACCTTGAGTTAAGTTTATGCACTCTCATCAGGCTTGGTACTATGAGTGTTGCCAACTGAATTTTCACTAGACTGAAAAGACTGTTGACTATTAAAATGAATATCCTTAATTATTTGTAATTCTTGTTCATTTTCATTTAAAGCCACATTATCTTGAGACATTTGAGCCCCGATACTTTCATTTACATTTTCTTCTGGAAAAAATATGTTTTTTTGAAAACTTGTAAGATTCTCGTTAGATTTCTTTTTCTGCAAATTTGCTTTATCACTATCAGTATCTATGTCTCTTAAATCTTCTTCTGTGAGCCATGGAGCTTTTAAACCCCCAGTAGCTTCCCTCTCCGTTACGTTGGAAACCATGGTAATTTGGGAAAGACCTGAAGCTTCATCTAAAATTTTTGACATAAGTATCACTTCTTTATTGATTGCTATTTGCTGGTAAACTTCCTTGTGTATTCCTTTTGTGTGACCCATAAAATCATATATAACAGATTGAGTTGTTTCATCCAAAGATGCAGTGCAAATAGCCAAATGTTTTCTCAAATTTATTATAGTCAAAGTTATATTTAATACACAATTTTCTTAAATTAACATCTGCAATAAAACATGGCTCCCTTTTCGACATTGGATTTGCAAAAAGAAATTCACAGTTTTTCTCAGCACCTACAAATGGCGATTTTTTAACATAAAATCAATACCAGATTTTAAATGGGAAGGTACAATATTTGAAGACTTTTTATGCAATTTTCCTGAGCTCTATACCTTGAATACTTCGCAGCTAACTGCTTCTCTTCTCCTGTGTTCTAATTTTTTATCCATCTCCTTAATGGCCTCACATTTAAGGTGTTCGACAACTTTTATTATTAATGTTCTTCTTTAAAACCAGCTCTAGTTTTTATTGCTTGAACAACAGTGTCATATTTTTTTGGGAGAAACATATCAAGAATTTCATTGATACTTGGATCTATCGCTTTCACTGCTAAAAAAATGTCAGCCAATAACCGGAGAGTAGAAGATATATACTTATGTTTACCAGCATAATTTACACTAATATGATATTTCTGAACCAGTTTGTTTCCATAACTAATTGCTGTTGGATCTAATGTTATAACAAGACGCTGATCTCTCTTAGTAAAATTAGGAAAGAAATCTCTAACCAACTCATGGCAAGCCTCTGGATTAAATTGTTCGGCTTGTATTCGGGCAGTACCAAGCATATTTTTCACAGGACTTAACATGACGTCTGTAAGACTTGGGTGAATAATAGCCTTTGCACTTATAACATGATACCAACTTTGTATCAGGAACAGAAGCCCTTCGCACAGGTATCAACCCAAATACCTCTTGATCATAGAAATTTGTCGCGCTAACTAGTTGTTTATTATATTTTTGATCTCCATCCTTTCTCAATTCCTCAAAAGCAGTGTATGTCAAGCTTTTTTCTGAAAGTAACATACCATATTAGGCTTTATGAAAAATATTTGAAATTCTATAATTTGGATTTCTTACATTGATTTTCATATCTAATTTATTTATGAAATTTAATAAAAATTTCAGAAATATTTTTAATTTTTGAAGCTTGGATAAGTTTATGATTAAAAAATAAAGTAAATTTTATTAGTGCCAGTTAATTTTAGAATTTCTGTTTTTATGCATTAAAAAAATTCTGCATAAACCACTCACTTTGTTTTTGAATCATTATTTGGCCCTCATAATTGGCTTGGATTACACGATCCTCAGCCTTGTGGACCAATCGCAGATGCCTTGTTATATTTGTTGACAAAGTTCCACAATAAAAACATGCATGTTTCTTGTAAATCCTCTTAGTACCTGTAAAAAATACATGTTTAAAACTACCTACTGCATATAATTATATACCTATAAGCATGCAATATCTTTAACAATGATTTCGTTAAATAAAGCGCAAACTAAAAATAATTAGCAACCATATATCATCAGGATATTTCTAACATGAAGTTTTTGAATCAAAATGAAAATAACCTGGCAGACCTATGCATATAATTTGTCAAAAAATTCAAAATATGCAAATGAAAAATTTCAGCACTTAAGAATGCATCACAAGATTCTTGAGGTAAATCATTGGCTAAGTCAATCACTTTAGCTACATTATCAATTTCTGCAGATTCAAGAGGCATAGTTTCAATTGGGGCAACATCACTGTGAGGCAATAAACTGGAGTAAACAGGACTTAGAAACACTTGTGGTTCTGCAAAGAAAACATTTATTGCAAACACGTTTTGTGGTTGACAGAGTCTGTTCGAAATCAGCAGGTGACATAAATAATCATTAGCTAGAGTTTTTAGACTTTTGTGTATAATTTGTAGTGATGCAGCGAGACGAGACGAGATTAAGGCTTTATCTCAGTGTCGTCTCTAAATTTTGGTCGAGGCGAGACAATAGTACAAGTTTCAATTCAGTCAAAATCACTAATAATCTGTTAAATTATGCAAAAGCTGTATCTATGCTGAACTAACCTGCTTTTTGTTCATTTTTATTTGTAGAATCATTCATATTGCAATAGGTTTATATTGTGTTAAAATTACTACTATTCAAATGTTCATCAACAAATGTATCGTAACTATGTTCAGGTAAATCACCGGGTAAATCAATCACCTCGATTACAACATTCTCTACTATTGCAGAGTCAGAACCAATTTTTTCAACTTGGTTAATATTATTGGCATGGAATAATCTGGAGACAACAGAACTATTAGACAATTGTGGCTCTGCTAAAAAAAAAAAAATTGATAAATTATACCTTAACATGAAAGTACCCCAATTTTATGAAGTAGCATCTCCAAATTTAAATATAATATATAAGTAGAAGATAAATAAAAATAAAGTTTCTGAAATTGATATGAAATGAATTACCTGCAATGGCCAATTCTCTGTTTTCATGTGAAGATCTTCTGCCAAATAAGCACCTTCGAACTGCGTGATTTCGTGTACATGAGAAATTGTGGAGTTTTGAAATATTAATGTATAGACTCTTAAACATAATATCGTGTCGGAAGCGATCTAGCACTGCTCCATTTTCTACAAATTATATACAGGCATATGTAATAAAAAAAACTTATCAGCAAAGAAATTAAAAGAAGTAACTGAACTTTCAGACTGAGCACCCTGTATATTTGAAACTCAATAGAATCCCAAAACTGTCCATAGTTTTAAAAAAACCCATTTTACCTGACAAATTAATTTCATTATCTTTAGCATACTTTACTTGACTGTTACATCATCTGTACACAAACTATTACTTTATAATTTGGTTTTAATGCCACACCCTATAAAATTTTATTTAAGTAATCTTTTCCACAACAGGGAATAAATAATATATGGTTAAAACATAATTGGTCTTACCATGCTCTATAAGACATCTGGCTTTATATCTCCTTCCCTTATGTCTTACGGTAACATCTGACAGATCTCTGCCTTCCTCATATTGTATGTGCCTTGACGGGTAAACAAAATATGTACAATTGTCAAAAGTTACTAAACAGTACATTTTTAGCAGAGTGAATTAAATAATGGATAGTGTAAGCAATGAATAAAGTAGAGTATAGTAAACAAAGAATAACTTCACTTTCTGGTTTAAAATGTTTTTTAAGGCATTCACTATGATCTTCTCTGCACAGGACTCCTAAAACAAGTAAAGAATATTCTTCTATACAATCAGAAACCTATGCAATTCTGACTGCTATTTTGATACCTCTTATTTTAAAGGTTTATTACAAATACAAAATATATTTATTCATCATTAAAGTATTGCAATATAAAAAATGTTTGCAAAACCTATAAGACTTATAAGAGCACACAAGTATGAGAAACTACACATTACATTTCAGAAAGTCGCTGACACTATAAAACACTTTATGAATCAAAATTTTTTTAATATTCTTTAGGTATAAAGTTTTTGTCATCTGGCACATACTTAATCATCTTATCATATAATTTTATGGCCTTATATTCAGGAGATTTTTGTGATGTTCTTAGACGTGAGTATGGTTGATATAAGAAGTGAGACGTTCTAGTATTATTTGAATGGATCTTATCTGGATTACATTTGTAATTGTCCATGTTTTCTTATAATTAAATTCTTCCCTGTAAGAGAAATGCAAATATTGGCAATCTGCTTTCCTTGGACAACTGAATTTCTTGTACTAATCTTTGCAGAATGTGAGAGTGTGATATTTGCCACAATTTCCAGAACAATAAAAATTGCAGCCAAATGTCCCCAGGTCTAGGTCCGAAAAAATATAATAATAACTGTATGTACCAAAGGAGAAGGCTGTCAAGAGTTATGAAAAAATATAATCACAACTATGTATACTAAATGAGAAGGCTACTTTATCAATAAAAAACAAATGGAAAAATTTGACATTTTTTTTTAAATTAAATTTATTAGCTGTCCTAAACAATCTGCTCATGTACCAATCACACCAAAATGCTGTGGCAAATACTAAAAAATCATATGATATGCTTTTATTGCATAAAGAATAAACTCTTTTAAACAAGTTTCCATAAACTTAAAAAAATTGTACAAGAAAGTACAACTAGGCAAACATAATTAAAACTGGCAGCACAATGCTAAAAGCACAATATTCATAATATGCAATTTTACTTAATGTCTAAAATTACAGTAATGTAATAAATTGGCCACCACAAAAATATGTTTTATAATCAAATTGTTTTAATGCCTTCTGGATTTATACAAATATAAAGTCAAAATGACACAGAATTTCTAAATAATTTGATGCACCCTATTTGCTATATTTGAAGTGGAATGTTTTAAAGTCTTCAAAGAAAAATGAACTTGAAGTGAGAGTTAACATAGTTTATAAAGTAGAAAATTTGCAAATTTTGAATGAAGACAGAATGCATTTAATTCTTTTGAAATGTGTTTTGTAAAATTTGGAACAGATGACTTCCCACATGAATAATAGTATAGAATCTTTAAAACATTGATGTCTGACAAATGTCAACAACATTTCATAATTTAATATGCCAACCTAAAGGATTTTGATTGCTTATATAATATATAAGCTTTTTTAATTTTAGTCTTTTAATTTAATTAGAATACTCATTGATTCAGTTTTCTCTCAATATGGGTGAATTTAAGATAAGGTAGAAATGAAAAATGAGTGACTTTTCCTTTGGAAATATTATTTACCTTACAATTTGAAGTATTTAACGGCATATTATTTGATGCACACAAGTTTAATAATTTGTGAATTTCCACTAAATTTCTAGGTGTTACTGTTGACAGTCGTCAATGTTGGATACTTTTTTAAATAATGAGAATAAAATTTCGTTTGACACAGTACAACTCAATTTGATTATTGGAGTAAGTAATGGGTAGAATGGGGTAAATTTTTCTAAGAGCTTGGAACAACATTGTTTATTGTTATTCAGTTTATATGTTTGATTTAATTTCGCTCTTAGTTTCAACCTAACTGCAAAAAAACTGTTTGTAGTCCTTTTGTTTATAGAATTCAGCCTGCCCTCCTTATCAACATTATTTTATAAAATATCCCAATACAGTTTTTTTTTGTTTTAAACCTTAACTTAATAATTTCTACAGGTGGTGCCACATTTAACCTAATTTTAATACAAAATATTGTTTTTCCAAAAATGTAATAAAATTAGGTAAAATAAATGGCACAACAAAAAACCATTTAAGCTAAGCTTTCAAATAGAAAAAAACCTTTATTTGAATATCTTGAAAAATAATGGTGATTAGGGATGAGGTGGGCCTAAAAAACTCCAATTAGGGGTTAAAGGGGTACTAAGATCATGGGATAAGAACAATCTTGCATTTTTAGTGTAAAAGCATTATGTTGGAATAGATCAGTGAAGTTAACATATTTCTTATGCCACTCGTAAGTGTTAACAGAATAATTATTAGGGTCCTATATAGACATTTATTAATATATATATAAAAAAAATAAATTAGGTCTTATCATTTTAGAAGTGGAATTTTTTATTACCCCAGATTGAGGTTAATAAAAATATCATGGTGGAACAATAAGAATGTTTTTTTTACTATATTATGATTGGTACATGTAATTTAATTATTTTCTTCTGGTGCTAATGAATACATCACAAGCCATCTTCACAATAACATCAATAGCACAAATGGTTATGTCACAATTTGAACTTAAAGTCCAACTGACAAAAACTTAACCTTATTACCTTATTTTTCCTTAATATGTTCAAAATAGTCATTAAGATTTTCATATTCAGCATTAGAAAAATTGTATGCAGTGTATTGCCGATTCACTGCCAACTATTCAGAGCTCCTCAAGGTTAACTCTATGTTTATTGATGCACCAATATAAAAGTGACATTTTTTTCAAAACTTTATGTTCAATGATGACCCTGTGACCTGAAGCATAAAATTTATTCACAACAAAAAGCTGTCATTACTTAAATATCCACACTTAAAATAAAAGCCTCTTGACAAATATCACTGTCAAGTTTCTACATAAAACTAACCACTTTTTGTGAAAATAGATAATTCTCTTTGACCTGACATCGACCCCTCATTTGGGAATAATGAATGAATCTATAGAATTAGAAAATGTGTTCTTTTTTATAATGCAGGATTTTGTTATGATTGGTAAACATTTGCAGCAATTTATTGTTTTTGTACAATTATTATTTGGTTTCCTATTAAAATGGGTTATCTTTTTGTAAAATGTGTTTAGTGTGGTAAATAGCATACTTATGGTATAATAGTTTTTTTTTAGTAATAGACAGTTAATTGTTGGTTTTATCATTCCCATCTTTCTCTAGTCATTCTTGTGCATGTGGCTTTTTATAAAATTATAATTTTATTGCAAATAAAATGTTTTAAAACTGTTTTTTGCTACCACGAGGTTAAATTAACAAAGCTCTATTCATGTAAAAAAAACTTTTTTTAAGACATATTTATAAAAATTTGTACACCCACATAATATACTATTAAAAATTTCTAGCCTTGAGCTAAAAATGTTACTCGAATTTTTGACATGGGTAATTCTAAAGGTGGATTCATATAAAATTTAGTAATTTGCTTTATCTTTAGTAATAAGAGCTCACCCTGCTATTGGTTGTTTTTAGTCATGCGACTTCAATAAACTAATTGAAATGCTTATTCTTAATGACTAAGATTTGCTAATACAGTATAGCGTTGATAATCCGAACTAATTGGGACCGAGGGTGGTTTGGATTATCAAATTGTTCGGATAATCGAATTGTTCAAATTATGTGTCAAAATGCCCCTAAATATAGAACACAAAACAATAAATTTACATTCTTATATTACCTCCATGTTATACAGGTTTTCTTAGATAAAAAATATAGTTTTAGTTACTGAAGCAACCATTTTTTTCTTTCACTGCCATATCACATTTGTGCTCGTTTACCCTCCACTTAATTGTTCTCACACTATTGCCAGACTATGTGTTGCACGATTCTTATTGAAATTTAAGGATGCACTGCGGTTGCCCCATAGGTACAGTTTTTACATAATATGTATCAAGGAGCGTTCGTATTAGCGAACGTTCGGATTATCGAAGCTCTACTGTACTACATTTTGTAACATGAATCGAAGTTTTGAACAAATATAAATTTGGCCCTAGATGGAGTTACAACAGTCATAACCCTCTTGGTTTTAGATTAGTTTTCTTATTAATAGAGCGCTAGAGTTACGACTGCCTTAACTCTATCCAGGGCAGATAAGGGATTAGGTTTATGTTAACTGGAGCAGGTAGGTACGTAGCCAGGAGATCCATGGGGTCTGGACCCCTTCCAAAAAAAATTGTAGGTACATGCCCTTTCCTAATTTTCCCGATATTTTCATGTTTGACCCCCCTCGAAATTTGGTTTGAACCCCCTCTGAAATGAATTTTTGGCTACGTGCCTGAACTCGAGACACTACCTCAATTCTCCCAATAATGAAAAAAAAAAACTAAAAAATGCAGAAAAATTACTTAACTAAAAAAGGATTGGAAATTCACTTACCGCACACATGAAAATCAATCATCTAAAGGTGAAGCTATTTTGGAAGTAACCTAATTATAATATAAAATAAACACAAGAACACGAACAGTTTAAACACAACCGAGGCTGTAAACAGTTGAAAGCAAAATGGCAAATTGTATGGCTACTGTGCTACAGTATAATGTTGGTACCTTAGATCACGCAAAACAATCTGCTCTCTGCAAGGCGTCACCGGAAACTGATTAAACTGAACTGAATAGTACAGTCTACAGTGCATGCAACAGTTAGTTGGAATTTAGTATACGCAAGCAGTGCTACCAACTTTTCATGATGAAAATTGTCAGTGACTGGGGAAAAATTCCCTATTTAAGAGCCGAATTAAAATAGGATATACAAACATTAAAATTAATTAAGAAAAAAACAGAAAATATACAAGATAAATCTGAGCTAAGTTGTAAATGTGTTCGACGTAAGAAAGAAATCCGTTAACCTTATCGGCGGCAAGGTGGGAGGTAAATATCTCCGTTCAAAACTAAAAGGAACGATTAACTAAGCAATTGTCTTAAAATTAGCTCAGATTATTTGTAAAAGGAACACCACTAATATTAACAGGACCTCTAAATTGTTATACAAAATCGAAATTAGTAACCAAACAGAAAAATGTAAATATAAATATTTTTTGACGAGTTTTAATAAATATAAAACCGTTGGTTCGGGTTTTACTAGAGCTTTATTAAATTGTACTTTTATCCATGTGCGGAACACAGATATGTCCAGAACATACTATCACACTATATGCACTTCAAAACAAAAAAGATTTTTCAACATACGGGAGCATATAATATTACAACTAGAAATACGTGATAAACAACGAGTGAATACTACTATCATGAGGGAGAGATACAAGTGAATACTACCGCGAGTGAGTAACAACGGCGCAAACGAAGTGTTTAAGACGCCAAAGAGTAAAACAATCGAATTTCATTTATTCCATGTGGGGGACACAATCTTTCAACAACATAACTTTATTTATTTTTCTCCCTTGCCGCCGATAAGGTTACCGGATTTCTTCCTTACGTCGGACAAACGAACTGTCAAAATGTCCGTACCTTTTACAATTTAGCACAGCTCAGATTTCTCTTTGCTTTGTTTCTCTTTGCCACTAGAATGCTAGCGGTGTTCCTTTTACTAATTTTAATTAGAAAGGCAAAGATAAATCTGAGCTGAACTCAATTGTAAAAGGAACGGACATTTTGACAGTTCATGTGTTCGACATAAGGAATAAATCCGGTAAAATTATCGACGGCAAGGGCGGAGGTAAAAATCTTTGTTCAAAAACTAAATTGTCTTAAAGTTAGCTCAGATTCTTTGTAAAAGGAACACCACTATAAAAAAAAGTTTAAAAGAAATTAGTTTTAAGGTAGTGTCTGCTGCACGGATGTCCAATCTCTTATTATTTTATTGCTGAATGGATGTTCGCGGGCATCGGATAGAATAGCCCATGAAAGAAACCAACGTTAAAATATTCACACACATTTATCGAGTTTATGTATTATACAGAGTGATGCAATAAAAAAAAACTGATATCATTTTTAAGGCACTCCCTGTATTTTCTTCGCAAAAAAAAAACGCAATTAAAAATAAAATTCGGAGACCCCAGTGTTTTTTCAAAAGATATACCCACTGTATACTGATTTTTCCAAAATAGTATTAAGAAGAATATGTGAGTCTGTAAAAATGTTTTTGTTTGTGTTTTTATTTTACCTTATAAATATATGTTGCTACATATTGTTCTATTTATTTATTACACAAAATATTTTAGTTTTTTGTTAGGTACCTAGTACAAGTATACCTAAAGCTAATGTTAATTCTTAATTTATTCAAAACGCTTTTTTTACTAACTCGTAAACAGGTTTATAAGAGAAAAAAATCGCCAGTTTTAAGTCGTTACTGAGGGGGGAGAAGCTAAGTATAACTTGTACACAGGCGGCTTGAGCCCTTGCCAGTAGCGTGTCATTTTTATTGCCCCCTTCCCTCCAGCGAATTTTTTTATGGAGCCCCCTGTCATACTAAAAAATCCTTAAATAGTATTATTGCAATATATGCCTATACGCCTATAAGTAACCATATTAGTAGTGTACCTAGTTGAACAATGTACTTACATTTTAGTACCAAACACTTTATTTAAAAAAAAAAATCACTGATAATTTTTGTCAACTCTACTCATTGTAAAATTAAATTCCTAAAACTAAAAAACAAAAATGTAATACATATGTATCTCTACCTATATACTATTTAAATTGTTTTTGCAACAACGCCCCCCGGTTTGTAATATTGTAATTCTTAACTCTATAAACAATGTTTAGCTTTTTATTAGCTTTAACCGTTGTATGAATGTCTTATTATTTGAATATATCAGTTAGGGGTACAGTGTTGAGTGTCTTTGAGAGTTACCTTAAAGATAGGAAACAAATTGTAATGATCCAGGATACTTACAGTGAGCCACTAAAGGTAAGAATTGGCATCCCACAGGGAACTGTTCTTGGTCCCCTGCTGTTTATTACATACATAAACTCTTTAACAAATATTTCTGTTGAAAATGGTCATGTCATCTCATACGCAGATGATACTGTTGTGATCTTTAGGGGTAAAACATGGGAGGAGATTAAGGAATCAACGGTGGCTGGTATAGCCAAAATTAAAAATTGGCTAAATTCCTTTAAATTAAGCTTAAATGTAACTAAAACTAATTATATCGCTTTTTCATTGACTGCCGCAATTCGACCTAAATTTACCAATATTAAAATAGTTGATTTTGATAATGAAATAAGAGAGGTATCCTCAATAAAATATTTGGGAGTAATTATTGATTGCAACCTTAAATGGAAAGAGCATGTGTGTAGACTTACTAATAATATTAGGAAGTTAATTTGCAGATTTCATATTTTGAGGGAAATACTATGTACAAAACTTTTATTGTGAGCACTTGTTCAGTCACTAATCAGATATAGTATAGTTGTTTGGGGTGGTTGTTACAAGAACTGCTTAATGCAACTAAAAACAGTTCAAAATTATATTCTAAAAATAATTTTTCGAAAAGATAGAAGATATCCAACACAACTGCTTTATAATACCGATATTCCTTGTATATATTATGTATCTATTCATTTGTACATCAAAGAAATTTCTTAAGACAACAGGTTAATCACAATTATGACACTAGACAACGGGTGGATGGACACTTAAGAATTCCAATTAGTAACACCAATATTAACTTGAGATTTGTGAACTATCTTGCTCCGAAAATATATAATTTTATTCCATTAAATTTGAGATTACTTACCAATCTAAAGAAATTTGATAAGTGCTGCAAAGTTTACATAATGGAGAATCAATTCATGCGTTTGTTTTGATTAAACTTTTACGTACATGATTCTGTATTTATTCCTTGAGGTAATGTCTCATGGATTGCCTCAGTATGTTTTTCTATTTTTTTTATGTTTGTTAATACTGTTTAAGCATATTAGTATCTATCATGTTTATGCATTGTATACATTCGGTTACTGAGAATGAAAACTTTTAGCTACTAACCATATATGTTTTGTATATAGTAGGATATTAGTAGATATTTAAGCACATACGGACATTCAGTTGTCTAGGTGCTTCCACAATTATTTCATTACCATAATAATAATTGTGTACATTAGCAACCATGTTATAAATAATATCATAAAGTTTGTAATAAAGTAAAGTAACCAAAATGAAAATGTCTACGCCTAAATTAATAAATATATTCCGAACAAAAGCACATATGTACACGTCAAAGAACGTTCTATATCGACTCTTTAAAGGTACTAATACAGGTCATGGGTTTTGTATAGACTGATGTCGACATCCGAGTATTTACGTAACAGTCTTAAGATCTAATTTATGGGTCTTTCTTTCTGAAATGAACTTAGCTTTTTGTGCCGTACTTTAATATTCTAGCCTTGGTTAAAATATCATTGCTGTATATTTATCAAAGTTGTTGGATTTAGAATTTCAAAATTTGAATATATAGGTATATATATATTTTTAAAACTTCATATCTTACTTTAAATTGCGTTATAATTATATCTAAAGAAGAGTAAGGCACAGTCACTTTTAAAATTGTTTGTGCACGTACTGCACGTCAATTAATTCATATTTGAAATCTTAAACAAACTACCTACCCAAAAGACACTAAGACAGAGAAGTGCGAAAGTAAATATATTTTTATACTTTATGCCCGCATGTAGACTAAAAAATACTGTATAATATTCTTTTAATTACTCTAATAAAAAAAAACACGCAGTAAAAGGGGTAATCTACAAATACTGCTATCTGCTATACAGAAAATATGACTTTGAACAGCTTATAAAAAATATTATCAGCATGTTCTGCTGAAAATTTTGAGTTTATTTCTTCAAATGATTCAAATAGTCCATAGTTTTTGTTGTACGCAGACAAACAATAAATAAAAATAAAATCATAAAATAAATTTTTTCTGTGTACTGTGACTACCACTTGACGAATTAAGTTGTGCAAAATATGAGACAAATATTTTTTTTTAAATAACTTAACCTTATATTCTATAAATCAATTAATAATATCGGTTCGGACATCCGTGCTGCATTGAAATAATAAAAGTTTAGACATCCGTGCAGCAGACACTGCTTAATGGTTGCGCCTTTTCTTTGCAGCAAACATAACCTAACCTGATACGCACTTTTGTTCGTTATAATAAGCTCGAAACTTAAACGCTCGGAAACTAACGACCCCGTTAGAAAGCGTGCAGACGCTGTAAACGCATGATACAATCTTTACTTTTTGTATCATGGAATACAGAGTGTGTCCGCTATTTGACAGGAGTAGGAGTAAAGGGATGATTTAAAAGAAATGGTCATCTCGTAAGAATTCAATAGTATTTTCAAGGGGCAACTAGAGGAAGCCAAGATGCACTGCAAATGTTAAAGCTTAATTAAGCAAAAGTAAACTGAAAATTTTCGCCTTCAGGGACAGAACGCCGATTTGTCATTTGACACGTATCCTGGGTCGGGAATATCGACAGATCAAAGCTACTCCCCAACACAAACTAGTGTTGCCAGTCTCATCAGTCATCAGAATTATAGTAGATCTATTACTAGCCATTTTAATCAAATAAATCTGGCAACATATAGCCAAACATTTTTTTTTAAGTTTTAAAACTAAAACATGATTGTGAGTAAATAGTTTTAAAAATAAACTGAAGTTCTTAAGTTAACAAACTCAAATTGTAAAATTAAGAACCTTGTTGAGTTCAAAAGATCATTAAAAGAATATTTAACAAAAAACATAATTTTACACTAAGGAATAATGTAAAAGTCAACAAAATTGTAAATGTGACTTTAACAATGTGGGTGGTACTATAACGTGAACGCGCTTTAAATAGGGAATAGGTTCAGAGACAAAATTGTCTTCGATAGGTTGTCGACATTTGGGAATTTCTCTAGGGAGTTTCAGCAACACACTACCAGAGACAAGAAAAGCAGAACTGTTAATCACATATACTATGGTCCATATTTTAAGTTGTTTTACTTAATTACACTAATGCTGGTACAAACATTTTATCAGACACTTGAACACCTTCCTGCCTCCATATAGTAGTTTGTCTGTTCTTTTGGTATTTTCAGCATTTAAAAAAACAATATTACATATACAGACTCTATAAAACAGTAATTACAGTTGGCTAAATAACGTCCTACGTAAGAAATTTACTCAAATAGAATTCGAAATAAGGGTTAATTTAGATTATGTTCACTGGGAATCATGATCTAAGTCGTTGACAAAAAAACAGTTAGTTCATTTGATGTGTAAAATGCAAGAGCAACTAGTCTTTTCTGAGATTGTTACATTAAATAAATCAAAAAGAAAAACTAGTTAGATAAGCATGACAACATGCAAGGATATTACTTGAAAACACCTTACAAACGCCTTAAGCACACATCAAGGATATCAAAGAAAATAGTTTCTGTCAAGAGTCCTCCCAGCCATGTGAAACATTCGTTGCTTCTTACAAAAATTTATTCAGATTGGCTTGTATGTACTGGCTGTCTCACTAATTAGGAGGTTCTTTTTGATAATATCGTAGTATTCTTTTGTTTGTTTTTTTTCCTTAATTTTTGTCAATTAAGATTCATTACTAAAACAAATAATTATTGCTTCGATAATAATTTTATATCTTTTAAATGAATAAAGTTTTTATTACAGTAAACATTTTATAATAGTTATGATTTAAAATATGTTTTAAACAAATAAGTCTGTTACCCTTGCGCTTAAGAATTCATAAACACCAACATCAAAGTAGTGTAAAATTATAAAATTGTAACTTAGACTGTTATTCAACCAAACACTTATATTATTATATATAGAATGACCCTTGATGGGCATAATTATTCCTGTAAATTATAATATTTCGCATTTTGAAAGAAAAATATATTCTTCACAAGAAGTTGTGTTTGAGAGTACTTTCGCTTTAATATTTTATAAATAAAGGGCATTTGAAAAGAAACAGAGGATTCTAATATTGAGTTTAGATAAAAGACTAGCCACACTTTATATGGAAAATGGCTTCTGGTAAATACTTCTATTTTTTTATATAATGTACGATGTTCTGATCAAAAGTTTACAAGGCCACAACTTAAACCAGTGATTTTTAAGATATAGGGTGTTAAGCTAAGTCCAATTCCCATATAAATTACGTGTGGAAAACCTGATGACACGTAATTCATTTTTACAACATATTTAGCTTATAGTAAGTACTTCGCAAACTAAGAAATACATTTAAATGAATGTAGGTTCGAAATATTTCTGACATATAGGGAGAACAAGGTGTAAAATCACCCTGTATATATTTCTGGATTTATTTTCATATACATTTTTTGTTTATTCCATGTATTTCAATATGTGATTTGGACAAAGTATTTGTATATGTAATTTGGACAAAGTTTAACACCCTTTATCCTAAGAATCAGTCACAATGGATTAGGTTGTAGCCATGAGAACTTTTGGACATTGAGAATTACTTTATATGAAAAAAATGAGAAAAATTTACCAGGAGCCATTTTCCATATAAAACGTACCTAGTCCTTCAGGTTAACTTGGCAAAATTTCCTATTTTCCACAGTATGTTTCTCAGGAAGGAAAGGAATTAATTTAGATTAAAGTTTTATTACAGGTAGGTAGTCTGAAATAAACAAAGGCTTTAAACATCTATTCCTTTCAGTAATTATAAAAATGATAGTACTTTACTCTTGAGGTCACTTTAGATTTTCCAAAATTAGTTTTCAAACCTACAGGGAATGCAAAACTTTTTTCTTAAAATGCAAAATAACAGTTTTTACAGGTATAGTTATAGCCGAGGTTACATCCATCCAGGGATACATTATTTATGCTATACAAAATATATATATATATATATATATATATATATATATATATATATATATATATATATATATACAGGGTCCGGCAAAATGATCTCCCACATTTTAATCTTTAATAAAAACGCCATTGTAAATGCTATTTAATTTTTTTATTATTAAATGGAAATCTACACTATGCCATTTGTTTTCATTAAGTTTTGAAAATTACAGAGTCCAAGTGGCGACCATTTTTTTCGATGCACATTCGAAGCTGATTTCTAAAGGTTTCCATCACTTGAGCAGTTATTTGAGGCGATATTCCTGCAATTTCTTGGCGTATTGCTGCTTTCAGTTCGTCAATGGTTCGGGGATGGTGTTCAAAGACCTTCGCTTTCAGGTAGCCCCAAAGAAAAAAGTCGCATGGGGCAAGATCGGGAGAACGCGCAGGCCACCCAACATCTCCACGTAACGAGATTACGTGTCCTGGAAACATTTTCCTTAACGTCCATTGACCTTCTCGCCGTATGAGCTGTAGCTCCATCCTGTTGGAACCACACATCCGGATGTTCAAGTTCTCTAAGTTTTGGTTCCAAAAAATTACGTAGCATATCGATCAGCAGTTACGGTAACCGTTACGCCACCCTCTTCAAAAAAGTAGGGACCCCAAACGCCAAATGATCCAACAGCACACCAAACAGTAACACGTGGGCTGTGAAGTGACTTTTCATGCAGTTGTCGCGGATTTTCTGGTGCCCAGTAGCGAAAATTCTGCTTGTTCACACAGCCAGATAAGTGGAAATGCGCTTCGTCACTCGTAATTAAGACAGCGTTTTGTGGGACGTTTTGAAGAATGTCGTTAGAACATACTCTGCGATTTTCCCAGTCTCGTTCACTAAGTTCTTGCACGATCATAATTTTGTATGGGTGAAACTTCAGTTCTGCGTGTAAAATTCTTCTCACAGAACGATCTGACAAACGCAAAGCAGAAGCATGTTTACCAGCTGAACGGGTAGGAGATCGTTCCACTGCTTCTCTCACAGCTGCAATATTTTCAGGTGTCCTAGCACTTCTGGGTCTGCCAGTTGATTTTCTTTTTAAGGCTGAACCTGTGGCTCTAAAGTTTGAAACCCACAACAGTATTGTTTTGCGATCTGGAACCGGAGCATGTCTACCAAGCGCGAAGTGAGTACGAAAAGTTCTTTGCGACGTCGCACTGTGGTCAAAAATTAACATCTAGGGTTCCAAAAAATAGGAGGACTTTGATTCTATTTTCTAATAGTCCTTTTGCCGAAATTAAAGCCTTGTATTACTTTATTATGATGTTTTATTACACTATACACTACCACATAAGACATACAGTGTGTCTCCTAATATGGAGTACCTACCCAAGAGAAAAAAACTTTTTTAATTTTTATTTTTTGACCAAAAGTCATTATTTTTTTAAAAAAGTCTTGTTTGATAAAAAAACCTATTATATTATAAGTATACAGTGCGGGTTCAAAAATTGAAAAAAATTAAAAAGTATTAACCCTAATTTTTTTTAACTTTGCGAAAATTCGTGTTTTGCATTGATAATCGTATGGATTTTACTTTCGAGTGCTCTACTCATACAAGGTTTTTTTGTATAGAAAGGCCAATTTTTGTGATCTGAACGGATGAAAAAAAATCAAATTTTCAAAATGATTATTTTTAAAAAAATTGCAATAATTTTATAGGTTTTAATATGAATTGGAATTACATTATTAATACTTAATATTTTAGGGCCTATATTTCAGTGTCACCTTAAGGTATAGAATAGCGTAAGTCTTACTTAAGACTTAAAAACGTATGTCAAAGTAGGACAGACATTATGTTCAAGTGAAACTTAATTTTAAGGGAACATAAATATCGGCCCTTACAACTATAAAAAAACATATATAAAATACTAAAGCTAAACATATAGATAAAATAAGTTTTAATCAGAATCTACATCAGATGGTATTTCTGGGGATTCTAACAGTAAAATTACATCTTTGTTGATTGAACCGCTTTGCCTAGGTGCTAAAATTCGCATACTAGAAATTAATGGATCCGATGAAATAAGCAAAATATTAAATAAATCTTCATTGGTTATCTTTCGAGACATCTTTCGTGTATTATGTTCTCTATAATATTTGACTTCTTTGTGTCTTGATTCTTGTGCATCTTCCCCTAACTGTCCAATTGGCACTAAAAAATGATCGATAATATCTTTTCCGTGTAAAAGTATTTTGTGCACAGTGGCAGGCATTGGATACCACTCATACAACTGCACGTACAACTTTGCGGTTTCATAAGCATAATCTCCAAAAGTGGACGAATTTATTTTAAAGTTGGAGCTTAAGGCTTTTAAAATTACACCAAATCTATGAATTAATTGTTGGTCAATACCCGTAATACGAGACGATAATGCTGGATAAGAGAAAAATTTTCGCGCAGTGTTGTCATTATTTGTTGTACCAAAACCAGGTTTTACGGAATCTACTAAAAGATCCATGTCAGTTCGGAATGATGTTATGATTTGTTGTTTTTTAGCGGAATATAATTTCTTATATTCATGTCCACGAACCTGCCACTTTCTAAAATCTTGTCGATAAGAAATGTGCAAAAAACATTCAAAGCATCTAATATAAGCATGTAAGGATGATATACCAAAATCAAGACACAAAGGATCATATGGACGAGATATTACCTTATCTAACTTATTAAATTCGGTTGGACCAGCTTTACAAATGTAGCATTTTTGGGTAGAAGAATTGGAAGTCAAGGCATTACACACTTTTCCATCTACCATTGTTTTAAAAAGCTGATGATTAACAAAAAATTCCGTATTTTCAATGAATAGTCTGGTAGGATTAAGATTTTCAATTTGATTTTGTATATAGCAAAATTCCGATTTTATAACATCATTAGTTTCTTTTACAAACTGAATCCGTATTGGCCTACAAAAACCGGTGGAAGAAGTACGTGAATTTTGCCATAAAATCAATTTGGAATTTTGTTGTTGGTGATATAACTGTAAAGGAACTATGGATGTTGTTAACAGACTTGAGTCATCAACGCGATTTTCATTTGATTGAAAATGTTGGTTATAATTGCTTTGACTTCCACTTCCATCTGCCCCCCATTTATAAAGCATGTGTAAATTAATACTGGATTCACTATTAATAATGGAGGAAAGTACTTCATTTTGTGTTTCAGCAATTCTTGATACAGTGTGATTTAACAAAGACTGTAATGGAACTTCAGCAGATGTTTCGGTAACAATAATTTTAGAAGAAGGGTAACATTTTTTTTTAGCTTCCAGAAGTTTATAATAAGGAGGATACAAATGTTTTAAATTTTTGTGTTTAGCAGATTCTCTTAAGTTAATGTACTGACAGCGAGTCAACTTTAGGCCTATAAATAACGCTAAGGCTTCGTCTGCAGAATACACTAATGTTTTTAAGTCTTTCTTTAATCCTAACTTTTTTATTCGTGTTGCGCTTTTAGGAGAATAAGAAATCTTACCAACCAGAGTAGCGGCATCCCTATTACCACATGAGAAGAGTTTCATTTGTGTAGCCAGGCAGAGTTCTTCCTTACTTGTTGAGGCAAGAATTTTTGAGACTCTTCTGCGTTTAGTCTGTTGGCTCGCGTTCTCAAATAAAACTTTTGGGCGGCCACGTCCTGCTTCTGTTGACCCATTAGGTGTAGTTTCAACATTACCTGATGTTAACACAACTGTATTAAGCCACTCTTCATTTTTTTGCATAAATCTATTTTTAATGCCGTGATTTTCTTTCCATTTTCTCCAAAGAGCGACGCAAAATACATGTACAACTCTTTTAACTTCTTTCTGATCTTCTATTTTCATATTTTCACTCCCAATTTTATCACATATATATTCGAAAAGAAAATTTTTTGATTTCACCTCGAGGGGACGAAATGGGGATTTACTTTGCAAAAGATCAAATAGGCACATTCTGGAAAAGCTCTCACGGGTACCTAAAAAAATCGTTAAATTTACCTATTGTCGGCGTTTGTGGATAACGTAATTTGTACGTATAAATCAAAACATAATGCAGAATCATATTATGTTAAAATATTTATGTTCTAACTTGTTCTAAAAAAGTAAACTCACTATAACCATAGAATTATTATATTTTTTAAAAATCTGACACCTTATATTGTTTTTTTAAATTTTATAAGTATAAAAAAATTAAAAGAAATTCTAACAATGTGTGATGATAATACATACCTCTGGGAATATAAGCCATTTTAGAATCACGCGTAAACACTACTTATACTGTCACCAACGCTTTGCAAACTAATCAAAATTTGACAAGTCACAACGCGATAAACAGAGCTCAAGGATGACGCGATGTTTGCGGCGTGGTAAAATGTAAAAATAAGCCAATAATATTTTAAAATTGTTAAATATATATTCAAACATTATCTATTAGTATAGTGTATCAAGGAAAAGAAAGTTGGGTTAAGTAGTTATTTTTATTTTTGGAAAGCTAGACACTAATTTTTGATCACAGTGCGTCGTCACAGATTCGTTATTTTTTATATGCTCGCCCGTCCAATTCATGGCGACAACTGAAATGGCAAGGCGCGAGCTACCGGCTAAATACACTAAGCTCCCCTTCTCTTCAGTGATTCGTGCGCAGCGGCGGTACAAAATGTGGGAGATCATTTTGCCGGACCCTGTATATATATATATATATATATATATGGATATATATATATATATATATATATATATATATATATATATATATATATATATATATATATATATAAATTGTGTAAATTGTGTGTGATTTTTAATTTTTCGGGGTTTTTGTTTAAGTTTACTATAGTTAGTTTGAAGTAAATTGTTTGCTTTATGCCTGATTGAAATGTTCTGCTTTTTAAAAAAGGATTGCAGATTCTCAGACAAACCCGTGATATAGGGGAGAGTCAAATAATGTTTTTGTGTTTTTGTTTTGGTCATTATTTCGTACTGACATGTTATGTGTTTTGTTATTATAATTTTTTTGTATCCTAGAATTAAAAATTGAGTTAATTAATTTTTCTGGGTAGCTCTTTTGCATTAGAATATTTTTCGCATTTTTTATGGGACTTTTTCGGTAGTTTTGATCGGATAATTGAACAGCTCTGTCAGCTAAATCGATTACCACTGATTTTTTAATAATTTAATTATCTACCTGACCAGGTTTTTGTATACCGCCCAGTTTGAATTATCTTATCTTTATGGTGGAGGGTCTTATTTGATTATTTTGTTCAATAGTGAACCTTAATTTCTCATGGTAGCTGTGAAAATATAATAAAATATAATTATCTTGCCCTCTTGGGATGGCTGTCAAACAATCATCCGTATCTGTAGAAATTTAATTTGGTAATAACTTGGTCCTCCAAATCTTCAAGAACCAGTTGAACTATACAACTCGAAATGGCAGATCCCATGGCACAACCGTAAAGTTGCCTGTAAAATTTACCATTATAGGAGAAATATGTCGAATTTAATGTTACTTGTACTGCCTTCTGGAATTCATTTAGTGGAATGTCTGTGAAGTTGATTCTATACTTTTTCAATGATATTAAGTGCCAAGTCCACTGTGATATTAGTGTAAAGAGATACGACATCCAATGTGATTCTGGTATAATCGTTTGGCATGTTTATTGATTTAAGTTTTTCTTTGAATTGCTAGGAATCTTTAACATATCAATCAGTTTTATTAATTATTTTGCTAATTATGTTCTTAAGAAATTTTCAAAAAAAAAAAAATATATATATATATATATATATATATATATATATATATATATATATATATATATATATATATATATATATATATATATATATATATATATATATATATATATATAACTTCGACACATTTTCGGCATCTGCTCTTAACTGTGTCAGTGGCATGGCGTATAAAATTCGTATTGGCTCGCAAAGTTTCACAGGCTTGCTCTATCCTTAGAATCAGTTCTTCTCTTGTATGAACTGGTCTGGAATAAACTAAATTTTTCAAATAACCCCACACAAAGAAGTCGACAGGTGTGAGGTCAGGGGAACGTGGTGGCCAGGCTGTAGCTCCTAATCGTCCAATCCACCGTTTTGGATAATTATTATTTAACCACTCGCGATTTACAAGTGCAAAATGCGCGGGTGCCCCGTCCATTTGATTCCAGAATTCGTTTCTAAGATTTAGAGGAATATTTTCTAGATATTGAAATAACTCATTTTGCAGAAAATCATTAAATAACTGTCCATCTAGGCGTGGTGGTAGAATATGGGGCCCGCAAAAAATTTCATTTATTACACCACACCAAACATTAACAGAAAATTCTTGCTGAAATGCTCTAGTTCGTACAACACGTGGATTGTCATGGCTCCAGATTCGTAAATTATGGAAATTTACTGAGCTGCTTCGGGTAAATGTGGCTTCATCAGTCCATAAATTTTTTTTTGAGAAGTTCTCGTCTTCCTCTATTTGGCGCAAAAACCAATTGCAAAAACTGACACGTTTTTCGGCATCACCAGGTTGTAAGTTTTGAACTGGCTGCATCTGAAATGGCTTCCTGTGATCTTTCCTCAAAACGCGATGAACCTTATTTTTAGAAACAAAAACTGCGTTGCCTTGTAAATTATGAGCTGCTCTTCGTAGGCTTAATGTCCTATCGTTGTCAAACTTATTTAAAATTACGTTTCGATATTGTTCATTTCTCCTACCTTCGTTTCTCGGATTCTTTTTGAGTCCAAAATTCCTAAACATTAAATGCGTTTTAATGAAAACTTGTTTGCAAGGTAATCTTCTATTTGGAAATCTTCGTTGGTATTCCCGTACTGCTGCATTTGCATTTCCATTACAGAAACCATAAACGAAATGAATATCAGCATACTCAAAGTTACTGAATAACACCATTTTGAAATCATTAGTTAGACTGATAATTACCTTTTTGTATATAAACTGTAATATACCTGACATTTATTTACTCTAAAAACTCAAATGTCACACTTTAAAGACGAAACTAGCGATTGTTCAATTGTCACAAAAATGCAATCATGGCATACCAAGATGTTAAAGGTTTTGCCACTGAAATAATTAACAATAATGGAAATTTTAACTGCGCCATACATAAAAATAGTTTTTAGTTTTTAACTCGAAATCCTTGCATCGCACGAAAAAAAGGCAAGGGATCAAATTTGCTCCAAACTGAGTGGGAATTTTAGGAATGATTTTTGTTTTCAGAAAAAGCAGTAGCGTACCATTTTTTCTTCAAGAATATTCAATAAAAAATCCTGTACGGACGGCACTGATAAAGAATTAAAAAATATTTCAAATCAAAAAATGCCTTTTGTTACTCAAATGCTGTTTACCAAATTTAATAACAATATCTCAAGTACTAAAAAAGTTATGACTAAATAACAATTTTTTTCTTAAAACTTTAACACCCTGTATTTCGAAAACGAAGCATTTGCCGATATATGTTTATATAGAAAATTAGGGCTTATTTTGAATGCAGCATGCGCTGTTAAAGTTTGGACACTGCAATTCGGGACACCCTGTATATATGTATATATATATATATATATATATATATATATATATATATATATATATATATATATATATATATATATATATATATATATATATATATATATATATATATATATATATATATATATATATATATATATATATATATATATATATATATATATATATATATATATATATATATATATATATATATATATATATATATATATATATATATATATATATATATATATATATATATATATATATATATATATATATATATATATATATATATATATATATATATATATATATATATATATATATATATATATATATATATATATATATATATATATATATATATATATATATATATATATATATATATATATATATATATATATATATATATATATATATATATATATATATATATATATATATATATATATATATATATATATATATATATATATATATATATATATATATATATATATATATATATATATATATATATATATATATATATATATATATATATATATATATATATATATATATATATATATATATATATATATATATATATATATATATATATATATATATATATATATATATATATATTATATATATATATATATATATATATATATATATATATATATATATATATATATATATATATATATATATATATATATATATATATATATATATATATATATATTTAGGATATATATATATATATATATATATATATATATATATATATATATATATATATATATATATATATATATATATATATATATATATATATATATATATATATATATATATATATATATATATATATATATATATATATATATATATATATATATATATATATATATACATATATATATATATATATATATATATATATATATATATATATATATATATATATATATATATATGTTGCGTACTTCGATAGCTGATTAGTGAGAGATTTCAAAATGGGCTATATTTAATTATAAAAAGTATAAATAAATGCGAATCTAGATGAGAGGAAAATAATGTAATAGAAAACTCACCCTTATAAGTGGATTCACTAAGAAGATTTATCGGCTGTCTTGTTCCTCGTTTTTCTCCGGTCTTCTAGAGAGCTCTCAATGTTCTTATCTTCTTATCTTCTGGATTGATTCAAGGAACAAGAACGAGTAACACACGAGGGTTTAAGTAACCCGTTACAAAAAGAAATTTAGTTAGTTACAAAATGCGGATAGATGCGTTAAGATAAATTATTAAAAAACGAGTCCCGAACAAATTGGACGTGCGTGATGCGAGAGAGAGAATTGTTGAACTGGTACCCTTTTTCGTCGTATGACGGATTTGAAGGGATTGCAATTTGCGCAAGTTCATAAAATTATTGTTAAATTACTGGCTGAATAAATAATACGCGCGGGTTTAAAATGAATAGTTATAATTATTATAACGAATAAAAATTACTGATGACCAATTAAAAATAATAATAATAAAAATATCATTTAAGACCAAACATTCTCCCGGGCAAAATGCGCAATATATTGAGCATTTTAGAAAAGAAAAAAAAAACTTCTTAAAAAAAATATAACTAAAGAATAACTGCGTATTAATGATACATAAAAAAAGAATAAACTGAGTTAATCTGTAATTGGTAGCGGACATAATTTAACCAACGGACGTTTCCAAATCCCGTTTGCGGTTTTAATTGATGCTACCCGTGAAATTCCATCTCTACCAGGATAAAGGCTTTCGATTCTACCCAAAACCCAAGTAGAAGGAGGTGCGTTTTCATTTTTGATGAGGACAAGTGTCCCAGGAAGTACCGGACTGTCAGGTTTTGTCCACTTTCCTCTTTCATGGAGAGTGTGAAGATATTCCAGCCTCCAGCGTTTCCAAAAATGTTGATGTAGCTGCTGGATAAGTTGCCAGCGAGATAGGCGATTAAGAGGTAAAGACGTTAGATCCTCATCAGGTAAAGGATTTAAGGGTTCTAGCGTAAGAAAGTGGCCTGGTGTTAACACTGATAAATCATTTGGATCACTACTTAGTGGCGTCAAAGACCGAGAATTAAGAAGAGACTCAATTTGAACTAAAAGAGTATTAAGCTCTTCATAGCTTAACACTTGACTACCTATAACACGATTAAGGTGGGTTTTTATAGATTTAATCCCTGCTTCCCACAAACCTCCAAAATGGGGGGAAGATGGTGGATTAAAATGCCACTGGACGCATTCCGAGGTGGCTACATTTTGCATAAGTTTATTTAATATTTTGGATGCTCCCATAAAATTAGAACCACAATCAGAATAAACGTGAGAACATCTGCCACGCCTACTAATAAATCTCCGTAGAGCAGCCAAAAAAGTGTCAGTAGTCATATCAGAAGCTAATTCTATATGAATAGCTTTAGTGGCATAGCATACGATTTGAAAGTTTTTGCACCACGATGGCGGTTCATAGTTGTCATAAACGGCCCTCCATAATCAATACCAACATGCGAAAAGGGTTTAACTTGAGATATGCGAGTAATAGGTAGATTGCCCATTGGGGGCTGAAGAGGTCGAGGGCTAGTCTTCCAACAGTTCATACACTTTGATAACACTGAACGAATGGATCTTTTTGCAGAAAGAATCCAAAAATGCTGACTGATTAAGTACTGTGGGGTGCGAGAACCACAGTGAAAATGTTTTTTATGAAAATAATCTATAACAAGCTCAGTGAACCGACCTTTTCTAGGTAGCAAAAGAGGAAATTTTGTGGCAAAGGGGAGCTGTGAATTACCTAACCTTCCTCCGACTCTTAACAAACCATTAGCATTAACAAATGCATTTAATTTTCGCAGCGATTTTGAAAACGAATGCTGGGAAAGTTCATCGTTAAAGGCAATTGACTGTACGTAGCGAGTTATGATATTCACAGCTGCTTGCAGTTCATGGTTAAGAAGATAGTTATGAGTTGTTTTCTTAGAATTGCGTAGATTGTTTGTAAACCTATAAACATACGCCATTACCCGTTGTAGAGTACTAAAAGAAGAAAATTTGTTAAGTAATAGCCCAATAATGTTGTCTTGTCGAATAACTGTCATGACAGTTTTGCGAGTATCAGAAGAGAATTCATCAGAAAATGGCAACTCTGAGTGAACATTCCAAGTTTCGCAAGCATTATTTAAGAAAGAAGGACCAGTAAACCAAAGGGAATTGTTTTGCAATTCTGATGGACGTAAACCAAGGGAAGCTAAATCAGCCGGGTTTACCAAAGGCGGTACACATTTTGTCAAAGATATCTTATGCTGAATATAAGATACGCGATTTGAAACGAAAGTTTTCCAGCGGCTGGGATCAGATTGGATCCAGGCTAGGACGACTTGCGAATCCGAAAATGCGAATATGTTTTTGAATTCAAATTTAGATGAAAACAAATCGACAATATAAGACATAAGTTTGCTGATTAAGACAGCTGCGCATAATTCCAGACGTGGAATTGTAATTTTACGGAGGGGTGAAACCTTAGATTTGGCCATCACAAAAAATATCTGAAAATCATCCTGGTTTGAGCACATACGAAAATAACAAACAGCTGCATAACCCTTTTCAGAAGCATCACAGAAACCAACTAAATCGATATATTTATAGTTATCACAAGACATTCGACGAGGTAGCTGAATCGTGGAAATATGCGAAAAATCATTTTTATATTGCGTCCACAGGCGAAGAATGTCATTAGGGGGTTCATCGTCCCAGTTAAGTCCTAAACGCCAAAGATGTTGAATTAAATGTTTGATAAGAAAGGTAACTGGACTTAAAATACCTAGAGGATCAAAGGTTCGAGCGAGTTCAGACAAAACGTGACGTTTTGTGCAGGATTTTTCACTCGGATTTACAGAAAAATACAAAAAATCATTGCGGGGGCTCCAGTTTAAACCCAAAATTTTTAATGACTCAGAATTATGATCAAAAGAAAGCGGATGCGCTGATATATGTGACGAGGGAAAAATAGACAAAATATCAGGGTGATTGGGTGACCATTTTCGCAACTCAAATCCTCCCCTTTGTAAAAGAGAAATCAGTTCATCACGAAGTTCGATTGCAGAGTCTAAGGAGTCACAGCTACAACAAATATCATCTATGTAGGTTGAGTTAAGCAAAGCGGCAGCAGCAAGAGGATATTTTTTTCCATCTGTACTTGCTAGCTCTTGAATAACACGTAAGGCTAAAAAAGGGCTACAATTTAAACCATATGTCACTGTTAATAAAGAAAAATCTTGTAAAGGTTTATTACGATTAAAGCGCCAAATAATTCTTTGATAATCGCAATCTGAAGGAGAAATCAAAATTTGTCTATACATTTGCCGTATATCGGAGGTGAAACAAACTTTGTAAAAACGAAGATTTAATAAAATTGAACAAAGGTCATTTTGAAGTTTTGCGCCTACTAACAAGCATTCATTTATTGACTTTTGATTTGGTGGTCCCATTGAACCATTAAAAACTACGCGAATTGTTGAACTATCATTTTTGAAAACACCATGATGTACCAAATAGTAACAATTGTCATTTTTTATAGGAACTACAGCCTTCATATGATCAAAATCTAAATATTCTTGCATGAAATCGCAATATTGTTTATAAAAATTTAAATTTTTTATTAAGCGGTTTTCTAAATTTAAGAAGCGTTTTATGGCTAGGTCACGCATGCCAGGAAACCTAGGGGCGGGCTCATGAAATGGCAGAGATACAACAAATCGGCCATTTTCAGTGCGCTGATAGGAACTACAAAAAATCTGTTCACAGAGGTGGTCTTCAGAACTCACAACTTTAACTTCAGGCACATTTTCTATCTCCCAAAATTTGCTTAAACTTTCAGATAAACAAGGTTCATGTGAAAAAGTGCACAAAAAGGAATTAATGGCCCGTGAAGAGTCTGAGACTTTTCCTATCAAAACATAACCAAAAATAGTAAGCAAAGCTTCTGGTTGATTCAAAGAGTGCCCAGTAATTTTTCCATCCAGCAATATTTGAGAGAATACATCAGCTCCCAATAATAAATCAATATCTCCTGACTGGTAAAACAAGGGATCTGCTAAGTTTATATTTGAAATGTGCGCCATGTTACCTAAATTTAAAGAATATGCGGGTAACTTACCGTAAACGGTGGGTAAGATTAATGCGTCAATTGAAATAACAGGTTCTCTACTACCAGTGGGTTGAATATGAAATGAAACTCCTCCTAAAACTTGAACAGTTGAGCTCTGGTTAATACCCTGAATAACTGTGTGCGGGTGATACTTTTTTAAGCCTGTGTCGGTCGCAAACTTATTTTGTATAAAATATGTCGCAGTGTATCAAAATGATACAATCTAATTTTGACTCAAATTTACAATAAAAGTAATGAAGATTTTGTATCAAGTTTATTTGTAGATTATACCTGATACATATGCAGTTGATTATATGCTACTTAATTATAACTTAAGTGTCAATATTTTAAGGCACCAAAATATTTATTTTAAAATCTCCGAAACCACCAGTTTTAACCAGGTCGCAATGTATCTCTTTGATACATAAATATAAAGATGAGTAATATGACACCAGATTATTGTGGTTTTAGTTTTGTTTTTTATATTTTTATAATTTATTCTTTTAGTAGAAATTTATAATATTCATGTATTTACAAAAATGGTAGATACCTACAAACTAGAAATAAAACCTAACTAAAAACATACTATAATTTTTTTATTTTAGCTAGATAACAAAAATAAAATGTTGTGTTTTTATGTCACAAAAAAATAAAATCTTTTTTCCTAAAAAATTCAAATAAAGAAAATAAACATTCTGATTTCTTCACTGCAGGCACCATACACTTAGCCTTCACTTGAGTCTTCTTGTTCTTGTAACCGAGGGTGACACGATGTACAACTGGAACTGTATGCTCACAAATGTATTGCTTACAATTTTTGCAACTGGTTTTAGTTAATCTGGTCTTCCGTGATGTATAACACAGTGTGCAGCGACGACGCTTCCCTTGAGGTGCTATATCATCCATATCCTCTGCTCTAGTTTCTCCGTCAGGTTGTACAGTTGGGCTGAATCTTCTAAGACCTTCAGAAAGAGAACGTGGCAAGCCTTGTGTCCTGAGACTTCTTCTTTGCAGTTGCGATAAGGCTAATTCATGACCAAGTTTTCGAAGAAAAAGACGACGTCGCGTACACTCTTGTCCATTTCCTATTGAAATAACTCGAGCATTTATGCCTGCAACATTCAGCATGGCAAAAAAAACTACCATTGGCCAGCGGCGTGTGTTCCTGGCAACGTTATAAGACTCGCAGAGCTTGTCGACAACGTCGACACCTGATTTGGTCTTATTATAGTATGTGATCATTTCTGGTTTAGCAGCTTCTCCTGTCTCATGATCTATGGCATCATCGTAATGCTGGGAAGATATAACAAGTACATTTCTATTCTTCTTTGGTACATAAGAAACAATTGTGTGTTCTCCAAAACCAAACATACTCGAATGTAGAGGTCGTGCTTTCACATTTAAAAGATCTATTGGCAGTTCTTTCTTATTTTTTTTTATTGTGCCAACATACGTCAATTTGTTACTCTTTAGCTCAGTAACCAGCTTCACGTCTGTAAACCAGTTATCCGCCGTAATATTTCGTCCTGTTTCATAAATAGGTTCTGACAATCTTTTGACGACATCGGATGGTTTATTACTTAGTTCATAACGTCCCTGGGGCTGCCTTCCAGAATAGATCTCCATATTGTGGGTGTAAAAAGTAACTGCATCACACAACGCATAAATTTTCACGCCATATTTGGAAGGCTTTGAAGGGATATATTGTTTGAACCTGCAACGTCCCCTGAAAGCTTCTAATTTCTCGTCAATTGTGACACACTGTCCGAGTGAATAGCTTTGCTTACAGTTAGAAACGAAATTTTCGAATAGATCACGAATCTGTGCAATGTTGTCAACAGCCTTCCGTTCAGTTCTTGTGTTGCGGTCATCGAAGCGCAGGCATCTCATGAGGAATTTGAACCTTCTTAGACTCATAACGAGACGGAATATTTCCACGCCATGTCCATCTGTACCCCAGAGATCCTCCAACATCAATCTGTTAGCATGCAATGTTCCTGCCAGATACAAAAGACCTATAAAGGCTTTGATTTCTGTTAGGTCTGTGTCATTTGCATCACGCTGTCTATCAAACCGATCCCTTATTTCAAGATGAATAAACTGGTTTGTGAACTCGACTATTTTTAGCAGCATCGTATCAGAAAAAAGATTACTCCAACATTCTATAGGTAACTTTGCTGAACGTGCATCATATATCACTCCTGGGAGACGTCTTACAATATTGTGTGGCTCAGGGCATCGCTTCTTCAATTGTGGTAACTTCATCCATTTTGTGGCATTGTCTTTTCCAAGGTAGAATAAATTTGTGTATGAGTCAGTTTCTTCATCGGTCCCACTCTCCTCAGTATCAGAGGAACCAACCCTTCTTTCTGCTAACTGATCCTCTGCATCGGTGTCCGGTTCATCCCCAAAGTCGTCCGTTTGGTTAGGACGTCTTTCTAATTCAACCTCTCCTACCATATACTTTCGGAGATATTCTACATCATCCGGATTATAAAATTGAAGTTCCGCTTCTCATCCATCATACTAAAAACAAAAATATAAAAATACCTACTTGAAATAATTTATGTAAAATAACACTTAGACGTTATGACGCAATGTATCAATATGTTACAATACGTCGAAAATTACCCACCCGAAATTAACAGACCTTCGCGACCACCAGCGAAAGGTAGACTGAGGCGACACAGGAACTCATAAGCAAGGCGGCTTCTCCCCACTCTCGCGTTGTAAAATGGCAGACAAAATTGGCGCGCTTGTATCGTTTTGATACACACGCGACCGACCGAGGGTTAAACCTAAAGTTCTGAAACATTTTTCAGAAATCAAAGAAGATTGACTACCCGAGTCTATAACGGCTCTAAATGTATGAAAATTACCGAAATTATCAGAGATATCTACCCTAGCGGTGGCCAACAGCACGTTAGTTGGTTTATGTCTCACGAATCCTGTAAATGTAGGTTCTTCAGTTGTAGAAGCGGAAGCGACCGGCTTAGGTACATTATTAATTGAAGGTAAATTAATACTATGAGAGATATTGTCATTAGAATTATCATCGCGATTTTCTTTTCGAAAATATAAAAGCGTATGATGTGGCGAACCACATTCTTTACACCTAGAAGTAGATTTACATGTTTTAAGGTCATGCATCCTACTCAGGCAATTAAAGCACAAATATTCTTTTTGACAGATTTTCTTTCGTTCGAAAGGATTTTCATTTGATACCGACGTTTTGCTGATCTAATTTGGCTACGACATTCTCCTATAATTAAAATCATATCAGTTAGTTCGTTTAAGGAAAACTCTAATTATGAATGTAGAAAATAAACAACTCTTGAAACTAGATAACTTCGATACTTGACAGCGACACGTAAACAAATGTTTAGCCTACTATTATTAATTATCACAGGCTAAAGTTAAGGCGTCTTTTAAGGAAGCATTTCATTCGATTTGTCCGAGGATGTTTTAAAAGCGTTTTGTAAAGATGGGGTATTTCGATTGTTTTTATTAACGTTGAGAAGCGTAATATTGGTCTAAATTTGACTATGAATTCTTTTGTATTATTTAAAATTTTGACATTCCCTCAAATTATGGATAACAATACTAGGCTAGTCAAATAAATTTAAGAGGGGGTTGCCCCCCAAAACCCCCCTTGAGTGCCCCATTGATAACAGTAAATTTTTATGCAGCAAGGCTATTAGCAACCCGGGTCATTTTTACATTATAATCATACATTTTTGACCATTAATAAAATAACTACATACTACATAGGACCTAGAGAATTTGTATTCTAACGGCCTTGTTTAGTTATTAATATATAAAAAGTTAAAATCGAAATATTGTTGTTTGAAATAGATTTTAACTGATGCAATTTTGATAACAATGCTTGTTGCTGGTATTGGCTGCAGCTGGAAGTTGCTTCACAATCGTAGAAGAAAACTATAAATAATTTTTTCAAGTATTTTGGCGAAAACTATTAAATTTACGATAGTAGTATGTTATACAAAAATATACAGAATTGCAAGCTGAATCCAAAAATGAAATAAAAAAAACATTTAAAAATCCAAAGTTGGACCACGCCCAACTTTTTTGAACCACTCTGTATACTTTGAAAAAACTACTTATACTTGAAAACTTGTAAACATGTAATATGAAAAGCTAAAACATAATTTAAAAATTATTTCTTAACATTTAGATATTCCAAAAATGCATTCGATTTGCCGGCATTACGGCCTGGAAGTTTTTTATAATATTGTTGGTTTTTGAGTTTTATGTTGATCTCTTCGATAGAAAATAGAGCCGCGGGACTGTAAACGCGCTAGTAATTATTTATTTTATGCCAAATATTGAAAACCACGCGTAGCCATACAAACACAATTGTTGAATAAAAGGGCACTTACTTGGGTCTTCAAACTACGGCTGTCCTACAGGAGCTCCTGTCTACTCTTGTTGCAAAGGGGTTGACACTCACAAACACATTTTAGAGACTTGGATAAAAGGGTTTGATTTTGAATTTCGAAATTGCTTCTTACTGTGCGCTTGTCTTACACCACACACACACCATTCCTTCCTTTTTTCGGAATGCTGACGCTTGTCCTTGACATGCGCAGTGCCAAATAAATTTGAATTTGTATGGCTTTGTATCATTAGCGATATGAACGATTTTTCTTTACAAATGAACAAATTTGCGTGAACATTTTTCCGCCCACTTAAAACGAAGTTTTAACTCTATATTAATTTTGATCAAAAATATAAACAAATTAATCGTTGAACTAGGAATAATAAAAAAAAAAAAATCCAATTATATTTTTTAGATAATTTTAGTTAATATCCAAATGATAATAAAATAAAACCGAATTTAAAAAAAAACGACGTCACACGACATGCATACTTGGTTAAGGATTTAACGGGAATCCATTGGTAAGGGACATAGTTTAACTACCGGACGCACAAGAAGTCCGTGTTGAGTTTTGACCGTAATCACCCTTATGTGTTTATCACGACCGGGATGTATTGCTACGATTCTACCTAACAACCATCGCAAGGGGGTTTAGTTTCATCCTTAATCAAAACTAAAGAATTGAGTTTGATTGTAACTGAAGGATCGTTCCATTTTGAGCGTTGCTGCAGGGTATTTAAATACTCATTTCTCCAGCGCTTCCAGAAATCGGAATGGAGGCGTTGAATTAACTGCCAACGGCTCAAAGAACTGATTTTTAAAGTTGTCAAATCGTGATCTGGACAAGAATTTAAAGGTTCCATAGTTAGGAAATGGCCTGGGGTCAAGGGCGTAAGATCGTTGGGATCGGAGCTTTGCTCACAGATAGGTCTAGAGTTCAGTAGGGCTTCAATTTGAGTTAGTAAAGTGTAAAGTTCCTCGAACGTAAAACTTTGATTACCAATGGTTTTATAAAGATGAGATTTTATTGATTTGACTCCTGCTTCAGCAAGACCATTAAAATGAGGAGCGCCGGGACTGTTTAAACACCATTTTATGTGTAAGCTTTCAGCGGCAAATTTAGAAAGATTTTGAAGTTCTTTGATAGCCCCCACAAAGTTAGTTCCACAGTCGCTAGTAATTTGTACACAAACACCGCGTCTGGCAACAAATCGCCTCAGGGCAGCTATAAAAGCCTCAGTTGTAAGGTCAGAAACGAGTTCTATGTGTATAGCTTTGACACAGGTATCTACAAAAATGGCTATGTACGCTTTTAAAGTAGGTGCCTTACGTTGTCTTGAAGCAGCTATCGTGATTGGACCAGCATAGTCTAAGCAAACATGCGAGAAATATTTTAGCTGAGACGCTCTAAACGCGAGCAAGTCAGCCATAAATGGCATATAAGGTTTTGGTTTTGAACGAAAACAACGAATACAGTTTAAAAGAATCGAATTTATAGCTCTACGAGCAGATAGAATCCAAAATTTTTGTCTGATAAGATAAAGCACAGTCAATGGACCAGGATGGAAATTGTTATTGTGAGTTTGAAGAATAATCAGATTGGTTAACCTATGATTTCTAGGTAGGAGTATAGGATGTTTTGCTTCAAAAGTAAGGTCGTTAGAATGTCTCAAACGTCCGCCCACTCTTATGAAACCCGACTCGTCTAGAAATGGCGCAAGCTTGCGCATCGGCTTGGGTAATAATTCTTGATTTTTAATTTTTAAAATAATATCGGGAAAACATTCCTGTTGAACTGTTTTAACCAAGACCAACAATGATTTATGTAGCTCAAGAGCAGAAAATCCTCCGGAAATAGGAGAAGATTTATTTTTCCTATTACTTATAACTCTAAGAAAATGACAAATGATTTTTTGAATAAAATGCAGATTTGAAAATTTATTGATTAGCAAAACGAAATAATTTGGTTGTACTGTAGCTAAAAGTACAGTCGGTTTTTCTTCTTGAAAGACTTCTTTAGGTACGACCTTATAAAAATTGTCTACAAATTTATTGAATTTCCATTCAGATCTGGGTAATGTTATCCAGGGCGGACCATGAAACCAGAGTGGGTGACCACAAATATTTTTCAGGGTTAAACCTCTACTGGCACAGTCGGCAGGATTTTCTTCGGAAGGTATATGACACCAAGGTACTTTGGGTATAGCATCCTGTATGTGGCTTACACGATTGGCTACAAAACTTTTCCATTTATGGGGTGAAGTAGTGACCCAATGCAAAGCTACCATTGAATCCGAAAAGGCAAAGATTTCGTCTATAGTGATAAGAGGTGAATAATTTCGAATGACTAATTTCAACAAATCTGATAGCAGGGTAGCACTAAGAAGTTCTAATCGAGGTATTGATTTTGTATGAATAGGAGCCACTTTTGCAATTACGAGGTTTGATTTGATTTCATAGTTAGGCAATTCAATACGAATATACACGCAGCTGGCGTAGCCAAGTTCTGATGCATCACAAAATGCAACGAGTTGGCAACGTTGTAAATCCTTTGAAAAAATATGGCGAGGCAAAGATAATTGAGAGAGACTATTTAGTTCACTACTAAACTGGATCCAAAGGTTTATGATAGGTTCAGGGGGTTCCTCATCCCAAGACATATTGCACAACCAGAGTTTTTGCATTATCGTTTTAGCAAAGAGTGAAACTGGCGATAACAACCCCAAAGGGTCCCAAATTTTAGCTATAGCTGAAAGAATGTTTCTTTTAGTGCATGACTTTTCTGAGGGTCTACAAGAGTAGGCAAAGGTGTCTGAAGTGGGATACCATTGAAGCCCAAGAACTTTGATTGAAGTCAGAAGGATAGACAATTTTCTCCTAGAAAGCCCTAGGCGATTTAAGCAATTTTCACTAATTAGATTGGCCTGACTGCCACTGTCTAATATTGCCCTAATTGTTTGAAAATAGCCTCGTGAATCCAATACTTGAATCTTGACTGTAGATAAAAGAACAGTAGTACGAGGGGAAGAAGTCGATAAAGAGGTGCAAAGGCCATTTTGCGGCATATGAATTTTATTAGAATCCGAATTACAACTTGTGCTTTGAATTAAAGATTGGCTATGCAATTGATTTCGATGTGGTGGACAATTCAAGGAGTTATTTTGACCTTGCATTAAATTAAAGTTAGGATTGTTACAAGTTAAAGTTGAATTCATTTGATTTGAATTATTATCAGGGCCGTATCTAGACTAAAATTTTGGGGGGGGTTTGGAAGCTGAACAAAAAAAAATTTTTGGACCACGCCCAATTCTTAATAAATACGTTGGTGAATTTTTGATATATACGAGTACTTTTCCTATTGAATCAAATAATTACCTTAATGAAACATTATTTTGAGACAATATTGACCATAAAAGTTTATGGAGTGGTCACCGCAGTCACAAATATAAAAAAACATGTATTTTTAGTTCTATATTTATATTTCAACTGAAAAATAATGTTTTAATAAATAATAAAAAAATAATACTAAAGAACAAACTGCAAGTTTCTGGTCTTCTCTCTGGCAAAACGATTGACCACTTCCTCGGTATCAATATTTATGTCTCTATGTACACTCAATAGAGCGAGACCTGTCAATCGTTCTTGACCTGTAGAATTCCGTAAGAAATCCTTTAATCGCCTTAAGGTTGAAAAAGATCTTTCGGGTGTGGCTGTTGATACCGGTAAAGTTGCAAGAATCTTTAATAAAATGTATATATTTGGAAATATAGACCGGTTGCATTCCGATATCGTTTCAATGGCATTTTTCGGTCGTTCGACTGCTGATCGCTGCTTCCACTTTTGCTGCCACAGCTCTAATTCTGCCGCTAGGGTGTCATAGTCCAAGAATTGGGCATATAAAGAAATGTCATTTAGATCTATTTTGTGATCAACACAGACATTTGGTAATAAGAAATATAGAGAGGACAATGACTTTTTGTGTTTTGCGAATCGTTCAGTCAACTGCTGAATAAAATCATCGAAAAAGGGAATTGCAACGGTAATGCGAAAGTATTCTTTTGGACTACCTACTACAATATTAGAACGATTTTTTTGACGTGCGACTATTCTGGGAATTTTAATGCACTCTTGAGGATCTGCGGATTTCAAAAGTTCTTCGGCTTTTTCAAAAATGTTGCTGAACACCTGATCTATGTCACCTCTCATACTTTTAATTTGACTTATAACAGTATCAACATGTTCTGTAGCTGTGAAGAGATCAATATTAACTGACTGAAGAATTCTGCATAAAGGTAGGGTATAGGCGAATAAAGTTGATGCGGTTATCATGCTGATGATAAACTCGCTGGTTATTATGGCATTATGTAATTGTGTAGCCTTTGAGGAAGTATCTATATCCTTTACTAACTGTAGTTCTTCCAGTGTTTCAACAATGGGCTTAAAAATTTCTGTGAATCTGATTAGTCCGTCGTGATTTTCCACCCACCGAGTTTCACACATTGTTGTTAACCTCTTCCATTTAGTATAAGGAAAATGGTTCTTAATTTTATTTTGTAGAATTTCAGTGCGCTTTGCAGAAATTTTTATAAAATTTGCGACGGATTTGATGGTTCCTATACAGTTTCTGACACTTTGGACATTACAACTATGAGCCAAAGCTAAATTTAATGAATGTGCACTACAATGCACATATAATGCTGCTGGGTACTTTTCTCGTATTAATGCTTGTACACCTTTAAAACTACCGCTCATGGCTGCAGCGCCGTCATAACCTTGACCAATTAAATAAGTGCAATCTATTTTCAGTTCTTGTAAACACTTTAACATTACCGTAGCTAAATCACTACCAGTTGTACTGTGAACAGGTACAAACTGGAGAAAATCTTCACGAATAATGTAGATTGAATTTTCATTGTCCTTGTTGTAGTCCATGTACCTTACACAAAGGGATAACTGCTCAATACGAGAAATATCTTTAGTCTCGTCCATCAAAATTGAAAAATATTTAGCATTGTTAATTCTAGAAACAATTTGTTCTTGTATCATTTTGCCGCAAATTTGAATAATATTATTTTGAATGATTGGACTTATATACATAGCGTTTAAAGATTGACCTTCAATATGATCAGTTAAATCTTTGTCACCACATGATAGGCGCATACGCAGTAACGCTCGAAAATTTCCATCGTTATGATCAGGCTCTACCGATTCCAAAGTTATTGGACCAGAATCTGCAGTTCCGCGTAGAGCCAATTCTTGACGTCCGCAGAGTATAATAGTCTGAATTATAGGTTTCAATTTTCTTCTGTTTTCAGCTATTTGTTTGGCACGGCTAGAGTCAAGATGCGTTATGATATCCGGGGCCGATTTGCTAAAAGTTGCCATAAAGTTGTCAGCAAAAATACTATTTTTTTTATGATAGTCAGTTCTACTATGATGCACAAATGTTTCGATGGCATCCTTCCAATTATTAAAGGGCTTTACAACCAAGCCCTGAAGCTTTTGGTGACTACCTTTTCCACTAAATTCAGTTGCAAATATTGCGCAATATTTACATACAGCACCTTGATCACCTTCGGCAGTATAACTAAGCCACGGAAAACGCTTTAGCCAACCTATTTGAAACTTCAGGTTTCTTTTTTTTGAGGCAGGAAACTTATATTTGTCATCTGCAATCCATGAAGAGGTCAAGAGTTTGAATTTCAATTCAGAATCTATTTTTTTATTGAAACAGCAACCAATGTCCAAATTATCAATCTTACGTTCACTCCGAGGTTCATTCTTTGTATGTTCTTTTATGGTCGGGAGACTCGGGAGGGAATTTGGTTCGAATTCTGAAACGAGAGAATCTGTACTGGAACTAGAAGCTTGTTCGGAAAATTCAGTTGAAATTTTTGTTTTTTAGTATAAAAAGTCCGTTAGTGAGCGCTGAACATTTCGTTTTGCCATTTTAATTTGTAATTTCTGGAAACAAAAGTTTGCGATACTACAGGGAAATATAATTATTTGGTTTTGCGTCATTCTAAAGTGGCGACTGGTGCTGGAGGAAACAACGAGATTAGGAGAAAACTGAAATTAAAAAAATCTACCCAATTTCTAGAAAAGTGAATAAAAATATTTTATTAGAGTTTTGAAAAAAATATATTAATAACGCACTATTAAAAAATATCAATAAGTTTAATAGATATCGCATGAGCAGGCTTGGTTTGCAATAATGCAATTGCAATAAATTGAATGTTTATCTGCGACTGTGCAAATCTTTTTACACCATTTTTTTTTAAAAGGTCTTTTCATTGCACGAAAATGTAAAAAAATACACAATTTTTTTTTATATTTTTATACGAAAAATGGTGTAAAAAAAGAATTCACTTTGCACAAGTAAATTTTTGTTAAAACCACTTGTCTGGTGGTTTGGAGGATTTTTTTTAAAGACGTATTGTCTATTCGTGAACATTGGTCTATTAAGTTTGCATAAAACTCTCTTTTTCTTATTTATACAGGGTGTAGCAATTATAGCGTGACTTTTTTCCAAAAGTTGTAACATCCTGTTTCTCTTAAAATAAAAAAGATTGCTTAGAATTAGAAAAGATAAAGCTAAAAGGTTATTTAATTTTTTTAAAATGAATGATAAATCACGCTGTAATTGCAACACCTTTTATTAATAAAAAAAGGTTTAATGCAAACAGTTTAGTTAGCATCACCAGTTATTAAAAAGAATCACTTAAATTTTAAATCAATCAAACGAGTGGTTTAAACTTAAACTTATTGTTATTTTTTGATGGTACGTTGCGTTAATTTATTCGGAAAGCGTATTTAAAAAAAATTAAAACTACCTTTAACTATTACATATCAATACCATTACCAACGTGTCCCTACAACCAGCCAGAAATGTATTATTTTTCGCTCCTACAACCTACAACCCACAAGCCGCCACCATATAAAATAACAAAATACAAGAATTACAAGAAAGCAAAATTTTATTTACCTAGCCACTAGAAGCTAGAAGTATATGAAGAAGATAAGAAGAACAATAATACAATAAATAATAATAATAGCTGACCACGTTAGATGCGCCTAAAAAGCACATAAAACTAACCTTTGAATTTCGAATATTCAAAAATCGAATGTGAGGTTAGAGTGTATATTTCTCTTCTCTCTTTACTTTTCAGTTTTACGGCCTATGCTGCCTGGGCTGTGCGGCGATTAATTATCTTCTTTTCTTTTGTTCTTTTTGGATTATTGCATTTAAGCTTTTTTTGGACTTAGTACATAATTTCGGGGGGGGTTTGAACCCCCAAAACCCCCCCCTAGATACGGCCCTGATTATTATAGGATAAATCAAGATTATTTGAATTAGAATTTGAATTAATATGATTTGGATTGTTGTAAGTTAAGTTTTGGTTCAAATTCGAATTAGTATGGTTTGAGATTTGATTAAAATTTTGTTGACATAATAGTGTATGATGTCTAAATCGACATATTTTGCAATTAAATGTGCTTACGCAATCTTTTAAGGCATGATTATATCGTAAGCAATTTACGCATGCGTTCTGTTGTTTAACATATACAAATCTGTCACTAGGTGACTTTGAAATAAAAACAGAACATTGTGAAAGGGGGTGAACCAAATTATTACAAAGTTTACATTTGTTTTGAGAAAAAATTGAGTTTTGATTTGTTTGAATAGGTTGACTATTTTGCCGTTTATTAGATTGTGAGTGTGTATGAATTAAAAAATTAGATGGTTGACTGGATTTATAATTAATATGACCAGACTGAATTTTGGATGTACTAGAATTTGAGAAACTCTGTTTTGAATTTGCCTTGTTGTTTATAGAACTGGCTATATTTTGGGAAGGTAATATTTGTACTGACTCAAGAGCCTTACAATGATTAGTTAAAAAATCGATCAAATTGTTATAAGTTGGAATTCCTGTAGTACTATATTTTAACTCAAATGCAGTTCTTGTTGAGTGATCTATTTTGGATAGTAAAATCTAAAAAAGACAAAAACACCAGTATTTAACTGGAAAATTTAAATTTTCTAAAGCGCTAACGTTTTCTGAAAAAATATCAATTAATTTTCTAAGATCTTTACATGAGTTATTTTTTAAAGAGCTGGCATTATAAATTGCGTTCCAATAAGTTGAAGCTAATAATCTAGTGTTTTGGTACCTCTCTGTCAAAGTTTTCCATGCTATTTGGTAATTTTTTGCAGTTATTTTAATTGAATTTAAAAGGTTGGAGGTTCACCTTCTAGAAAAGAAAGTAAATGCTGAAATTTTCTAATGTCTGAATAATTTGTGTTATCGTGAACCAAAGAAATATAAATATCATAAAAGGTTGGCCACTTTCTAGGATTTCCATCAAAAGTAGGTACCTTAAGCGGGCCTAGAACATCTTTGTGTTGAATAAGAGACGGGGAATTTGCCAAAAACCCGTTTGGAAAGAATTCAGAAAATGTTGCTTTAGTTTCGTAGTAAAAAGTATCTGTTTCTTTTCTGATAGCATCGTGACTCTCAAACTTGGTATCGTCAATAAGACCAATTGTTTGATTATGAGTTATTTTAAACTGATCATAATGATCTTCTAAAGATTCAAAGGCAGCCTTAAAAACCGATTTTATTGAGGGATCTGTTTTCGATTTTACTCCTAAGTCATACACTTCTTTAATTCGAATACTCCAAGTTTTTCGCTGATTAATAAGTTTATTTAAAGCCATTCTTAATGCAAATGCAAAAAAATGATTAGAAAATTTTCCTTAAAACAAAAATAAGTGAGAATATCGAATGTTATTTTCTTTTTTTTTTTTTTTATTTTGTTTATCGATTAAAATTAAAGAATGAATGTACCCAACGGGTATAAAAATAGAATCGCTCACCTGTTATTTTTACCTCAGATTAGCAAATAATTTCACCGGTCAAAAACAACACTTCAAATTTCTTATATTGTGGGTTTTATTTTCTACGATTAATATAAATACGTGTATTTACCAATGGATTATTAAATGCGAACCAATATATGCACCACTAAATCACATAAACAATCAAACATTTAAAAAAAAAAACAGCTTAATATTTAAATTGTCTTGTATGTTTGATTTTCCAAAAGTAAACAAACCGTGACCGTGAAAACTAAAACTGGCTGCGCGCTGGAGCTGCCCACTGATGCGGTGGCGCGGCAGCACGTGAAGAAAAGTATCGGGAGGTTACACGTTATTCGACAGGTTGCCGGTTGTGGAATTTACATCAAAAATGGCGAAAATATAACAACAAATTTTTAATTTATTGCGTAAAAAATTAAAAAAAATAAAATTTATTAGATTTGACGAGAATGACCAGAAAAATTGTTGGTTTTTGAGTTTTATGTTGATCTCTTCGATAGAAAATAGAGCCGCGGGACTGTAAACGCGCTAGTAATTATTTATTTTATGCCAAATATTGAAAACCACGCGTAGCCATACAAACACAATTGTTGAATAAAAGGGCACTTACTTGGGTCTTCAAACTACGGCTGTCCTACAGGAGCTCCTGTCTACTCTTGTTGCAAAGGGGTTGACACTCACAAACACATTTTAGAGACTTGGATAAAAGGGTTTGATTTTGAATTTCGAAATTGCTTCTTACTGTGCGCTTGTCTTACACCACACACACCATTCCTTTTTCGGAATGCTGACGCTTGTCCTTGACATGCGCAGTGCCAAATAAATTTGAATTTGTATGGCTTTGTATCATTAGCGATATGAACGATTTTTCTTTACAAATGAACAAATTTGCGTGAACAAATATTGTCTTTTTTTTTTCTTTGGATATTCCACAAGATGATTTATTTTGTTTTGGCATTTTAAGCTCGTTTTTTAGAATTTTGTTTTGCAGGAAGTACATTTCATAAAGTTGTTCGTCATCTGCTGTTTTATACTTTAAAGAGTTATTACCTCGTTTAGCCGTTACTTTGGTTATGTTGGAGAAATAAAGGCGATTCTCCATACGTTTAATTTTCATTTTTGATGATAAATCTTCCCATTTATAAAAATAAGAATATTTCATTTCCTTTACCGTAGTTTTTCCCGAATTTACTTTCTTTACTGCTGCGATAAAATCGTCAAAATCGTACTTTTTTTTTTCGTTTAGGCTAAGCTAAGCTATCTGCGGATATGAATGTGTGCTCTGGATCAAAGTATTTGATTGTTATGTCCTTAGCTTCCACATATCTGAATTAACGATAAATACGAGAAAACTAAACAGGGCCCAGTTTTTTTTTGTCCAGCACAGTTATCTACCCAAACCGTGGAATGTTCAACATCTCTATGGTGTAAAAAGAAAGCATGGAATGTACTAATAATCTCTTCTTTGGCTCGTCCAGCTATTTCTCCATGCCATCGGCAGGCGAAAGGTTTCTGTTCTTTTAATTTACCCAATGGAACAAAGCTTTCGTTGAATATGCTTATTTTCTGGGTAAATACAGCTTTTTTGAACATTTCTAGTTAGCTAAGGCAACATGATAACCTTCTGCAAGTCAGCAGAGACTTAGCGTCTTGGGAATGTCTATATTTCTATCTAGGCGGTACAAATTTCGGGAATTTTCGGCTTTGTTTATGTGATATTTCCATATCTTGCATGTTTTACAATCATATTGCAAGTTTTCCGAGTTATGAACATTATTATGCAGTTTAAAGGTTTCTCACTGCTCGCACTCCTCATGCCCCAAATGTGTAAAAGAAATATTTTTGTTTTTCACAAGTTTACGATAGACTTCATATGAGCACTTTTTAAGCGGATAGGTCTCTGAATAATTTCTGTACATCATTTCGATTATAAGGCCCCTCGACAAATACTTACGATTGGACGCGTGTTCACGGCGATAATGTGAAATTGTGGGACTGAAACTTTCAATGTGTTCTTCAATTATATCAGTAGCTATTTTACTTTTACATTCCTTTTTTCCTCGTTTTCCTGACTGTGGTTGAAGGGAAGCATGAAATGCGCTCTGTTTTAACTCAAGGATTGTTATAATGAAATGTATTTTTCCTTTGATATTCGTCATTCCTGTTCGATTTTGAGGTCCTTCTTTTCATAGTACTACTATTATTACTACATTTCTCCTTCTTACACGGCGGGTATAGCATATGTTTGTTCCTAATTCTTCCATTCTAGACTCATCTTTTAAAATAATCGAATCTACTTACCCTGCATTGCTTCTTCTGTCTCATCATTTACTTCGATCTGTTCTTCGGTGTTATCAGAGTCTTCGTTTTCTAACTGTTGAAGTTTTTTAGTGCTACAATCACCTAGTTCTGTCATTTGTTGGTCTTCAAAACTTTGGTGAGTTGCAATTTATTCACAAAAAATAGGTTACACATAATAAATAGAAAATTTTTTTGAAAATTCTCACTTCCTACGGTTTCTTTCGGTTCGTTTGCTCTTTTTAGTTTCATCGTCAAATTCCATATTTTGATAATCATTAGCATTATTATTTTTGCCTAATTCTATTTGTGTGCCTTGAAACTGGCGATTCCCTACAAATAATTTGCAATATAGTTTGTTTTTATTTAATTAAAGTCACCTATTACCTTTTAAACTTTCTTCTGCTTCAAATTTTTTAATTTTTCCATTCTCATCATAAAATTCAATTATTTGATCATATTTTTCCTCTTGATTTATAATAGTATTATCACGGAAACTAGGACACCACCAACATTATTATAAAATGTTATTTTTTGATGTTCTTTGTCATCACTGGTTTGAAGGCAGAAACTTTTATCTAATTTAACAAAAGTACCTGACTGATACCTTAATTTTTTGGGGTAGCATCGTAGATGCTGAAGAAATTAACACATCTTCCCGTATAATTATTTTTGGAGGTGATTTGGCTGAACGTGATGTCTCTGATAGTTCTATTCCGTCTTGAGTAAAAATAGGCAAATTATCTATGGACTTCAGACCATGTATCTCTTCAACTAAATTGGCTAAGGAACTTGGCCTTTATGACTTTGATGTTGATAAAGGCTCGACCAAGAGACATTTTGCAAAGTTACAAGTTCAGGTGGATCCTTTTTATTGTTTATATTTTGTCGAAGACTAACCAATTTTCTCGCCCTGTTAGACATTTCATGAAATATACTGAAATAGAAATAAATTTCCTCAGAACCTTTCAATTTTCAACATTTTTTAAATTAGAATATCAAATAAGGTTTAAAATTGAAATTTGTATCTGTAAGATTCCATAAAAAACATATTTAAAAAAACACAAATTTTTATTAAAGAGTTTTAGTAGGTATGGTGGTGGTGTAAAGTTTTCTTTTTTGTTATTCGATATGTCGCGCACCTATCGATAACTATAGATATATCGATAAAACGCCCATCCTTATTTAAAACTCCCATTTCTAAAACGATTTTTCACAAAAACAATCCCAAATTTTGCCTTATGTGATTTATATATGTAGGTATCGCCTTTGTAAAAAACTCGGTAGCTCAGGTCCTTCGACAGTTATCTTGTAAAATATGAGTATTCAAATTAAAGAAGATCAAATAAAACTTACCTCTACAAAATATTTGGAATTACTGTAAAACAGTCCACAAACACCAGCACTCACTAATCAGTAATCACCAGAAAGAATTTTGTCTAGGACTAATGAATTTGTCTCAAAATGCGCCAATTTACTACGATAACACCGCCCCTTATGCTATTTCCTTATTAAAAACCTAATATATACACGTCGCGACAAGTAGGTGCGGGGCTTTTACTAAGTAACGTAACAGTTGCGGTGTTCTTTCTAGGCATAACCCCGATATTTTGTGGATGCGAGGAAGTTATTATTACGTTAAAGAAATATATTTTATGTGATATGCTGTTTTTTTTTTTCTATGTAAATGGATGGTTTAAGACCTATTTTACCCATCTCCTCCAATAACTCATTTTTCGATTTTTTGTCATATGCCGTGTTTTTTCTTAGGAGGGCAGTATAGCGAACGCGTCTCATAAAATAAACTTCGCTGAATATTAAAAATATTTTTTATAAAGTTTTTTTTTCTATTGTCAGCTATCACAGAAATAAAGAGGGGTCTCGCTTGCCAGACATACCCTGTATACACTCTTATTTTCCATCACTCTTGTATTTTAGCACCTAGAGGACTAAACCCTGCCATGTAAATTAACTTAATTACAATAAAATCGCAAATAAATATATAAAATAATATGAAATATTTAATTTCATTGGCTATGAAAAATAAAATACCAGAAAAGATTCCATTGCAAAAAAGATCCTATCAGCCAGTGCCAAAGTATAATATTTCCTAAGCAAAATTTTTCCAGCATTATTGTTCCGAATTTGTTGGATAACTCCCAAGGTCTTAGCTTTACGTAGAATAGCCTAGAATGGACATACGCAAACTATTTATGCCTATTAAAAAACTGGCAACGAATGTCATCTCTTAGAGCAGAAAAACTGAGCTGAACAGTCGTCAGATACCTGAATCTGCCGAACTGAATCTCATCCTTTTGTACCAACATAATATTAGGTATTATTATAATATTTCGTAAATTTTAAAAATGTGCAAATAAAGGCCTTTATTATTACTGTTATAAAAGTAATTATAACGAATAAATGTTACTCAATACATATTTGAGTATTCTCATATTTAAATTTTGGAATTTTTTAGGAGTATAAGAAAATGTTACACAAAAACATATAAATTTGGTTAATATTAGGATGTTTTATATACCTGACAAAAACGAAAAAAGCCATGCAATGATGCTTGTGGAAACCGACTCCGCGAAGCCTCTACCAATGGTGCTTCATAATCTATCACTATAGTACCATTAATGCAGTTGGAGAAAGTTTCCAGGATGTATTGAAAAACTGCTTTCGTTCTTCTATCCATAAAAACATGGATAATAGGAAATGCCTACAGTAATAGTATTCATAATAAAAATATTGAACTGGTATTAACGCCAATTATCAACAAAAATTTGATATAACAGTATACTGGCAAAACCAGAAAATCTAGTCGATCAACCTAAAAGTACTGTAAAAAAAACATGTGAAAAGTATGGGACTACTAAATTTGGTCTTTCTAACTGCTAATTGTTTTGTTATAAGAAATAAATAAATTGGCCTTTAGTTTGCTTCTACTATTATGGTAACAATGTACGCAGCTAAATAAAATTCTTATTTGTTCTTATTTTTCATTATCTTTGAGGTTAATATATACTGAGAAAATGCGGTTTATTCACACATTTTTCTGAAAAAAAAAGGAGTGTCTTTGCATTCGACATCTGGATGCAATAGCCTTTATTGCAGACCAAGCAGCCCGATAAAATATAACTGCTATTGTATCTACTTGAGAGTTATATTAGCAAGCACTTTCTAAATTAAAGCCGGAGAGAAAAATAAATTTATAAAGAATATTTTTTTAAAGAATTATCTTTCTGTTGGGTAAACTGCGATCATCGAGAAAACACTGCATGCGACTTGTAAAAAGTGTTCTTATAACTATTACTTTTCAGTGGATCAAACTATATAGACAAGAAAACCATTTTCTTTAGATAATAACTAGATAATAGAAAAAAAACTTACATGGTCCATGCATGGTGCAAATATTGTTAGTATCTGCATGAAATGGGGTCCTTTAGGGACTGATTTGAAGGTACCGTCTATAAATGTTTCCTGAGAATTCCTGTAAAAATTTGACACAAACTCCGGGTTGGCAAAAATAACTGCACGATGTTTTCCATTCATTACGATACCTGAAAAAAAGAACAAGTTTGACACCTGGTATGTCGGGCAACTCACCTGATTGAAGCGTTCGTCTTAGTTGATCCACATTCTCAGGGATATTTGGGGTATTCGACCTTCTCCACCTCATCATACTAGTTCTAATGCTGTTGTATGGTACCATAACAGCTCCATCTACATTCCATACAATATAAACTATACCATACATTATTTGAAGCAATTTGCCACTTTAGGTTTCTTGGTGTTGAGGTTGAGATAAATCATAGCTTTTCACATATAGAAATGTTATTTTAATTTTTATCAGTTTTTCTTCTGGTTAAAAGGCCTAGTTGTTTGTGTTCAGGTGTCTATCAGGTGCTATCGTTCAGTCCCTATAAATGTGACTGTCATTCCTACGAAGGCCCTTGAATGAGATAAAACTTTTAAGTACATAAAAATATATCACTTTCTATAATACCCCGTTTTTAGCCCCATTTAGGTGAACTCAGTTTTAGTGAAAGAACTTTGAATTTGAGTTAATATAAAGTTTTAGTCATATTTTTGGATGTATATTACCGATTAGGGTACTATTTTTAACTAGCAGATAGAACTGGCAAAAATAAGAAAAATGTTAATTTAAACATACATAGTTCAATGACGTCTTCGTTTTTGAGATACAGGATGTTAAAGTAAAAATTTTATTTTTTCTTTCTATGGATATCTCAAGATTTGTGAAGATAAGTATTTAAAATCTAAATGCACAGTAAAATAACCTTTAGAATACTCACAAAATAACCTTGCTAGGGGTCACAATCCCTTTTAATTCACTAATCTTTCTATGTAAAGATACTGAGCTAAGCTTAGTAACTATTGTGGACTCTTGGCTTGATTTAGTTTTTTTTTGTCCTGTATATCTTCATACTATTTCACCCTATGTACAACATTTTTTAGAACAATAATAAGAAAAATAATATGGAACAAATTAATTTAATATATGTATGATTATCTTAACCGTTCATCAAATTTACAACACTAACAGTTTTCAGGTTTTCACATATCAATAAATGAAAAACAAAATCACCGAAAAGGTAAGAAAATTGAAAATTCCTCATCTAAACCAATAAAATAAAAAAAAACATTTTGCACCAAGCAACTCCTACATTCAATTTTTTTTTTAATTCTTACAGTCTTCTGGGTAAAAATTAAGTCCTCGATTAAGTCTTAAACAATTGGTAAATACAGAATGGTTAATATCATATTAATACCATTAAAAAATATTTAAAAAAAAACTATGTTTTTTGCTTAAATTAAATTATAAAAAAAGTGGGTTAGAAAAGTACACCTTTTGTTCTAAAAACGGCTGTAAGTAAATCTTAGTATAACTGTTTTAATGAAACAGTTTCAATGTTTATGCATCAGAATAAAATTACATTTTAAGATAATTAAGAAGCTTTATCTCACAGCTAAGTTCTTATAAATATTTTTAAGATTGCCTCTTTCATTAATACACGCCTCACTAGCAGACCTCTCAGACTATACTGTGAATTACAAATTATATAAATACCTAAATCATAAATATTATTAAATAATTTGTTAGGCAAACATAGGTATAGGTCAATGCCCCAACAGACATTTTCTCAATAAGTAAAAAATATAATTACCCTTAACGTGTCCTAAGAATATTAATATAGAATTTAGTATTTGTTAAGCAGGTTAAACCTAGTATGTTTTAAGAAGGTATATTACTGTAAAACTCACAATAAAATAAGGCTGCTGCCTAATATATCTTCTAAATTAGCTCATTTCGCACTATTGATGATTTTGAAAAAACCATCCTGTAAAGGAAAAAAGTGGCAATGAAGCTGTGTAATGTATTTTGCTCTGCTAAATAAAAAGAACTTTCCAAAATCTCGGTGAATGTAAGTAAAATGTATTTTGTCTTTCAACTCATAAGTATCTCCCGATTGCACACTTTTGCACCAAATTAATGAACTATATAGCCTTTAAGGTTATTAACATTGCTGTGATAAAGCATTCAACACCCTGTTCGCTCTGTAAGTTCGAGATATTACAATATTTCACATCTTTAAAAACTATCTGTTAGGAATTTGCCTCAAATTTAATGGATTAACATGAGTTTTTTTGTTGGTTGCCCCAACTGACAAACTTAAAGATGGGCCCATGTTTGTTATTGTAACTATATTAAAATAAAATAAACACGAGTTAAAGTATCAACTTCCAATAATCACTTTTTAAAAAAAAACTTTTTATTTCAAAAATTACAAGTTTTGATATTAATATTAACAATAAGAAATTATTCAACTGACTAACTCTAGAGAGACAATACATTATACTATATGGTTATAAAAATGCAAGGTAAACTTTATTATTGTCCATTCAGCCGTTGTTGACCAGGTAACTCCTCCCTCCATAGGATTCAACTTCCAAAATTTATCGGGGAAGTTGAATTTCAATATCTTCTGCACCAGCGTTCTTCTTACATCTGGATTTCGGAAGTTTTGGTACCATTTTTCTGTATACTAGGCATGGGCAGCAAATGGTGATTAGGACATATATGATTATGGTCCCTACACTTGGAAGTCTTCTTATTTCACCAAGGATTAGATGGGGTTGATTTTCTTCAATTTCCCTTTTTAGAAGATGAAGTTCATCCAACTTTAAGTCATTTAAATGAGGACTTAAATTTAAAGTAGGCAGGAACATGCTTGTTGTTTCGAGATCGGGAAACAGGATAGGCTGTTGAGTAGACTTCATTATTCTTTTTCATTCACTATCACAACTGAATTCAGAGAGATTTGGCATCCAGTTGGAATTTGACACAGGTAAGTACCTATTATATTTTGGACTTCTTCTTGGCTTTCGCATTTAAGCTTTACTACTCGTTTGGCGGGAAGGACCAATATCCATTTATCGGTTTGACCAAGCTGATTGATTATCGGTTCGGTTAATTTAACTTCAGTTTGCTCACATACTGAGGTGTTCTTGTCAGAGGTCAATAGTTTTATTACGCAAGGAGTATCTTCTTGAATTTTCTTTAGGTTTTCTTTCTTGCAAATATACGTCTCCGGAAGGATTTCTTGACCAGGAACGTACAGGATCAATGGTTTCGATTTGCGTGGGACGTGAAAAGGTGTCACCCAATTTCTGTCTTGTATGTTTTTTAATATATATTTTTTGTTCAGGTGCAAACAAAGTAGGTTTGTTACGATTTTCGTTTATTTCATGGATAATGGTTTCATTTTATTGATCAGTTGTTCATTGATTTTTGAATATAAGAGTTTGGTTTTGTCTTTGTGTTCTGTAACATAGTCTATTAATAGCATTTGGTCTAAATTTAATCATTTGTACTTATATGTCCATTAATTATGTCAATTGGCTTAAAATTTGTTACCGAGTGTATGGTATGGTTATAGGCCAAAATTGCATATTTCATTTTATGGGTTATTGGTGTTTTTAGGAATCCTTGAGTATTTAATAATCTTATACGCTCGGACAAAGTAGAATGGAGCCTTTCAATATTGCCATTTGTGGGTGATTTGGTGAGCAAAAGTGAATTTTTATTTTATGTAATTGTAGTAATTCTGTGACAATGGTGTTCTTAAATTCTGTGCCATTGTCTCCGACGATTTTTGTTCGAATTCCATGGTGTGAAAAGAAAGATTATCTGAAATTTCTGATGCGGACATTGACTGCAAATGGTACGTACGTATTTTGAGAAACTGTCAATGATTGTTAGGAATTTTTCTTTGTCTAGTGTATATGTATCTAAATGAATAATATCAAAAGGTTTGGTCGCTGTCTTTACTTCTTTGACATATCTCACATTCGTTTATGTATGTTTGTATTGAGACCCTTAAATTTGGCCAGTAGTATTTGTTCTTGATGCGCTTTTCTACTTCGTCTATACCTCTGTGATTCGTCTTACTTTCATGGTAATTTTGTATTATTTCGGGTATGTCCTTTTTGTCTACAACATCTACTAATTTTATTAGACAAAATCTAAAAGATGGCCATTTAAAATTTTTTCTTAACACTTCACAAAAAGGCTCATGGGTTTTCGAAATAGAGTGAATAAAATTTTTCTGGGACAATATATTCTTGCACGAAATCAAGAATGTCGTTTTCGAAGTTATTTTCTGAAAGGTGTACTAATAGTCTTCGTTTCTTTTCAAATAATATAATTCTTCTTGTTTTCGCCGGTGAATGTAAAACTTGAGATATTATGACCTGACTAGCGCCATAATTGACAGCTGATTCCATTATAGGTACTCCTACTATCGGATCTTGTTCGTTGTTTGTATGAACTGTGTTGTTATCATCCTCGGCATCAGCTGTTTCTGGACATTGTTCTAGGTCAGGTTGAACGGCAATTGACGCCTGATCTAGATTTTCTTTGTTGTCGTTACTAGGTCCGGCCTTTTCAGCTTCTAGTTGTTTGTTTAATTCTTCCATATAGGAGGCGATGTTCTCAAATCCATCTGTTTCTTTCGTGTGTAATTCTATGCGACTTAAGGCGTCGGCGTTCGTATTTAGTTTTCCTTTTTTATAAGTTATTTTGTAATCAAACTCTGCTAATTTGACCCTCCAACGTACTAATTTGGAGCTTGCATCTTTTAGATTGAAAAGCCACTGTAGTAGTTTGTGGTCACTAATAATATTAAATTTTCTGCCAAACAAATATGGGCTGAAATATTTGGTAGCCCACACTAAACAGAGACATTCTTTTTCTATCGTGGAGTAGTTTTGTTCAGAATCGTTCAGTGTTCGCGACGCATAACCTATTGGCAAATCTTGACCTATGATACCCTGGGACAATACTGCACCTAGTGCCACATTGCTTGCATCACAAGTCAAGTTGAATGGTTTTGAAAAATCCGGATATTGTAGGATGGGTTCGTTTACCAATAGATTTTTACATATTTCGAAACAATCGATAAACTCTTGATTGTGTTCGATCTTGGCCCCTTTTTTTCAAACATTTTGTCAGTGGTTTGGTTAATTTAGCGAAGTTGTTTATAAAGCGCCGATAATAGCCTAAGAAATCCTTTTACTTGTTTTGTAGTTTTAGGCAAAGGACAATTTTTAATGGCTTTTATTTTGTCTGGGTTAGGTCGTACACCATCAGGTGTTACAACATGACCCAAATAAGCCACTTCACGACGTAGAAATTCGCTCTTGTCTAGTTGTATTTTAAAATTTGACTCGCGTAATCTCTTAAACACTGACCTAAGACGTTCTATATGCTCTTGTAATGCCTTCGAAAATACGATAATGTCGTCAAGGTAGACCAGACATTTTTCGTTTTGAATGCCCCGGAGTATATTATCCATTACTCTTTGAAATGTTGCTGGGGCGTTTTTTAGCCCGAATGGCATGCGAGTGTATTCAAAATGGCCATTCTAAGTGTTAAAAGCGATTTTTGGTATGTCTTTCTCATCCATTTCTATCTGGTGAAAACCGCTGGCGAGATCTAGCGTCGTAAAATACTGACATTTACCTAGTTTGTCAAGCAGATCTGTAATATTTGGTAGGGGATATTTATCATCAATACTTTTCTTATTCAGCCTACGAAAATCCACAACTACCCGCCATTTTTGTTTTCCAGACGCGTCAGCCTTTTTAGGGACCACCCATATGGGTGAGGACCAAGGTGAGCTGCTTGGGCGTATTATATTTTGATCGAGCATCTTTTTTATCTGCATTTCTACTTCTTGCTTGTGTATAAATGGATATCTGTATGTTTTTGTATATACAGGCTGTTCATCTGTTGTTCTAATCGAATATTTGATTTTGCTGGTAAAAGTTAGAGGCATATTTTCATAATAAAAGATATCAGAGTATTCCCTACATAATTTTAAAATTTGTCCTTTCTCTTCAGTATTGAGATGGTCTGTACGGATTTTGGATGAGGCAAAAATGTTTAGATTTGGGGTATCTTCAAAATTATGACAATCAATATTTTCGAATATTTTAGGATCAAATTTTTCCACGACAAATGGTTCCGAAATATCTAGGGTCACTGGTTGACAGGTATTATTAAGAATAGTGGTCAATGCATAACCATTTTTCGCAATAGTTACACAATTTGGAATTTCGCAATTATGTAACCTTTGATATGGGACTATTATTTCGCCGTTTAAAATGTTGGTTTTAATTTTCACAACTTGCTCGGCACGTGGGGACAGAGTAATATTATTTATTTGCACTCGAGTTTTGTGGAATTGTAATTTTATCTTATTACACGGAGTTACAAGAGATCCGGTGTCATAGTTTATGTTAGCTTGTAATTCTTTGAGATTATCAAGGCCTAGAAGCCCATCGAAAACGTTATGAAATTTAAATAAATAAAATTTGAGATGTTTATGTTTAGGTAGTTTAAATATAGAGGATGCTGGGATTTTAACACTATGTTCATGCGCCGATTTAAATTGTGTTCTGGAAATATAATGTATGAAAGTTCGCGTGAATTAGTGTTATTAAAGGATATTATTTGAGGTGCTATATTTCTGGGTTGTTCGACGTGTCTTCTTGAAAATTTGTGGCACTGCCCGAGGCGCAGTTTTCTTATTCAAAAGAGTCGTTGCACTGGCCTTGACACTGTTCGTCATACGTTTGCGTGTCATTGCTTTGTTGCTGGTCGTCAGAATAGCCGTAATTATTTTCAAAATCAGCATAATATTGGCTATTTTGTTCTCGAGTATCGGTATTATACAATTCTTCCGATATAAAATTGCGTGGTTGGTTGCTAGTAAAATAATTATTATTATACTGTTGACCTGGTGTGGGTTTAGACATATTTGTGTTCCTTGTTGATATACTCATTGGTGTAGGTTTTGGCAAGGGTTTATTTTGGTTTGGCCTAAAGACATTACTTGTATGTGGGGTTTTGAATACCTGTGAATTGGTGGGAAATCTTTGCGGTCTCATGTTAAAATTTGGTTTTATTGGGATAGGTCCTGTTGGAAATGTTGGTTTTGTTTGGAATTGATTGTGTGGTGTATGTGCATTAAAACTATTTATTGGTTGACTGAAAAATTGATTCGAATTTGTTGGCCTAAAATGTGGTATAGGTTGCCTTAAATTAGGTGTCTTTGATACATTTTGGAAATAGTGAATATTATATTCATTAGTTACAAATTATAATGCATCGGATAGGTCCTTAGGACGCATGCAACGTATCGTTGTACCTAGTGGCTCTTTAAGCCCAGATAAAAATGTTTTTAATGCTAGGTTATTATAAAGATTTCTTTTGAGATCTTTTGCAGTTCGTTCTGTTTCGTGTATATCGATATAGGAGCAAAGTAAATTTAGTGCTGTCTTAACATGACTAAATCTCTATTAAGACACGCCTCGTCACGTTGGTCCGCAAAATGTCTACTTAAGGTTGCTTTTAGTTGATCCCAAGTTGAAACATTTTGGGTGCCTAAAATGAATTTCGCATTTCCGGAAAATTAACCAATAATACAATTAATTAAGTAAATATTCTGAAAATCATTTGGTTCATTTGTTTTATAAAATGCGTCAATAATGCTTTGGCATACCGATAAATATCTATTCAAGTCATTTGGATTACCTTCAAATAGTGGTATGCAGTTAAGATATTAGGGTTTAAATTGCGCCATTGTTAAATTACTATTATCAGAGAAATTTGATATGTTAATATTTCTGTTATTTAAAAGTGTACCTGTGGTACTTGCAGTACTATTTAAAATTTTCTAAACTAATTACTTCTGTTAATTGAGAAGCAGAGTCAGCTGAAGGTTCTATTTGCAAAATGGAGAAGATTCGATAATTTATTAATAATATCGTTAACATATATATCAATTGCCCTTACACATATAAAGCGACGATCTTAAACATCTTCTATAAGGTCAAACTTCTTAGTTGGCGATTTTTGTCCTCCCAAAATGGTCTGTCCTTGCGAAAATTGGGCAAAGTGGGTCCAATCTCCTTTTACTCCAACACTAACGTAAGTTGTTTTTCGGTTAGTTCGATATCGACTACTCCGATAGTCAATCGATCACGCCGATAGAGTCAATCGATCAGCCGATAAAATCTGCACGACTGCGCCAGTTAAAGTATCAACTTCCGACAATCACTTTTTAAAAAAAAACTTTTTATTTCAAAAATTACAAGTTTTAATATTAATGTTAACAAAAATTATTCAACTGACTAACTCTAGAGAGATAATACATTATACTATATGGTTATAAAAATGCAAGGTAAACTTTATTATTGTGCATTCAGCGGTTGTTGACCAGGTAACTCATGAGGGACATATCACTGAAAAATCTTATTCTAGAAATAAACAGAACAAGTTCAAGAAGTTCACAGAATTCTTTACTAAAACTAACTTAATTTAAGGTACACCAGTAATCAGCCCCTCGAATAAGCGAAGGAACATATTAAAATTTGGGTCAGTTCACATAAAATAGTACTGTAATGGATTTACCTGAAATTATGCAAAGTGTGATTGATTAGGTACAAATATCTATCCTGAGATATAACATTTCGTCTTCTAGGATCCATTTTTAAAATATCTAGGTACCCCACTGAAATGAACAAAATATAAACACTGCAAATATACAACTCAAATATGACCTGAAACTAGAGAAAATAATTATAATTATTTGCAAAATACACTATATGAGCACAAAAACAAGAAATAATGAGACGTTACAACGTCTGTTTAATTCTATATTTGTAATTTTATAATACTCTTCAATGTTACTCGTCAGAATATAATATGAATAACAAACCGCCAACAGCGAAACAAACGCTGTAACTGCTCATTCGGTCTTTCATCGGGTTCACTCGGGCGGGTTTCGGATAACCGAAATAGAATAAGTAAGGAACAGTAACGTCAGTGAGCCAAATCCTTTTGAAATATTGAGATCAAGAGCCCACCGGCCGGGACCTGTGCCAGGCTTTGCCGCCTCCCGCTATTTATACAAGAGGACGTTCAAAAAGTATTAATGCCGTGTGCGTCCTGCGAATAATAATCAGGTTGATAATGGATTAGTATTTTATTTTGAGGATAAGCTTATTTTTATTTATTATATTATTAATTTATATCTTTCTAACTCTGAAATGGGCAACCTAAAATTCGCTATATTAAGATATAGTCCATAGAGCTACAGTTCTACTAATAAATTATGTATTATTGAACATTTCTGTACGAAACATAACTAAGGTTAGAATTTACAATTTTTTCCTACGTCACCATTGCTTGTATACGTAGGTATATTGTAAATCTAAGAAACGGAAAAAAAATATATATATATATATATATATATATATATATATATATATATATATATATATATATATATATATATATATATATATATATATATATATATATATATATATATATATATATATATATATATATATATATATATATATATATATATATATATATATATATATATATTATTAGACCGTGTTATTAGTAATTTACGTCAGAAATTTCGGGAAAGCGGTCTGTGACTATTCAAACTCTAATTGTTTTAGATCTCAATATTTCGTCAAATGTTTATTGACTTCATCAGGAGACAACTAGAAACAATAAATTTATCTTAATTAACACACCATAGAAGAAAATATATAAAAATATACAGTCACATTACTCATTAAAATATACTTACAACGTAAGAGTTAGTCGAACATATTACAAAACAAGGATGATAAAAGCAACATTCTGTGCATTAAGGACAACTATTTTCACACTTAACATGTATTATTACAAATATAAAACGATCTGTGCATTCAACAATGTTTTGAACCATAATGGAATAAGCCTAACAACACAAAAAAAAAACAAAACCGATAAATTGATATCAGTGGTTCTTATACTTTCATAAAACATAAAATAGTGAATTTTAAACTTAATATATGTATATAGGATGTTACTTATTGATCGTCACATTTGGTTTAAAATATTGCAGTAAATATTGCTTAATTTATTTGTGTCCAATTTTGAATTAATTGCATTTTTATTCTTATTGATATGGCACATTTCAAGAAACAATCTATTTCTATAACTGTCATGGTGTTCTAGTATCTTAACATTACTATAATTAAATTTATGACCCGTTTTCAAGTGATGCTGTACCGGGGCCGGTCGGTCGCCATGCTTGTGGCATTTGTTTTATAAACATAAATAATTTTGACAGTTGTCTAATTAATTCATTTTATTTGGATTTTTTGTAACGAAAAATGTTTCATTATACGAATTCCGAGTTAGCAGACATGCATTACATGTATGGCCTAGCTGACGGTAACGCACTACAAGCGAAATGTTCCGGATGCCAGAACATTTTCAAAACTTCATAGAAGGTTGTGCGAAAAAGGAAGTTTTGATCAAGACAATCACCTAAAAGGAGTACAACGTACTGCAAGAATTCCAGAAATTGAGGATGCGGTTTTGAACGCAATTGAGGAAGATCCCGGATTAAGCACTAGAAAAATTGCGAATAATTTGAATATCACTCATGTTCTTGTGTGGCGAGTACTTCACCACTTTCTATTGTATCCCTACCATATTCAACGGGTTCAAGCTCTACTTCCCCATGACTTTCCATTACGGATGAACTTTTGTCAATGGTTTCTTCAGAAGGTGCATGAAAATCCCTTGTTTGACAACGAAATTTTATTCACCGATGAAGCCAATTTTTCCAGAAATGCCATTCAAAACTTCCACAACAATCATTTTTGGGCGGAAGAAAACCCACATGCTATATCAGAGTCTCGCCACCAGGAACAGTTTTCCGTTAATGTGTGGGCTGGAATATGCGGTGACTATTTGATTGGCCCGTATTTTCTTCATGAGAGGTTGAATGGGCAAAATTACAGAAAGTTCCTTGAAGAAGAATTACCAGCTTTGATGGAGGATGTTCCTATTTTAGTAAGAAATCGTCTATGGTTTATGCACGACGGGGCGCCAGCGCATTTTAGTGCACTGGCGCGCGAATATCTGAACCAAATCTATAACAATCGGTGGATAGCTCGTGGAGGACCACAAGCATGGCCACCCAGGTCCCCGGACCTTAATAGTTTGGATTATTTCTTGTGGGGTCATCTAAAAACATTGGTCTACAGCACACCTATTCACACTGTAGAAGAGCTGAGGAATCGCATAATAGTTTGTTGCGAAACTATTCGAAATACACCCGACATTTTCCAAAGAGTTCGTGAGTCCATGAGAAAGAGAGCAGATGCATTTATGCTGGAGGTGGACATTTCCAACATCTCATTTAATTTATTTTGCTTTACTTCTAACTTAATTTTCTCTTTAATTTAATTTCAAAGTAAAATAAATGTGTTGTACACCAGAAAATGCGTTTTGATGAGTACATGGAAAGTGTGTAACAAATTTCTCAAAAATACCTTATTAATTTGTATCATAAACATTAATTTAAACAAAGATAATCTGAGCTTGCAGATTGTTTACTCCGAAGCTTTTGACTTTGCAGTAAAATCTATTTTATTTTTTTAAGCGGAAACTATGCATCTGACGAAAAAATACCAAGAGAGCAAATTTGTTCAGAAATGAATGAAGATTTCAAAAATAATTTTTATTTCAAGAAAAACCAGTGGCGTACTATTTTTTTCCCAAAAAATATGCAAAGCAAAACCCGCATGGACGGCACTGGTCAGAATAATTGAATTCTTGATGCATCAAAAAATGCGTATTAATTCCTAAAATACATGACCCAAATTTCATAAAGATATCTACAGTAGTGACAAACTTATTGTAAAAAAAGTATTTATTTTTTAAAACTTTGACACCCTGTATCTCAAAAGTTTAGGCGTTTAGGACATACGTTCAAATGAACTTTTTTTCCTAAAATGAGCCCAAGAATCACCATCATTATTATTAGAATGTTATTCTGAAACACACTGTATATATGTGTGTATATATATATATATATATATATATATATATATATATATATATATATATATATATATATATATATATATATATATATATATATATATATATATATATATATATATATATATATATATATATATATATATATATATATATATATATATATATATATATATATATATATATATATATATATGTATATATATATATATATATATATATATATATATATGTATATATATATATATATATATATATATATATATATATAGATATATATTCCGTCATTAAGAAGCCTAAAAAGGGGTATCTCACATCTACTATCAAGCCCGTTGAGTTTTAAGAAGCCCGAAATCGGGCTTCCTAAATAACGTTAGAAGAAATTTCTATTTAAGATTAGGAATTTGCCAAGACGTTCGCGGCGAGCATATTCAACAGTTCCTAAATTAACTTTTTACTTTTGTTTATACATTATGAAGAAATAAATAATTTTATTTTTTTAATCTTAATTTTTGCAATAAATTTGAAAACACTTAATATTGCCGAAATAGTTGAAGATAGGTATAGGACATTGAACATAAAATATGTTTAGAATCTCCTAAAGAATCCAAAAATTAAATAATATCCGGGGTGTTGCATTTGAAATAAGAAAGTTGGCATTGACCACTGTTACAGGACACACCCTGTATAAAAAGTTTTTATTGGAGAAAATGAGCAACTAAAAATACCAATCGACGGGTCCAAGCGTTTTTCCGAACACGCCCCCATTTATTTATTATCGAATTTATTCCATTTGGCTGATACACACTGTATATATATATATATGTATATATATATATATATATATATATATATATATATATATATATATATATATATATATATATATATATATATATATATATATATATATATATATATATATATATATATATATATATATATATATATATATATATATATATATATATATATATATATATATATATATATATATATATATATATATATATATATATATATATATATATATATATATATATATATATATATATATATATATATATATATATATATATATATATATATATATATATATATATATATATATATATATATATATATATATATATATATATATATATATATATATATATATATATATATATATATATATATATATATATATATATATATATATATATATATATATATATATATATATATATATAGCGGCCCGGTATAAAGTGAAATAATAGAAAAGTTTAATTGGAACATAAAATTCATTTATTCAAACAAAAAAATATTATATTACTTGCTAGCTATTTTAAAACTTAATCCAAAACATTTGGATAAACAATATTTTTTGTTTTTCCATTTTGAGCATGAATAAACAAACGGTTGGGGGTACCGACTCTGGAACAGGCAACGTAAAGTTGGCCATGTGAAAAACATGATTCCTCCAAATTCACACCACAAACGTCAAGTGTTTGCCCTTGGGCCTTGTTGATGGACATCGCAAATGATAAACGCACAGGATATTGTAATCGTTTGAACTCAAATGGCATATCAGTTGGAATCATAGGGATACGCGGTATCAAACAAACTTCTCCTTTTGATTTACCAGTTAAGATCGTGGCTTCAATCAAATTTGGCAATAACTTTTTCACTGCCAATCTGGTGCCATTACACAGTTTTGGTGGATTAATATTTCGCAATAATATAATCAAAGAACCAACTTTCAGATTCAAGCAATGTGGTGGCATACCAGCCGGTTCCAATGAATTTAAAAATGCAATTGGATAATTTACTGCCTCATCTTGATTCATAACAATGTCAATTGATTTATATGTCGTGACTACACCTGGCAGTTTCGCTTGAATTTGAAAATTAATGGTATTGATATGAATGTTCTTCGGTGCTAAAATGGCGCGTTCTCTCAACCAATCATGATTTCTGTAATTCTGAAGAATATTCGGAAAAACACATTCAATTAATTCATCTATCGATTGCACAATTGTACAAAAATTGTTCGGTAGAGCGATCAATCCGTTGGTACTGTCGATTTGTATTTTGCCATCACCAATTTCTAACAATTGTTTTGAAAACTCATGGGCAGCTGGATCATTTTGTAGGTGAATACGCATATTAATGTTCAGTGTCAATTTTTGTACATATCTCCAAAGAACTGATGACTTCAAACAGGCATTTATTTCATCAGCAGGAGTTGATCGAGGAATGACAGGCAATGTTTGACGAAAATCCCCTGGCAGTAATATCAAAGCACCACCAAAAAGCTCTTGATTACCACGTAAATCTTGCATTGTTCGATTAACTGCTTCTAGTGATTTTTTATTTGCCATTGTACACTCATCCCATAAAATAATTGACGTTAATCGCAGAACTTTTGCCATAGCAGAATTTCTCGAAATATTGCAAGTTGGAGTTTCAATGACCTGTACATTCAATGGCAATTTTAATGCAGAGTGTGCGGTCCAACCACCTTCTAATAATGTGGCAGCAATTCCCGAAGATGCAAGTGCCAATGCAATTTTCTGTTCCGATCGAATAGTCGCTAAAATCAATGATATAACGAATGTTTTGCCTGTACCACCAGGTGCATCCAAGAAATATAATCCACCTGCATTATTGGAAACGGCTTGCATGATTGTGTCATATACATGTTTTTGCTGAATATTCAATTTGGTTATATTCGATTGTACAAATAAACGCAAATCATTAGAATTGAATTCCTGCTCACGTTGCAATTCACGATCAAACAGATCATGCATCTCACGATTTGGTGTGGTCATACCCAATTGTACTAATGCTTTATTTGCAATCGTTAGACACATATCTTCAATCTTTATCAAAGCTTCGTTGTACATTTCCCAAGTAATCAACAAATCAGGATTTCTTGTATGATGACGCATACGAATTAAAATATCTTCTGCCATATAATGTTTGTATTTGTTCCCTAATTCAAGTGGATTAGATGGCATACATGTTGATAATATAATGGCAAATAGCATTCGTATTTGTTGTGGATGAGCTGAAGTAGATGAATCATGAAGTGTTGAATCCCAATGTGCATCATCCTCCAACAAATGCAAGAGTTGACATGCTTCACGATATGTTTGACACAAATGACCGTTGACTGTTCTCAATTCTTGAAATGATTTTGGACCATTGACGTTAACTAATAACAATCGCAAATAAAAACACTCAGCATTGTTTGGATGTACTGTATATATTCTCCCAATTGTATCTGTTTGGAAAATGCCTGGATGCCCATCGACTGCTGTTCCTTGTTTACGTCTTTGAAATTTTCTCGAAGACACATTCCATGTGTAATACCGAGGCACTTCAGAATATAACAAATTTATCGCAAATGTATCAGTTTCGCATAATTTGAAAAAAGCGGTCAACGTAGTCGCTGGTGGTTGTGCTGCTCTTTCCAATACATTTGCTTCATTAAAATAAACACGTTGGCCATTCTCAAGATGCACAGCCAAGTGAACAACCACAGGATGTCTTTCGTGCATTGGAAACGACAAAATCCTCCAGACAGCTTCATTACTACTAATGTAGCGCCCCATTTGATACTGAGTAATTTCATCATTTCTATTATCACCAGCAACACCGAAAACAGCCATATCGCTCCCTTTATTTACATACTTGCAAATATATTTAATGGATTTGACTGAATTACAATACTCCACATTTATATGAGCATTGAATATTTTTGATAATAATGGACAATACGGAACCACCCAACGATTATCAACTTCAACGTCCTGGTTACGCATTCTAATGGTTGCCGTTTTGCCATTATCATTAGGTGATCTACGTCGATACAACGGATATCCGTCATTGCCCGTTATTGTGTCTGAAGTCAATTGCCTTGGGTATCGTTTCGAACACTTTCCATCAATCATACATGGCGAATTCATATTTAGTTCACCGCACGGACCATGTATCATGTTTTTAACGACAACGTGAAATAACTCAGGATCAACAGTTTGATCAGGAATTTCGGCTGATATAACGTTATCGATTTGATCCGGAGTTATTTTATGTACCAGCCAAATTAATATATGTGCGTGCGGCAATCCCCTTTTTTGCCATTCGATGGAGTACATATGGCAACGCACCTCTCCAAATACACATAATTTCACAAATAAATCCATGAGTGCTTTCAATTTTTGCCGAAAAACACGGGCTGTAATGTCATGACGATCAGTTGTCGACTGTCCTTCAAATAAATTGTTTTTGATGTCGTCCCACTGCGGATTACATGTAAATGTAATGAACAGATCCGGTCGACCGTATTTTCGTACATAAGACATTGCGTCTTGTGCATATTCGTTCATATGCCGTGGGCTACCAATATACGAAGATGGCAATATAGTTAAACGTCCGATGTCATTAACATTAGCATCATTCGCTATCGCATCTTGCAAATGAATATATTCTTCGGATCTTAATTTTGCTTGGTTGAAACGAATAAAATTAAGACGTTCAGTTTCTATTTTGGCATACACATCAACGATATACTGATGATATAGTTTCCCACATCTCAAGATATAATTTTGTTCTTGTGGACGAACCATCAATCGATACGAATAAAAATTCATGGCACTAACCTTTTTCTGTAAATGTAGACCTAAAAATAAGAGCATAATGTGACTTTAGAAAATTATACAAATGAAATGTCAACACACTGAAAATAGGTCAATTATTTACCTGTTCGTGGATCAATCATTGGTATATTGATATGGTAGCCATCGTCACCTTTCCAATGCAATATTGGGTATTGTAATGCATCGTAACTACGATGAAGTTCCGAAACACGTTGCAATTGCTCATTTCTGCGATGAAGTACAATATCACGGGATTGAAACTGATCACCAACAATTACAATTGCAACCTCATCAATTGTCGGTGCATTAAATCGCCTTGCATGCTCTCCAAAAGGTGTTATATCAGCCCTTATTACGATTTTGTGATTATCAGATGGCATACGATCGAGAGCAATTTTGAACAATTGAATTAATGCGTTATGCTGATGGAAAAACCTTTGTAGCTCACGAATAACTTCTCGTCTCGTATTCGAAACAATTGCACAACGTTGATCCAATTCACGATTTTCATCACCAATAAAATAAATTTGCAAAAATTGATGATCAGCGTTAGGGTATGGCAATAACGAACCAGCTTGATGATAAATCTGGCCCTGAATCTGAAACATGTATGCAATTTTTAAAACTATCGGCTATGGGACAATCCTGTTGAAGTATTTACCTTAAACGTCGGCATAAAATTATCTGTAATAATTTTAGTAGCCCCAAAAGAAGTAATTTGAAATGCCGAATTGTATTGTTGAATGTGACTCAAAAAGTGCTTCGACGTTTGAGATGTCCCAAAAATAAATGAATACAATGGTTCGGGTGGAGTTTCTAATGCTGGCAATCTCACTTTGCCATTAGCACAACACATGCCGGGCGTTTCACCTGGAAAGTTAGCCGCATCACAATGTGGACATATTGCGTCCATCATTCCAATGTATCCGTACATACTATAATCAATCTGACTGTTGTAATTAAAAGCAGCACGCATCATTTCAGCCAAAACAGCACGACGTATTCGTGATCGCCGTGCAAGATTCCGTACAGGCACAGGGTCAACAGATCTATTTCGTGCATTACGTTCACGCTGTGATGCATTAGCTTGTGCGCGTTCATCTGCAGTCTGTGATCGTCTTAGTAATGCCACATCATTTGCATTACGCGTTCGCCGACCTATATTTTGTCGTCTGGCTCGTGGCATTTTTTCTTCATATAAAAAAAAATAAATCAAATAAAAAAAAATGCTACATTAATAGTGGTGTATCAGTATTTATACATGTGCGTATATGTGTGTATATGACTGCATACGTCAATGTATATAAAAATGTCATTAAATAATTCATTTTTAATTTTTAAATCGACGTTCTTCCATCTATTACAAAAGAATAAAATACCGTATGCACACAATATGTTTACATACATGTAATTCAAGTTCGAAACTTACCGTTTGTGTAAATGCGTTTGACAATTTAATTCAAATAAAACCTGTAAACGTGTAAACGATATGAAACACCGACGCGACGGCTCGCTAAAAAACTGAGAAACGTACACGCACACATACACGTCTGGTTACCGAAATAAACGCGTTGAACAGAGATTAATTGGCGTTTTATGCTAAACAGAGAAAACGCTAGCTTCTGCCTCCCACCTTCCATTCTTTAGAATACGCGGTCGATATGATCAAGGTCGCACGACGGAGGACGTTTACATTTTATTGCCAGAGACCGTATTAATTTTACTTGGCCGTTTATAACACGTGGTTGTGGCGTGGTGAATTTGGCGGCCTGTTATATTATATTCCCGACCGGAAAATTAGTATTATAATAAAAATATGAAGAACCGCTTGACCGATTTTGTGCAAACTTCACATAAACCATCTACTAAATAGTCCGAACAAAGCCTAAACATTTGGTTTGGATAGGTGAGTCCGTTCTTGAGTTATAAAATTACAACGAAAAGTGGCATTGATTTATTTAATGTTATTACTTGGCCGTTTATAACACGTGGTTTGGCGTGGTGAATTTGGCGGCCTGTTATATTATATTCCCGACCGGAAAATTAGTATTATAATAAAAATATGAAGAACCGCTTGACCGATTTTGTGCAAACTTCACATAAACCATCTACTAAATAGTCCGAACAAAGCCTAAACATTTGGTTTGGATAGGTGAGTCCGTTCTTGAGTTATAAAATTACAACGAAAAGTGGCATTGATTTATATATATTATATATATATATATATATATATATATATATATATATATATATATATATATATATATATATATATATATATATATATATATATATATATATATATATATATATATATATATATATATGTATACATATATATATATATATATATATATATATATATATATATATATATATATATATATATATATATATATATATATATATATATATACATATATACATATATATATATATATATATATATATATATATATATATATATATATATATATATATATATATATATATATATATATATATATGTTGATTTTTACTCCTTCACGGATGGAAAAATACAATGTGTTTTCATTCCGGGTGTACATCCGTTCACTACTGTCGTTCTGAAAAGAACAGTTTTGCTGACGTTTCGCCAAAATCACATTTAGCATTTTCGAAGCTTTCTTTCTCGCGTCTGAATAGAGACTGAAGTGTTGGTGACTGCGACGCTTCCTTTATACCCCCACTCGGGGCCGAAGGTTATATCTGCGCAGGCGTTGGTCGTTATTTATGTTTTCCGGATGGTGCTGTTGTTGTTGCGCTAATTGCGCTTGAGTTTTTGCGATTTTAGATTTATCTATTATTGTCTTCCATACTGTTGGTAGTTTTAATGATTCGTCCCTTTTATTTAAATCACCTTGCTTTTCAATTTCTATGGCTTCTCGGATTATTCTGGTCTTATAATGTTCTATATTGGCAATCTCCCTACACCCATCGAAATTTATTTTATGGCCGGTTTCCTGATGATGTAGGAATAAAGCTGAGGTTGTTTGTTTATTTCTGATGCTGAGTTTATGCTCTTCCACTCTTGCTGATATTCGCCTGTTAGTTTGCCCTACGTACAACTTTTCACAGTCCTGGCACGAAATACTGTACACTCCTTGGTTTTCCAGTTTGATTTTATCTTTTGGGTTTCCGAGTAGTTTACCTATAGTTGTTTGTGGCTTGTGTATTGTTTGTATGTTGTGTTTCCTCAGAATTCTTCCGATTCTGTCTGTTGTGCCTTTTACATATGGTAAGACTACTCGTTGCTTTCCCGGTTCATATTTTTTGTTGTTTGTTGTTCGGGAAACTTGTGCATTAATAGCTTTCTCTATGGTGCGATTTGTGTAGTCATTTTTCTTTAAAGCACTAGATATTACCTTAAGTTCGTTTTGTCTCGTCTGTGTTTCAGTTAGTCGCACGGATCTAGATATTAGAGTATTTGCCACAGCTTGAATTTGTGCTGGGTGATGATGTGATTTTGCATTTAAATATCTGTCTGTATGTATTGGTTTTCTATACACGGTGTATTCGAAATGTCCGTTATGTAGTTTTGTGACCAAAACATCTAAAAATGGTAGTTTGTTGTTTTCCTCTAACTCTAGAGTAAATTGTATTCTGGGGTGGATTGAATTTACGTGAGTCAGAAATTTTTCGAGCTCTGCATGACCATGTTGCCATATAATAAATATGTCATCCACATAACGAATCCATAATTTGGGTTTTAAACTTGCTTTCTCAAGAGCTTCTTTCTCGAAGTATATCATAAATAAATTCGCGACTACTGGTGATAGCGAGGACCCCATTGGAGCACCATCGATTTGTTTATACATTTGCCCGTTGAAAGAAAAATAAGTATTTTTGAGGCAATGCTCCGAGAGTTCTATTATATGTGCCTGGAAATCCTCGTTCATAGCAATCTTGTCCAATGCTTCGTCGATGGGAATACTGGGATATAACGATTTGACATCTAGGCTTGCTATGATGTCGTTTTTTTCAAGGACGATGTCTCGTATAATTCGAGTGAAATGCTCCGAGTTTTTTACAAATGAATCAGCTTTTTCTACAGTTGCTTGCATAATTTCAGAGAGGTATTTCTCCAGTTTTTGTAGCGGCGAATTAACAGTACTAACAATAGGTCTGATAGGCGCGCCTGGTTTGTGTATTTTTGGTAAACCATAGAGTTTAGGACATCTGCTCGACTTTTCCCGTGGTATGATTTTTTGTTGAATTTCGGGGTTTATTGGTGAACTTTTTATTTTATTTTTAGTTGTTTTTTCTAGGTACGTTGTCGGGTCCCTTGGAACAGGCCTATAACTATATACTATATACTATATAACTAACCTATAACAACGTACCTAGAAAAAACAACTAAAAATAAAATAAAAAGTTCACCAATAAACCCCGAAATTCAACAAAAAATCATACCACGGGAAAAGTCGAGCAGATGTCCTAAACTCTATGGTTTACCAAAAATACACAAACCAGGCGCGCCTATCAGACCTATTGTTAGTGCTGTTAATTCGCCGCTACAAAAACTGGAGAAATACCTTTCTGAAATTATGCAACCAACTGTAGAAAAAGCTGATTCATTTGTAAAAAACTCGGAGCATTTCACTCGAATTATACGAGATATCGTCCTTGAAAAAAACGACATAGCAAGCCTAGATGTCAAATCGTTATATCCCAGTATTCCCATCGACGAAGCATTGGACAAGATTGCTATGAACGAGGATTTCCAGGCACATATAATAGAACTCTCGGAGCATTGCCTCAAAAATACTTATTTTTCTTTCAACGGGCAAATGTATAAACAAATCGATGGTGCTCCAATGGGGTCCTCGCTATCACCAGTAGTCGCGAATTTATTTATGATATACTTCGAGAAAGAAGCTCTTGAGAAAGCAAGTTTAAAACCCAAATTATGGATTCGTTATGTGGATGACATATTTATTATATGGCAACATGGTCATGCAGAGCTCGAAAAATTTCTGACTCACGTAAATTCAATCCACCCCAGAATACAATTTACTCTAGAGTTAGAGGAAAACAACAAACTACCATTTTTAGATGTTTTGGTCACAAAACTACATAACGGACATTTCGAATACACCGTGTATAGAAAACCAACACATACAGACAGATATTTAAATGCAAAATCACATCATCACCCAGCACAAATTCAAGCTGTGGCAAATACTCTAATATCTAGATCCGTGCGACTAACTGAAACACAGACGAGACAAAACGAACTTAAGGTAATATCTAGTGCTTTAAAGAAAAATGGCTACACAAATCGCACCATAGAGAAAGCTATTAATGCACAAGTTTCCCGAACAACGAACAACAAAAAATATGAACCGGGAAAGCAACGAGTAGTCTTACCATATGTAAATAGCACAACAGACAGAATCGGAAGAATTCTGAGGAAACACAACATACAAACAATACACAAGCCACAAACAACTATAGGTAAACTACTCGGAAACCCAAAAGATAAAATCAAACTGGAAAACCAAGGAGTGTACAGTATTCCGTGCCAGGACTGTGAAAAGTTGTACGTAGGGCAAACTAACAGGCGAATATCAGCAAGAGTGGAAGAGCATAAACTCAGCATCAGAAATAAACAAACAACCTCAGCTTTATTCCTACATCATCAGGAAACCGGCCATAAAATAAATTTCGATGGGTGTAGGGAGATTGCCAATATAGAACATTATAAGACCAGAATAATCCGAGAAGCCATAGAAATTGAAAAGCAAGGTGATTTAAATAAAAGGGACGAATCATTAAAACTACCAACAGTATGGAAGACAATAATAGACAAATCTAAAATCGCAAAAACTCAAGCGCAATTAGCGCAACAACAACAGCACCATCCGGAAAACATAAATAACGACCAACGCCTGCGCAGATATAACCTTCGGCCCCGAGTGGGGGTATAAAAGGAAGCGTCGCAGTCACCAACACTTCAGTCTCTATTCAGACGCGAGAAAGAAAGCTTCGAAAATGCCAAATGTGATTTTGGCGAAACGTCAGCAAAACTGTTCTTTTCAGAACGACAGTAGTGAACGGATGTACACCCGGAATGAAAACACAAATATATATATATATATATATATATATATATATATATATATATACATATACATACATATATATATACATATATATATATATATATATATATATATATATATATATATATATATATATATATATATATATATATTTACCTACAAGGTGCTATTCCGCGTCACATCCCATATCGTTCTTACTTGACGTCCGGCGATATACGGGGAGATATACACTGCATTAACTTAGCGTGTCATGAAACGCCGGTTATTGAAGAGGTTTGGGTGGCGTCCACTAATAAAATATTCTTATTGGTGTAAATGATTACTTAACGGCGGCACAGTGTTGCTATTTCAACTTGACATTTCGTGTATCATTGTAATTGTTCTTTAATAGCATAAGAGTTAAAAACGGTCAAATGGGGATAAACGGGGGACCTAAGCTATCTGGACTGTTTTGAAAGGTTTTCACGTTTTAATACTTTAAAGAATAAACATAATGGGGTTTATAAAATTTAATTTGGGTTTATCCACTTTCTGTTATTGTTTTAAGAAATTTAAAAAATAATATTACTTTTTCGTAGTCATATTATTTTAGCGTATTGTATTTTGACCATGACTTGAATAATAATTAAGTATGTGTTTGTAGTGGAAAATGCGAACCCGCAGCCCTATTATTAAAAAAATCTATGTGTAACACGCCAATGTATGTAGATATTTCTACATATTCACAAGGAAAAACACATCAAAAGTACAGAAAATATGATTATCTTAAATATATCTGGATATCAGACATATATCTGACATTGGTTCAAAGTCAACTATAAACAAAATTAACCAGAAATGGGACTTTAAAAAATTATTTTTTTTTAGGATTATTGCATATTAGAAATACTATTAAAAACTAATAAATATACGATGAGTGGTGAAGATGTGTGTATTGTGTAAATAGGTACAGATTTTAAAATACACTGTTCTAATATCTACGTTTAAATATAAGTAATTTGTTTAAAATTTTGCAGGCCTTGTCTTTGGGGGTTATAGTTACCATTACCCCACCTTCAGTTTTTTAAAAGCAAAAATAGCTCGCTCGTTTTTTCATATGAACAACAGGACCTTGTCAAAGTTTTAACTTTGTTTAAAAATTTTTTGTATTTCAGCTGGGAACAAATTGTTTCAAAATATATTTAATGCTCGATTTAATGTATTCCTTAATATTTATGCATCATAATATTATGTATAATGTAAAAACACTACAAATTTTTACAAACGGCGAGCGCAATCGTATATTTAGGCATCTATATTATTTAATATATATGTTTATTAGTATTCATTAAATGAATTTTTCTAGGAGTGTTACTTAATGTCATCTTATCTTTCCAAAAAGTACCTTTTAGTATTTTGTGAGACGACAGGTCGTTTTCGAGAAAAAAAAAACAAATTTTATTTTGATTCATGCCATTGACATAGCTTATTACCTCTGGTTCAGTTTTAACTGGTGTTGGAATTGCTCAAAAGCCTACGAAAGTGATTGCTTGGATCATTTTATAAATATATCTCCGCAAAGGCCCAATTTTTGAGACATGGAGTTACAAATATGTTTTTTAAAACTTTAATAAAGCATTGGCAGGCATATATTTATTAAAACTTTTTCCTGAAAATGATCTTCACTTTTGTAGAGTTTGGAGCAATTCCAACTCCAACTAAACTAGACCAGAACTAAGCTGCGCCAAAGGCGTGCATTAAAATAGAATTTGTTTTTTTCTCGAAACTACTTGACGTATCACAAAATACATTTCTTTTGTGTATTTTTACTTCGTTGAAATAAAAACTGTTCAATACTCTCAAAATATAGCCTTTAAATTACTATGAAATTTTGCCAAATCTTAATCAAATAGCTCTTAATGTTTCGAAATTACTAAAAAATAATCTTTTTCTAAATTTTTGTTTAAATAATAAATTTATCACGAACTGCGGACCCATGTTCTCTGACACACCAGCATGAAGAAATAAAAAAAATCATTTATTGTTCTATAATTGACTTTAATAACTTAATAGTAAAAAGTAATGAAATTATTTTCAAAAAAGTATATTATTTTCTCGGATAAAACGTAATGTTTATTAAAAATAAAATTATAGAAGAAATAAAAACTATACAGTAATCTCTTCATTTTTTAATAAAATCTTTGGGAGTATTTCTAAATAACAAATGTGTATAATATAACAGTTAACATTATTTAGCATGTTCGAACAAAAGATAAAAAAAAGTTATTTATTTAACTCTTTACAAAACTACTTCTTTGTATATTGGTTACATACATAAACTTTTACGGCTTCCCATGTCCTGTTTTTAAGTTGAGGATAGCTTTTCAATAGGTTTAAAACTTCTTCTTTTTTAGGTGCTATTTTCTTTTTTATGTGATTTTTAAAAAAGGACTCTGTCACTTTTTTCTCTTCTTCAGTCCAAGCTTTTTTAACAATTTTTTTCTTTTTCTTCATATTGTTATCTATTATTTTCGCATACTCTCTCTTTTTTGGCGTGATTTCATTATTCTGTATCTCCTCGCCTTCTTCTTCACTTTCGTTCAGTGTTTCCATAAGTTCATCGCCTAGTTCGAGCTCATCAAGATTACGTCCCTTATATTGGTCAATGCAGTTATTTTGAGCAAGAAGTAAAATTTTTGACACTTTTGCCGTCTGATATATATCAGACGGTAAACGGTACCATTCATTATGTGTTTTACTGGTGTGCCCCATAAATGTGGCAAGTTGTTCCAAATCTTCACTGCCCATTTTTAAAATTTGTGATATTGTTGCGAGATGTTTTCTTAATTTCGTTGACGTAAGTGATGCCGTCTTACTTGCATTGCCCAAAGCAAGACCCACATGTTTACGAAATACGTGGTAGCCACTTATAGACGTCTCTGAATTACATAATCCAAACAAATATGGATTGTGAGCTGGGAAGAAATTGTTTCTGTGTTCTATTGTGACATCAACACCTTCTTGCGTTAGTTTATCAAATAACACGGGAACTCCTCGCCCTCGTTTTCCTCTTATTACTATCCTCTTTAACCTCTTAAGAAGTATTTTTTCACTGGGGGATAATAACTTTTCAAATTCTCCTGATGGTTTATTATTTTGGTGTTTAATGTAAGTGTCAAGTAGTATCCGCTCTAACTCTCCTACTCGTCTTTTATTAAATAACAAAACGCTGCAATATGTTCCTTCAATTAAAGTCTTAAATGCTGTATTATCAGTGTTATCTGCTTCTAACTTGTTCTTTGAAATTAAGATTAAGTTATCCAAATAATCTTTCAATATCTAAAAACAGATTAAGTGTTATCATTATTTGTTATTAAAGGATACCACACTCTTGTTAATGGAAAATGGCCTTGATAAATTTTTCTAAATTTTGATATATTTTTATTTTCGTTGTCGTGATCTCAACATATCGTCTACACAAATCCTATAACACGATACATGAGGAAAACGAGATTACCTACACAAAAAAGCTTTTGTGTAGGTAAAGGCTTTTCATTAGTGAAATGTTAGAAGAAAATATTACTCAAAAACACTTATGCAATTACTTGAAATTTTGCACAAACATCAAGTGTTTATACAGAAATAAACAGGTAAAATTTGAAACAGAGATGAACTGATAACATTGTAGTTGGAATACAAAATGGCGGAATAAAATATCTTTTCTAGCGTTTTTAGATGCCAAAAAACATGTTTTTTTTTCAATTCCCTCGGTCTGTCTGTCTGTATGTCAGTTCGCGGCATAGCAAAAAAAGTACGTACCGGATTGACTTCAAATTTTGATCGAAAATTAAGGGGCTTATAGGGATGACCTGGTTAGCAAATTGTGATGGAACAAAATGGCGGCCTGGTGAAATGTCAAAAAAATTACTACTCAAAAACTAATTATCCAATTAACGTATTGGTATGAATCCAAAATGACGGGCTAGTAAAATATTTAAAAAAATTCATCCTGAAGAAACTATTTATATTAGATTAATTTCAAGTTTTGTGTAAGCGTTTAGTGTGATATAATAGAGATAAACTAGTAAAATGGTGATATGAATTCAAAATGGTGGAATAAACTGGCGGTCAAATAAAATGTTTAAAAAATCAACGAAAAATTTTTCTTATTCAATTAACTTTAAAATTTGCCCAAAAATTAAATATGATATAGAAATATACTGGTACGAATACAACATGGCGAAACAAAATAGCGGTCTTACAAAATATTTTAAAAACTAATTCATTTTATTCTAAATTATGCACAAAAATATGTATATAGTAGAAACTGGTAAAATATTCAAAATTAAATTCAATATGGTGGAACAAAATGGCGCCCACTAAAAATGTTTGGAACGACTGCGTGCGGAAGTAAATTGGGTCACACTTCACTATTCCTTATAAAGGGAAAGATTCATATTTAAGGAAGTTCTGGGTAAAGGAAATTTACCGCTGTTTCTCCTCACCTATTTTATATGGAATATGGGCAAAGATCAACATCCTGTATCTTGAAAACTGGTAATAAGATAAGATTATACCCACAATAACTTCTCATCAGAACCTTAAGAAAAACAACATACAACGCAAATTTAGAAACATCAACAGAAGGCCATTTTCAATAAGTGAGTGGGGTCTTTCAAATCGTATTAGGCCTATCACGTCGCTAATTAATTACTTAATAGGTTTTTGTAAATTATTTTTAGTTTTATATTTTGTAATATGTCTAGTAAACGATACAATAAGAAAAAAACTTACCAATACATTCAACTAAAAAATATATTTAATGGTAATTTATAAACTATTATCCTGAGTTGTTTATAGCTCAGTGTTTTATTGCTACGATACGCCCAATATTGGCATAGTAGGTACATCTGTCTACGTGTATTCGTAAAAAAGAGATAGACTTATGTTTCCATGACTATTTAACCTTTTCGCGTTTACAGATAACTGTAAAGTAAAGGTCTGAAAATACACACACAAAGTCAAAAAACAAATAACTAAAACTTTTCTAGTTGCAATTTGGGCATCTGTTTTTACTTCAAAGTGTGAGGGATGTTTAGAATATAAATTTAAAAAACGGAAGTTAGTCATAATAAACCATGTTAAATAAAAGACATGTGTAGAATAATTTTTCGACAGATAGGATTAATTAAAAAGCAAAGTATTAGAAAGGCACACTTTAAATTGAAAAATTGCTATTTTGTGGTGTGCTAAATAACTCGATATTTATAATTTCATCGTAGATCGAAATAGAAATTAAGAAAAAAAATGTATATTTATAAAATAATGAAAGGGTAGTAGCGAATTCGTTATTGGTGATAGGCCACAATACTTATGTAAAAATAATTTTCATGCTTTTTTATGTATTTTTTAAGTTAGGTTTTTGGTTTTTGTTATGACCGAGTAAAAAAATTAATTTTTTACTATTCATTCAAATATTGGCAGTATAATTATTCTACTTACCGCTAGATCTTCGGCCATAGGAATTATGGTTGGTTTATTAAATCTATTCAGATTTAAATTTTGGCCGGCCTCTGTAGAAATTTCTGTTGCCCACTCTTCTTCAATTAATTTTTTCATAATGTCTAAAATCTTTAGTTTGGGTGATTCGATATTTGCTTGCAGTTCCATGGTATAAGCTGTCTTTACCGCATCTTTTATTAACGTTCCCATTTGCATTGCAACAGAAGGAGAGTTAAAAGTGTTTGTGTTATAATCATATTGTGTCATAGTCTTTGTGGCTTCCACAATAACCTTGAATTTTGATGGGTGCAATAAAGATGTGAATGAAAGAGAATTGTTATTTTCTATTTTTCTAGCTTCCATTAACAAACGCGCTAAACGTCTCATTTGACGTCTTGCAACTTTTATAAGATGTTTTTCTTTGTGGCTTTTTATATATTTTCGAGCTACTTCGCAAATAATTTTATCTCTTTTGGCCACCAAACTAACTTCGTCTGCTTTTAATGATTTCAAAACTCCAGACTTACGAAGTGGATCATTAGGCCCAAAGTAATTAGCCATTAATGTATGTCCTTCCGACTGATGATGTTTCCGGGTTGTAGGATCTTTTAAGTCTTTAGATTTGTTGAAGAAACAGCGTTTAACATGTCGACGAAGTGTGTTTCTTGCATAATATCCTAAAAAAGAAATTGATTAGGAATAAAATAATCGACCAACGGCCTTTTACTTCTTTAAATATTAAAATGATAAGCCGAAAGCTTATAACAATTTGAAAGAAAACGAACCTTTGCAATGCGTGCAGGGCAACAATTTACAAGAATTTGTACTCGTATCATTAAACTCATTGCTCGTGTTTTGTTTTCCTTGTACAGGTAGGACTTCGCCAGTGCAAAAATCACCTTCTTTTCTTAATTTATTTATCAAATGTTTCCGCATTGGATCTGTTTTTTTTAAAGCTAAAAATTGTTGAACTGGAAATTCATCATAATGTCGCCTTTGTAGATGTCTTGCAAAGTTATGAACAGGTACATCACAAAAAGAACAATTATGCATTCTTCTTTTCCCTTTTTTATTACCGTTAGATTTAGCTACTTCTTCGGTAGGTATTTCATTATCAGCTTTATTAGTTGGCTTGGATTCAGCAACTTCTTCGTTAGGTATTTCAGCTAAACATATGGCAGGAGTATCATCAATTATTTCACCACTATGTATTTCATTATCACATAAACTTGCCAAAACGGAGTCTTTACCTGTAAAGTAAAGGTCTGAAAATACACACACAAAGTCAAAAAACAAATAACTAAAACTTTTCTAGTTGCAATTTGGGCATCTGTTTTTACTTCAAAGTGTGAGGGATGTTTAGAATATAAATTTAAAAAACGGAAGTTAGTCATAATAAACCATGTTAAATAAAAGACATGTGTAGAATAATTTTTCGACAGATAGGATTAATTAAAAAGCAAAGTATTAGAAAGGCACACTTTAAATTGAAAAATTGCTATTTTGTGGTGTGCTAAATAACTCGATATTTATAATTTCAGCGTAGATCGAAATAGAAATTAAGAAAAAAAATGTATATTTATAAAATAATGAAAGGGTAGTAGCGAATTCGTTATTGGTGATAGGCCACAATACTTATGTAAAAATAATTTTCATGCTTTTTTATGTATTTTTTAAGTTAGGTTTTTGGTTTTTGTTATGACCGAGTAAAAAAATTAATTTTTTACTATTCATTCAAATATTGGCAGTATAATTATTCTACTTACCGCTAGATCTTCGGCCATAGGAATTATGGTTGGTTTATTAAATCTATTCAGATTTAAATTTTGGCCGGCCTCTGTAGAAATTTCTGTTGCCCACTCTTCTTCAATTAATTTTTTCATAATGTCTAAAATCTTTAGTTTGGGTGATTCGATATTTGCTTGCAGTTCCATGGTATAAGCTGTCTTTACCGCATCTTTTATTAACGTTCCCATTTGCATTGCAACAGAAGGAGAGTTAAAAGTGTTTGTGTTATAATCATATTGTGTCATAGTCTTTGTGGCTTCCACAATAACCTTGAATTTTGATGGGTGCAATAAAGATGTGAATGAAAGAGAATTGTTATTTTCTATTTTTCTAGCTTCCATTAACAAACGCGCTAAACGTCTCATTTGACGTCTTGCAACTTTTATAAGATGTTTTTCTTTGTGGCTTTTTATATATTTTCGAGCTACTTCGCAAATAATTTTATCTCTTTTGGCCACCAAACTAACTTCGTCTGCTTTTAATGATTTCAAAACTCCAGACTTACGAAGTGGATCATTAGGCCCAAAGTAATTAGCCATTAATGTATGTCCTTCCGACTGATGATGTTTCCGGGTTGTAGGATCTTTTAAGTCTTTAGATTTGTTGAAGAAACAGCGTTTAACATGTCGACGAAGTGTGTTTCTTGCATAATATCCTAAAAAAGAAATTGATTAGGAATAAAATAATCGACCAACGGCCTTTTACTTCTTTAAATATTAAAATGATAAGCCGAAAGCTTATAACAATTTGAAAGAAAACGAACCTTTGCAATGCGTGCAGGGCAACAATTTACAAGAATTTGTACTCGTATCATTAAACTCATTGCTCGTGTTTTGTTTTCCTTGTACAGGTAGGACTTCGCCAGTGCAAAAATCACCTTTTCTTAATTTATTTATCAAATGTTTCCGCATTGGATCTGTTTTTTTTAAAGCTAAAAATTGTTGAACTGGAAATTCATCATAATGTCGCCTTTGTAGATGTCTTGCAAAGTTATGAACAGGTACATCACAAAAAGAACAATTATGCATTCTTCTTTTCCCTTTTTTATTACCGTTAGATTTAGCTACTTCTTCGGTAGGTATTTCATTATCAGCTTTATTAGTTGGCTTGGATTCAGCAACTTCTTCGTTAGGTATTTCAGCTAAACATATGGCAGGAGTATCATCAATTATTTCACCACTATGTATTTCATTATCACATAAACTTGCCAAAACGGAGTCTTTACCTGGAAAAACAAAGAAAAAATGGGAAATTTAACGCCGCTGATTCTAGGAATAAATCACAAATACAAAAATATTTACAACGAATGACATAAAAAATGATACAAAAATCTAAATAATTTTCTTTCCGAAAAAAAACTACAAAAATATTCGAATTGGACGTTTTTATAAAGTAGTTTAAAAGACAGAGATAATGAAACCAATAAAAATACCTTTTTTTTTTTCGATCAAAACATAAAAATCTTTTAGAGTCGACGTTTTTATAAAGTATTTTGTTAAATAGAAAAATCTTTTATTTAAACCAAAAATAATCTATCCTCAAATAAACTCCCAAAATAAACTAGTAAATAAACCATGCATTAAAAACCAGTCAATAAAAAAAAACGAACATTGGCAACGGTCGGATATTAGCAAATACCCAGCGTTTGTTTTGTAAAATATAACACATAACAAAAGTTATTGAAATATTAATATTCTTTTCGATTCATTACTTTATACTACTAAAAGATCCCTAAAGATGTTTTAAATAAAAACCAAAACGCCGACAGATAAAACCTAGATTAACTATTAAAACAATGAAACAAATCCCAAAAATAATAAATTTTTATATTTATGTAGAAAAAATAAAAAATGCATACCGTTTAAATCTGAGCTAAGGAAATCCTTAACTGAATATTCCAGAAGACATGATGGCGAATCATCTCCTAAAACAGGTAAAATTATGAATAAACTTCACACTCCAATAATAAAATTACGGGTCATTTAGTCCCTATAAAGTTCATTTCCAGGCCAATATTATTTTTTTGCTAGAGGTCAGAAGAAAAAATACTAACAAAGTGTACAGTAAAAAAATTGATATTTTAGAAATTGTATATTTGTAGAATTATTAAGTTTAGTTGGCCACGGTTTATGTTAGTTGTATGTTAATAGAATAACATAAAATTTCATACCGCTTGTTGAATTTGAAACACAAAAGGTTGAGTCTGAATCGCTCCGGTCGCCGTCGTCAGTATCACTTGATAAATCTTCATCTAATAAAAGTATTTAAAATGAATTCTGCTATAATTCACAACTGAAAATTCTTCAATTATTTAAATTTGTAAGTTATTAATTAAGGGTATAGAATTAAAAATAGCTGGTTGAAGATATATAAAAATATTTTGCCCTAGAAAATCATTCCTTAGAAATAAAGAAGTCTTCTTGTAAAAATACCAATTTTATTTATACTTTGACTATTTAGCCAAGATAAAACTCGATTCTATATATTTTCATTGAGTATCGAGGGAGCAAATGAATGTCTAAAAGATCAACTTTAATTCATAAGAGAAGTGTTTAAAGTTAAGCATATTAAAAAAAAATGAATACCACTATAATAAAAAAAAATTTTTTATACCCAAAAGGATAAGTGTTTCCCTTTTTTTATAAATGGAACAGTGTGTGCGTTCTCAAAAAATGAATTTTTCACACTGTATACCCTTTAAAAAATATTGAAGACCAATACCCATGATAACTCTTAAAATAATACAACAGCTTGTTTGGACAAAAAAACTGTTTATTAATTTAAATCAATTGCCTTATCTCTAGGATATGGCCCATATTCACAAAAATCATCCTAATTTGCAACTTAATCGGGATGTTCAAGACAATATAATATCTTGTTTTCCCTAATTTAAGTTTATAATAGATTTTAACATACAGGTTCTACGAAGCGTGGGGATTCCGTTTTACGGCCGCCCAGCATGGTCTTTGCATGCATCGTCCTGGTTAGTACCAATTGCTAGCTGCGATAAGATGTATGTAGGTTGTCTTAAGCCTTATCTGACAAAATTCTCGTGCTTCGAGAAAAAAACAAAATCAAAACAAATCATTTCATTGTATCCATAGAATTTTAAAATCTATATTACATAAGTAATTCCTCTATTTTTATTATTTCTAATTGTTTTAGTATAAACTGTATATATCCATGTACAATTTAATTTTAAGATCTGAGTGACATAAGCAATTCTTTAATTTTAATTTCTTTATTTCTATTTATTTTACTATAAACCATATGTATGTACATTATTTTAATACCAATTTTGCGTAAATTTGTCATTTATATATGTGTACAATAGCTGATGTGTTCTTTGTTGTTTTTTTTTTAGCCCTGATGAAGACACGGAGAGTGTCGAAACGTCGGCAATGGATTCAAATTAATAAACAACCTTTCGTCCAAACAAGTTATTTTAAGTAAAATTAGTTTAGAGTTAGATACGTAGTGGACGCGAAACGAACAAAACACTTTATGCCCATGATATCCAAAGTCTAATCCCTCGCAAAACATTGTCCTAAACTATTTTTGGTGCAAAGTATATACCCACATCCGTACAGATATCATATTTTTTTTCTAAAATTATATTTTTCGAGTTCTAGGCTAGTTATTCTAAAACGACTAAACACATAACTTATATTTTTCTATTTAGATCGAATAGGTACACTGTGTTCTACATAAAAGTACCCACTATACTATCTGGAAATTCGTAATAGATACGAAAAAAACTGTCATACAAAAGTTTCTAAGTTCTTTTAAAATATAATGTTTCCATGTATGCAGGGTATCCCAATTTTGCTGGGGCAATAACAACTATAAAATTTTAAATGGGACACCCTGTATTTTTGTCCATTATTTGATTCCTTGTCAAAAATAAACATAAACAATTTAAACTCTAGTCGAGTCGGTTGGTGCGTAGTTTCCGAGATAATTAAGGTTATGTATGATTTTTTGAAAACTGGAGCTATTTTTCAAGTCACTATAAAAAATAGCAAATATCTAACATTGGGCGCTTGGGTGGTAATTTCCAGTTTATAAAGCATCAATGCATATGTGGAATCTAAAATTTTCGTCCACACCATAGTATGTCCACAGGGTGGATATACTACGAAATCAATCTTGCACCTTTTTAAAGCGAAAAAATCTTTTTTTTTGTTTTTAATTTAACACCCACTGTGTTTTTTATTTATGCAAATGATCATTAAAATATATATTTTTTCATATATATATATATATACGTTCTATACCTAAATTCAATGCTTACAAAAAAAATGTCAATTTAACAGAAAATTTCAATTATTTTTGAATATTGCAATTGGTGCTGCATACTAAACAAAAACTATAGGAGGCCATGGAATGGATAATATAACTATTTGTTTTAAATTTGACCGTTTTTCAATTTATTTGTGTTGAAAGGTGTTATTGTTTTATTGAAATCATTTAAATTTTAGATAACTAGACTTTAAAATCGTTTCCCCTTATCGGTGTTTACTTGTTCTATTTAAAAAAAATGGCTCAATATTCAAGTCAAGAACTACTAAATTTGTAAAAATGTTACATTGAAACTAATAAAAGTCCAGCACATGCATTAGGAGAGCATCGCCAAATAACTACCATTTCAAGGAGACCAAACAAGAAAATATTTGACAAAATTTGCGGTGATTTATCAACTCATGGACATTATTTTTGAGTATTCAAGAAATAATTGAGATTTTCTGTTAAATTGCGAATTTCTCTGTGACCATTGAATTTAGGTATAGAACATATAAATATGAAAAAGTAGGTATTTGTATGATCATTTACATAAATAAAAAACATAGTGGGTGTTCTATTTAAACAAAACTGACTTTTTTTCACTTTAAAAAGGTGTAAGATTGATTTCGTGGTATGTCCGCCCTGTATAGGTGTGGACAAATATTTGGTATTTCGTATATGCATTGGCGCTTTATAAACTGGAAATTACCACCCAAATGTCCAATTTTAGATTTTTGCTATTTTTTATAATGATTTGAAAAATAGCTCCTGTTTTCAAAAAATCACACATAACCTTGATTATCTCGAAACCTAAGCAGAAATCAACTATAGTTTAAATTGATAACTTATGTTTATTTTTGACAAGGAATCCAAAATGGACAAAAATACAGGGTGTCCCATTTAAAACTTTATAGTTCATGTGTATACTTGGAAACTTATTTTAAAAGAACTTCAAATTTAAAGAAACTTTTTCTAATCTATTACGGACTTCCAGATTGTATAGTGGGTATTTTTATGTGGAACACGGTGTACCTAGTGCATTAATAAGAAGAATATATTGGCTGTTATAATGGAAAGTAAAAATACAATACACAATAAAAGCTATAAATACCTTCAAGAAAGAATATACTACTAATTGCTAGTTTTCCAACTTTTTTAAAATGTTGTAATGTAATGTGTAAATGTTAAATGTAAAGTAATATAAATATGAAATTAACTATAACTACACGAAATTGAAGCTATCTTATATTGTAACGTTTCATTAAAAGTTCCATACATTTTGAGATGTCAAAATGTTTTGTATTGCTCACCCTTTAGCAAAAACTTATTTAAAAAAATCATATCTAGCTCTAGCAAAAAAAACATGCAACTTTTCTCTGTAATTAGTAGTATTTTTCCACCTCTTATTTCTGTAAATAAGATAGAATCGACTATTATATTGGCGGTCATCTTTATTGCCTAGTTTAAGAAAACACATGCTTCAAATGCTTTAAAATGCGGCAAAGAAAAAAAATTATAACCTCACTTTTATTAATGTTTTATTTACGTACCTGTTTTATTTGTTTTCGCTGCATTCACTATCCTAGTGGTACGCGAACGAAACTGGTACATTTTTAATTACTTTTAAACCAATAAATCACACTTGATAAAATAATTTATAGTACTATCCAGTGTTACAAAAATGAAATCCCACAATTTCACTCTCCCAAACAAAACAGAAGTAAATATTTTCATAGGCTATGTTGCCGATTTTACGATGATTTCGGACGCCAAGTAAATCCTTACTGTGGAAGTTTATACTGAATATCTCGAAGCATAGCTATGGTGGAATTGGACGCCGGGTAAACCCTTGTAATGGTAAGATATACACTAACATATACAGAATTTGCTTGTAGCGCGCCATGACGTTAAATGGTTGAACTACAACATAAACGGCTATCAAAAAACAGGCAAGTTAACGTCCGGCTAATTTTACGTTAGATTATTTCTAAATGACGAATGATGGAGTTCTAACTGGGTTTTAAGGTAGGGTCAGTGGGCGTCCGTATATGGGACGCCCATTAGCGCCGGACGCTAACTGAACCTACAATTTTACATTATGGACGCCCGGTATATATATATATATATATATATATATATATATATATATATATATATATATATATATATATATATATATATATATATATATATATATATATATATATATATATATATATGTATATATATATATATATATATATATATATATATATATATATATATATATATATATATATATATATATATATATATATATATATATATATATATATACATATATAGATATAGATATATATATATATATATATATATATATATATATATATATATATATATATATATATATATATATATATATATATATATATATATATATATATATATATATATATATATATATATATATATATATATATATATATATATATATATATATGTAGAATAGCAGAAATATATAATTTCTGCAGGTGCAAAACGGCCTACAAGAAGAATTGCTTTCGATTATGTCACAGGGTACCCTCCTGCGATCATGATTTCTGGGCCTTTACCCTCATCAGGCAGGCTTGTACCCAGGGAGATCTGAAATAACAGATTGCTCGATATGACAAAATCGAAAACGAAACGTCTATCATACTGAAATAGTACTACATGCTAAGTATAACACTTAGCGCCACCTATTGGGGCTCCGGTGGTTTCCGGCTGCAAACCCATAGGAATTTGGCAAAGTATGCACTAGCACCATCATACGGAGAGTAGATACTAAAATCAATAAAAATGCGCTTTCACACACCTTTATCAAAAGTTCTTGGCCGGAAAAGATATATGTAGAATAGCAGAAATATATAATTTCTGCAGGTGCAAAACGGCCTACAAGAAGAATTGCTTTCGATTATGTCACAGGGTACCCTCCTGCGATCATGATTTCTGGGCCTTTACCCTCATCAGGCAGGCTTGTACCCAGGGAGATCTGAAATAACAGATTGCTCGATATGACAAAATCGAAAACGAAACGTCTATCATACTGAAATAGTACTACATGCTAAGTATAACACTTAGCGCCACCTATTGGGGCTCCGGTGGTTTCCGGCTGCAAACCCATAGGAATTTGGCAAAGTATGCACTAGCACCATCATACGGAGAGTAGATACTAAAATCAATAAAAATGCGCTTTCACACACCTTTATCAAAAGTTCTTGGCTGGAAAAGATATATGTAGAATAGCAGAAATATATAATTTCTGCAGGTGCAAAACGGCCTACAAGAAGAATTGCTTTCGATTATGTCACAGGGTACCCTCCTGCGATCATGATTTCTGGGCCTTTACCCTCATCAGGCAGGCTTGTACCCAGGGAGATCTGAAATAACAGATTGCTCGATATGACAAAATCGAAAACGAAACGTCTATCATACTGAAATAGTACTACATGCTAAGTATAACACTTAGCGCCACCTATTGGGGCTCCGGTGGTTTCCGGCTGCAAACCCATAGGAATTTGGCAAAGTATGCACTAGCACCATCATACGGAGAGTAGATACTAAAATCAATAAAAATGCGCTTTCACACACCTTTATCAAAAGTTCTTGGCCGGAAAAGATATATGTAGAATAGCAGAAATATATAATTTCTGCAGGTGCAAAACGGCCTACAAGAAGAATTGCTTTCGATATATATAGCATATACTTAGTATGTAGTACTAAGATATACTACTATATACTATATAAGTACTATAGATATACTTAGCATGTAGTACTATTTCAGTATGATAGACGTTTCGTTTTCGATTTTGTCATATCGAGCAATCTGTTATTTCAGATCTCCCTGGGTACAAGCCTGCCTGATGAGGGTAAAGGCCCAGAAATCATGACCCTGTGACATAATCGAAAGCAATTCTTCTTGTAGGCCGTTTTGCACCTGCAGAAATTATATATTTCTGCTATTCTACATATATCTTTTGACATAAGGTGTGTGAAAGCAATTCTTCTTGTAGGCCGCCAAATTCCTATGGGTTTGCACCTGGCGCTAAGTGTTATACTTAGCATGTATATATTTCAGTATGATAGACGTTTCGTTTTCGATTTTGTCATATCGAGCAATCTGTTATATCTCCCTGGGTTGCCTGATGAGGGTAAAGGCCCAGAATCATGATCGCAGGAGGGTACCCTGTGACATAATCGAAAGCAATTCTTCTTGTAGGCCGTTTTGCACCTGCAGAAATTATATGTGTACATATATCTTTTCCGGCCAAGAACTTTTGATAAAGGTGTGTGAAAGCGCATTTTTATTGATTTTAGTATCTACTCTCCGTATGATGGTGCTAGTGCATACTTTGCCAAATTCCTATGGGTTTGCAGCCGGAAACCACCGGAGCCCCAATAGGTGGCGCTAAGTGTTATACTTAGCATGTAGTACTATTTCAGTATGATAGACGTTTCGTTTTCGATTTTGTCATATCGAGCAATCTGTTATTTCAGATCTCCCTGGGTACAAGCCTGCCTGATGAGGGTAAAGGCCCAGAAATCATGATCGCAGGAGGGTACCCTGTGACATAATCGAAAGCAATTCTTCTTGTAGGCCGTTTTGCACCTGCAGAAATTATATATTTCTGCTATTCTACATATATCTTTTCCGGCCAAGAACTTTTGATAAAGGTGTGTGAAAGCGCATTTTTATTGATTTTAGTATCTACTCTCCGTATGATGGTGCTAGTGCATACTTTGCCAAATTCCTATGGGTTTGCAGCCGGAAACCACCGGAGCCCCAATAGGTGGCGCTAAGTGTTATACTTAGCATGTAGTACTATTTCAGTATGATAGACGTTTCGTTTTCGATTTTGTCATATCGAGCAATCTGTTATTTCAGATCTCCCTGGGTACAAGCCTGCCTGATGAGGGTAAAGGCCCAGAAATCATGATCGCAGGAGGGTACCCTGTGACATAATCGAAAGCAATTCTTCTTGTAGGCCGTTTTGCACCTGCAGAAATTATATATTTCTGCTATTCTACATATATCTTTTCCGGCCAAGAACTTTTGATAAAGGTGTGTGAAAGCGCATTTTTATTGATTTTAGTATCTACTCTCCGTATGATGGTGCTAGTGCATACTTTGCCAAATTCCTATGGGTTTGCAGCCGGAAACCACCGGAGCCCCAATAGGTGGCGCTAAGTGTTATACTTAGCATGTAGTACTATTTCAGTATGATAGACGTTTCGTTTTCGATTTTGTCATATCGAGCAATCTGTTATTTCAGATCTCCCTGGGTACAAGCCTGCCTGATGAGGGTAAAGGCCCAGAAATCATGATCGCAGGAGGGTACCCTGTGACATAATCGAAAGCAATTCTTCTTGTAGGCCGTTTTGCACCTGCAGAAATTATATATTTCTGCTATTCTACATATATCTTTTCCGGCCAAGAACTTTTGATAAAGGTGTGTGAAAGCGCATTTTTATTGATTTTAGTATCTATATATATATATATATGTATATATATATATATATATATATATATATATATATATATATATATATATATATATATATATATATATATATATATATATATATATATATATATATATATATATATATATATATATATATATATATATATATATATATATATATATATATATATATATATATATATATATATATATATATATATATATATATATATATATATATATATATATATATATATATATATATATATATATATATATATATATATATATATATATATATATATATATATATATATATATATATATATATATATATATATATATATATATATATATATATATATATATATGTATATATATGTTGATTTTTACTCCTTCACGGATGGAAAAATACAATGTGTTTTCCATCCGTTTTTTTCAGTCCGAATAGAGACTCTATTCGGACGCGAGAAAGAAAGCTTCGAAAATGCCAAATGTGATTTTGGCGAAACGTCAGCAAAACTGTTCTTTTCAGAACGACAGTAGTGAACGGATGTACATCCGGAATGAAAACACAATGTATATATATATATATATATATATATATATATATATATATATATATATATATATATATATATATATATATATATATATATATATATATATATATATATATATATATATATATATATATATATATATATATATATATATATATATATATATATATATATATATATATATATATATGTATATATATATATATATATATATATATATATATATATATATATATATATATATATATATATATATATATATATATATATATATATATATATATATATATATATATATATATATAGATATATATTCCGTCATTAAGAAACCTAAAAAGGGGTATCTCACATCTACTATCAAGCCCGTTGAGTTTTAAGAAGCCCGAAATCGGGCTTCCTAAAAATATGTGTATATCTTCAAAAATATGCGCAATGAAAATTCAACCTTTTCCCCATACACCATATTTTTTACAGAGCTGTATCTATAACGGTTGTCGAGAAATTAATGTTTGAAAAAAAAAGTCCGGGCTCCTTAATGGCGTTTTGTATATATTATATACACTTGTAGTTCACTACATTTAGCAAAAGGGGGCGTATGAGGATATACAGATCTGTATAAAATGGATATAAGTTACGATTTTTACGCAGCCTGAAAAAGTGACAATCTCGCGGCTAGGATATTCCAATTCTTCATTGAAAGAGTTTGGCGGTGATTATTATGTTCTGGTTGAGCGATGAGTTTTTTAATAACTGTTCGTTGTTTTTTTGAAAAATGGAATTAGGGTTTTACTATTTCAATTTAAAATATATTTATAGAGGTTTATTTCAAAAATTAAAAATCCGAGGAGCATTAAAACTGAACATTGATCAGTTTGTCAAAAAGTATCAAAATTGACAAGAATGTGATTTGGAAAATGTAATGAGTTAAATTCGCAGTAGATACAATTTATCACCGAGATCATTTTTTGCCTTCGTAGCTCGCTAGAGAAGGTATTGTTTCTACCGGAAAAATTCTTTTGAGAAAACGTCGATAATGTGATTTGGGTTTTTTACGTAAATTAGCGACTTCGTAGTAGGCGCCACTACGAAGTCGCTAATTTACGTAAAAAAATTGTGTCTGTAAAGACCACAATAGCTTGTGACCCGCTAGACTGATTTTCATGAAATTTTTATGGAAAATAGTGTTCAACCCTACAAATATTTGATAGGAGTTTAGTGAAAAAACACTAACCATAAAAGTACTGTTTTAAGGGTTAGACATTTTTAATTTTTAAACGAGGCGTGCGTCGTATCAGTGTTTGATTTTCAAAATGTGGTATCTTATCATTTTGTTAATAATTTATGTCATAATCAAAACTTTCGCAAAAGGAGGGTTTGAAAATTGTCAAATTTTTATTACGTATTAATGTACATAAAACATTCGCGTGGTGAATGCCTTCCTTCTTTGACATTCTTACATTTTATATTTTTTAAACACTATGTCATACCTAACAATTGTTCATAGATTGATTCAAATTTAGCTAGGAAGATATACGATCCTGTACGGACCTATTTAAGTCCCAAATGAGATAAAGAGCACTATAGCACTCGCTTATGCATGAAAGTATAAATAGCACGTGATATTAAAATTAATTGGTTAACTTTGTCTAACTAAACATTTAAAACAAGTTTATTTCTGTTTTTTTATTCCCCAGGCAACAAATATTTTGAACACATTTAAAAACAAAAGTTTTATCGGCGATAGCAAAATATAGTACGATTCTAGTAACAAAATAAACTAAGAAAAAGCCTTCTACTTTGGCCTAAACGTGTTAAAAACCAGGATTTTCACTTTACACCAGTCTTTATCTACCAAGGTTTCTCCGTGCTTCTGTAAAAATTCATCACATTCAAATTTTTTGGGTGTTATTTTATTTATGACGTGTTGTCTAAAGTGATGTATCACAAGACTTTTCTCTTTCTCTGTCCAGCGAACGCGACCAGAAATTTCTTTACGAATGTTTTTGTAGTATGGTTTGATTTTTGCCTCTTTTAAACTATTTATTTCATTTATCAGTGCTTTTTTCCATCAACTTCTGTATGTGAAGACCTGGAGCTCTCACTACATTCTTTTGCTACTAAAACAAATCTGGTTTGTTCTTGTTGGGTTCTTAAAACTGCTCCTTCTTCATGTAAACCTTGCTCAATTTCTTGGGTTAATTGTGATGTTCTTTCTTTTTGTGATTCTTTAGTTTTATATATTGTTTCTTTTTGTCTTATATTTTCTTTTTTCATTTTGTCGGAATGTATTTGTAGTTTTGAGTGTTTATTTGAATCTTCTTCTTTTTGTTCTTCATCTTCTTCGTTTGACTCTGAGCTGTAGTAAACGTCTTTTTCTAGTTCTATTTCACTTAAAGTTTTTCCTTTAAATTCCTTTCCCTTTCCTTTCTTAAGCAAAAGTAATATTTTTGCTACTTTTGCAGTCTGGTAGATATCCTGGGGCAATCTGTAACAAAAAATAATCTTTTATTATTTTTATATTGCTTCAGTAGCTAAAATTTAAGTTTGCCTTCGCGCCATCTAACAACACCAGGTATGCTGGTGGTATGATTGCTGCGTAAAAGCAATCTAAAAAGAAATTGTTTCCTTTTTTGTTCAAGAAAAAAAATCTATTATCTGTCTGCTCTCATCAAAATAATAATTTTTAATTACCTATAAAACTCGTCATGGGTTTTTTTAGAATGGCCCATGAATGTTGCCAGTTGCTCCATTTCGTTAGGCTGCATACTCATTAACTGTAATGTAGTAGCGATGTGTTTTCTAAAATGGGTAGAGGTTAGTAAGCTTGGTTCTTTTGCTCCACAGCTGTTAGCAAGGCGTCTTATTATATTAGATCCAGCCATGCATTTATCGGTAGAGCCTGGATTTGCAAATAGGTAAGGGTTTGTTTGGGGAACAATACCAAGTGTTTCTCTGACATTTAGTAAACGGGATATATATGCTTGAATTCGTTTAGAAAACAGAATTGGAACCCTTTCCGCCAGTCACAACTCTCTTAAATTGCTGACTTAATATTTTTTCAACGGTGTTAAGCGATTCAATAAAAGCATCTTGATGTATAGTGAAATTTTCTTTTTTGTGTGTTTCAATTTTCAAGTACTGGACATCCCCAACTCTTTTCCTGTTAAACATTACTAACTGCGCCAGTGTGCATTTTGTTAAAATTTTGTAATTTTTTTTACATTAACATTTTCGTTTAATTCATTAATTCGCATTTTCTGCTACATTATTTAGGTATGTTTTGAAAGCCAATATGTCACTGGTTAGGGGTAGTTGCAGTTGCTTTTCCCACTGTCTTTCTTTTAAACCTATGAGCGCCAAACTCGCAAGCTCATTACACCAGTGTGATTCGACAAGTTTTCTGAAATCCTTAATTTGACGTTTTTTCTCATCTCGATCTGTCCATTGAATATTAGGTACCGTTCTCTCCTCTAATAAAAGTTTAAAGGCGACGTCGCAAAGCGTTTTTATTCTCGTTCCAAAATGTAAAGCTAATAAAGGAGCGCGAAAATGTTTTGTACACTCGTCGTTACCACTTACAACTTTGGCAGCCATCAGGAAGCTTCTAAACATACTAGGCTTCAATAACTCAAATAAACCTGCAACTTCGCTGTGTTCATTTTTGAACGCCATTAGCAAGTTTGCCATTTCTCTCATTCTACTTGACACAACTTTAGCCATTTGTTGCCTTTTATGTTTAGAAAGAAGGTGTTCACCATACAAACATATTAATGGATCAGTTTTCGCCACATGGCTAATATTATCTGGTCGCATTGTCTCGAAAACTTCATTATGAATTCGAAGCTTTTTGAAGAATTCGCAATTGCTTAAAATGGAAGACGCCAAAAATGATTGGGATTTAGCTAAGCAGTTTTTGCCAGGGTTCATAATGTTCTCGGGCCTATGTTTGCATATCTTTACATGCTTATGCAGAAATTGTTTTTTGTAATACCTCAAACAATAAGAGCATACAAAGTATTCAGACTCAGGGTCTTTAGAGGTTCTAATTGGCGTAGTGATGTTTTTTTCTAGATTGAAGTGAAAATACCCTCGCCTACGTAATAAAGCAATCATTTTAAGACGTTCTTTGCTCCCTTTGCTTTTAGGCTCTTAATCAGTTTTACATCTTTATTATTACTATGATGTCTAAATAAGTGCCTGGGAAAATGGGTGACTACATCACTGTAGCATATTGGGCAAATTGTAGGTCTTAGCAGAAATCTTTTTTTTTTATATTCGATGACACCAAGCTCTGTATCGGAATTAGAATGTTTTCCTTTTTTAACATTGAAGCTGTTTGGCTCCTTATTATCCTTGATGTTCTGAAATAAAAAGTTAAAAAAATTAATTCAAGTAAAAACCAAACATTATATATTCGTTTTTCGCCACAATAAAAATTAAACACAAGGATACTCTAATTCTTAAAAAATATAAAGAAAATAAACTTTACCTTTTTATCCCAAATTATATTCTTGAGTTCTGAGTCCTCTGTGACGGTACACGAGGAACGAAACTGAAAAGCTCTTTGAGGAACGTTTCGGGGGAAAGTCTACCTCCGTCGTCAGCACAACTAAAAATTAAAAAAAAAAAACGAAAACAGCGAATCTTATTTTGTTATCAGAAATTTAGTTTGAATGACAAATTTCTGATAACAAAATAAGATTTGCCGTTTTCATTTTTTTTTTATTTTTAGTTGTTGCTGACCACGGGGGTAGACTTTCCCCGGACACGTCCACGTCCACGAAAGAGTTTTTCAGTTTCCTCGGGTACCGTCACAGAGGACCCAGAACTCAAGAACATAATTTTGGATAAAAAGGTTTTTTTTCTTTATGCTATTTAAGAATATCCTTGTTCTTAATTTTTATTGTCGCGAAAAACCTAATTAATGTTCTCTTTTAAAAACATGAATCCGCCACCACAAATTCGTAATTATAAATTATATTCTTACCTTGCTAGGCAATTGACATACTTCATCTGTAGACATATTACTATGAGAACTGCTTCCATTTGAGTCATAAGCTATAATATCTTCATTTGTATCCATTCTACTATGTAAACCGATTGTGTCACCCACTGTAATATCTTTATTTATATCCATATGACTGTATAAACTGCTTGCGTTTGCGTCACCAACTGTAACCGTCTGATCCTTTGTGCGATTTATTTTTCCTCCAAGACTATTTTTGTCACTGTAAGGACATAATTCAGAACTTAAAGATGACGACGACGTATCAGAGGGCAAAAATTCAGACTCTGAATTTTCAAAATCTACGAAATCATCTTTAGAGTTTTTCTGAGAATTAGCGAGAATCCAAGATTGATAATCATCATTATTTACTAGGGAACCTGGAGAAAATGCATAATTATTTTCTTGTGGTTTTTGATAAATTTGCTCATCTATATTAGTTGCATTTTCTATTTTGCAAGTATAAGTAATTAGAGGTGCAAGTGGTATAATTACTGAATCGTTGCTTCTCTCTGAATCTTTTTGATAACTCGGACTGGACCAACCATCGAAACTGTTATATTCATCCAGGCTCTGAATGCTATCAGAAATTATGGTCGTTGAATGGCTGGATATAGAAGACCGATGTGATAATGGCGTTGGCGATATACATAACATGGCATTTGTATGAAATTAATCATCAAGAGTCTTATAGTCGGTCAACCTCTCTACAATATCGGACATCATGGTCGTTGATTCGCTCTATGGGAAAGGTCGACATTAGGGATGTCAATAACCGGTGGTTAAAACTGGTGTTTCTTATTCGGTTAACCGGTTATAATCGGTTATTTTTTGCCTCCAGTTATAACCGGCTTTTGTTTACAGACACCCAATAACCGGTAAAAAACACCGAAACATTTTTATTCAATCAAAAAAATGTATTTCAAATAAAGAATAATTCGAATAAGTAGCAACAATCAGTGCACATTACTAATGTGTATAATAAAGCATACAGTGAACGTTGTCAGAGCAAACATAACCTACATTTCGTTTTATTTTATGAAGGTTTTGTACTTGTTTATGTATAGACTTTCTATAAACAAGGGTTTTGTTTTGTAGTGATTACTTAAGAATTACTGTAGAACTGACCTTACTTTTATGTTTCTATTTATCACCTTTTTGAGTAATGCAATTTGGTCTTGCTTGTTTTTAAGTTTATGGGCTTTTTTTTATTTACTGAAAATGGATAATCAAAATCATTGTAATGATGCCTAGTAAAGATCAGGCAATGTGGACATATCAATGTGTGCCGTAGCTATAAAGTTATTGAAAAGAAGGTGGCGAGTTCGGCTGTTAATTGGGGTAGAAATACTCAAAACTCCTACCAGTATTATCCAGCAATTATATTATCAAAATTAAATACAATAACCCCAAGCAGTTTTTTTTTAATGAACGAGGATGTTATGTGTATATATTAATGTCAAATTTATTACGAAAGACGATCGTTTTGAAAGACTCTTTCAAATCCAGCAACTTCATTAGTTGCAGCTTAACGCAAAAGCCGATTTTCGCTAGTTGCTTCCGTCAAAGTTAAAGATTATCAGGGAAGAGAAAACCCAAACTGACAAAATGTAGCTTAACAACTTCTTTTTTATTTGTAGCAAATTGTTATTCGTTTGTTTTGTTATTGTTACTCAATCTATTAAATGGCTATTAGTGATTAAGAGCGCAAAGTGAGCTAGAAATTTACTTGCTGTCTAGCGAGAGCGGGAACTTCACTTTGTACACGGATTACACACATAATTTTTTGGGAAAATATTTATATAAATTGAAAATTAAATTACTGAAAGGGGTTTTATGAACCGGGTAAAAAAATGTTACTGGGTCGATTAAAAATCATATCTACTGCTTATGTATGTGAACGTTTTTAGTTTTATTATCATTTGCTTTGTATTTAACTTATTTACGTATTTATGCTTTAATATATTTTTTGCAATAATTATTCTGGTGTTATTAAAAAAATAACCGAACCACCGGTTAACCTTAAAACCCGGTGTTTTGTATCAATTATAACCGAGCAGTTATTCTTGGTAATAAAATAACCGGTTAACCGAAAAAACCGGTGTTTTAAAAAATTTGTACATCCCTAGTCGACATGATGAACGGGATACCAAATCCTTTTGAGGTGAAATCGTTTTGGAAACATTTTTAACTTGAAAAAACACGAATATTCTAGGGTGGCCGTAGGTCGAGTCACAAGTAACACAAGTGAAACAAGATGCTAAAATAGAAATTGTGCGTAAGTTTTTTTACCAAATGTCAAATTCCCTTTACTAATTTTTTCTTAAATTTAAATACAGAAAGAGCATACAATTAATATTTCTGAATTTTTTACTTGCAATTTGAAGAAGGTAGATATTCGATTTTTAATTTCAGCTTAATATTGTAAAAATATTATGAAGCGTTTTTTAAATTTTTTTTTTCTATAATTTAACACCATATTTATTGAATAAATGCTTTTTACAAAATAGTCGTTATAAATAGTCCAAAATAAGTTATTTTTTATTTGTTTAGAACATTTCGGTTTAAAATTCGTTTTCGATATATTTTAAAAAATTTATTTCACTTGTTTTACCGAAAGAGCAAATTAACCCAATTATTATAATAGTTGTGTATTTTCTCAATCATTTTCATCGTAAAAATTTCTTTTTAAAGATGTATGTCATAGTTGTATCCATATTAAGAGTTATTTTCAAAAAAGTGTTATTTGTATTAAATTAAACTATTCGGATTTGTAAAGATAAAAGTTAGCCTAGGACACATCTTCAAAAAGGTGCAGGGTTCCGATCTCGTGAAGTGAAGATCCCTGAAGATGACACGGTCTAATCCCAACAACCATGATTTCTGAGTTAAATGATGGTAGCCTGTTTATTACATATCTTCTGTGTCATTGGTAATAAAAACAATATCTGTATTGTTAAAGGTAATTAAACTAAAGAAAAATGGAAAGATCTGTTTGTAGAAAATGTGTTCAATACTCCTTAAAACCTAAATAAAAACGTTTCAATTTAAATTAATTTTTATGTTACAGGGTGTTTAAATATACAGACAAGATCTTTATATTCCCTAGCTTTTTAACTAACCTTAACATTTTTGCAGAACCTGTATATTTTCTACATAGTGCTAATCCTAACAAAGCAAAAAAGGCTCTCTATCAAGAAATTTTTACATCAAATAACTAATAAAAATTGGAGCATTAAGTAAGGAAAATCTGTTTTTTTTTTAATAAACTATATTACAAAAAATACTTTTCAACCTAAAATTCCACCAAGGATTAAGTTATCTCGCAACTGAAACTTTGAACTTTGCCGAGAATAATAAATTGTTAGAATTAGCACGTATTGTTTAACTCCCTGTATAAATCAGAATTTAGCTGAAGTAAGTTTCATGCTTCAAATCGCTAATACTCAATGAATTTGTAAGACATAGCTGAAAATCGCATCTCAATATCTCCTTGTTTTAAAAATGTTACCTAAAAATTCGCTTGTCCCGTTTGCTCTGTCCAGCAGTATACGGAAGAGGTAAATACCGTTTCAATTGTTTCGCGAAAAACAAATAAACTTTATATTTGATTCTATATTACTTACCTGGTCAGCCATGACATCACAATCATTTAAATATTCGAAACTTGGTGATGTCGATTATGATGTATCTACATCATCTAAGTTACACACTCTTAAATTCTCACCACTGAAAGCAACTCCAAAGCTAATTTTAATAAAAAGCTTTTCCGACTCATTTTGTCTAACTATCTATCTCCTTGCACTGTACATTAATTCACACAAAATATCCTACACGTCTACAGACACGATACTATAAATATGTAAATCGTAAATTATAGTAGGGATGTTTAAAAATTACCGATATGTCAAATGAATGATATTGTTATTCCTATATATGGATTTCTTAGACTGTATAAAATGTACACTATCTAATATTTTTGATTGCTCTAAATTGGTAACTCCTGGTCTCGAACAAGGAGTTTGCCTTCAAGGGTCAGTTTAAATATTTCAAAAATATTTAATTTAAAAATTAATATTGAACGTAAATTGCATTGTTTGCCAGACATTACCAAACAAAGTTTCTTTTTGCAAAAATGTGTAAAACATGATATAAAAAAATAACACAAATATTGTGGTTATGATCGTAATAATAAAATAAAAAGCCAAAATGTTAAAAAATCACAGAGGTTTGATGAATTTCTCGCAAGAATGTATTTTGGTTAAAAAAGTAGCAAGAATCTGGAAACCTTTCGGAAACACTTCGAAATCGGGGAGAGGGTTTTGTATTCAGGGACGCAATTTATTTTTATGCTGTCTCTCGATTTTGTTTTCAGGGAAGTTTTTATTTTTTACTAGATTAAAAATTAATAAGTTTGCAGAATTTTTATTAACAATTTTTACAGTACCTGCACGTAAATATATGTATATATTGGTTGGAGATTTTTTCAAAAATCAATTTTGGAAGTACTTGGAATTTGTATGGAAATACCCATAAAAGAAACGGTAACATTAACTATATTGAAAATGTGGACACTTATAGCAATATTTTTGCTATATATCGAATACCCTATAAAATGTACTTATTAAATAACTATTATTACGTAATCGATATTTTTCAGATACCAACATCCCTAAATATAAGTTGTGGTATTGTCGCTAACTGGCCAGCTACTTTCCTTCTGTTTCTCGACCTGATGATAGGCAGGCTTTAGGCCATTGATCGGTTTCTCAGAGTGTACTCAGTGGCTTTTACTTGCGCTGGACATTATTGTCGGCGAATAGTACTGAGTGAGTGGATTATAAAGTTAACTAGTTTGAGTTGAAATGTCTCTTGCATATTGTTCAGTGGATAGTTCCATAACAAAAATGGAAGTGGCCTGCAATTTATTCAATTAATGGTAAGTAAGTAGGTAAGTATTTTTTATTTTATAAAATGTTTTAATAGAAAAATGAACCACCTCGATGTATAAACGGAATCAATTTATATATTGGAAAACCAGTTCTTATAAGAAATTACGGCTTTTTATGGATTAATTGTTTAAACTTTAGGGACATACAGGGTACTTTATTTACATGAATCAAACATAAATAAATGTTTACCCATTATAACATACCGAATAGATAATTATTTATGTATTTTTACGTGGCACACATAACTTAACTCGAATATAGATCAAATATTGTTTCTTTGTTTAATATTACTTGTATTTTGTTGCTACTATTATAATATCCACAGACGCGATAAAATTACTTGATCAAAACTGAAATATGGTTTTCATCCTATGGTTAAACATTTTAACAATAATTTGTAATACAAATGGAGTTGATTTGTGCTTATTAAAAAATGCAATTCTTGTTTGCAGATGCCAAATTTAGAGTGGTCAATTAGGGGTTACCAGAAAATATAGATATGCTAATATTAGTACAGGGCAATGCTATGGGATGATTAAAACTTGTAGCCTGTGTTTTACAGGCAAACGTTTTATGACCTCCTTTAAAATGTCTTAATTATAATGCAATTCCTTTATCCAAAAATGGCGGCGAATGAAAAACGTCGTGTAAGTAACGCTCCCGTAAAAGTGCCGTTTTAATGCTGCAAAACCAAGAGTTCTAGTGTTGTAATATGTGTAAAGTGCGGTAGTATCTTTCATAGATCCTGTGCAACTAGAGATTGGGCCGAAAAAGTCAATTTCATCGACGAAAACCGCGTTGTTTGCTGCGACACGGAAGAGGTTAGTGACGTATCGGCAAAAGATACTGAAATATATTATTTAAAGAAATTGCTAGTTGAACTAGAAGATAAAAATGCAGCTCTGCAGGAAAGATGCATTCTCTGGAAAGAAAAATTCCAAAAAGCAAAAAAAATCAAACCAAGAAAAATCCTAAAAAAAATAGTAAAGAAACGATGTCTCCGCATTCCCCACTTCCGCCACCGTCAACGGAACCATGCCACGGAGTAAAATCGCCCGAGGCCAAACAGTTAGACACTTCGGAACGTATCGACTCCGAGATTGTCGATACGGAACAGCCATCGCCGATAATTGGCATAACGTCAATGTCCAACCAAAACATGAAAGACGTGGTTCAGATCGCGATATTGAAAAACGAGGAAAACAATCAAGCATCCTAGGGGAAAATAGAACAAATGAAGCCCAAACCATTGAAAATGGTGATCAACAAATAATCGGCGAGCAATCATTTACGGAAGAAAATGCTTGGCCCTTGGTGACCAATAAACGTAAGAAAACAGCCAAAGACAGTGGGGACTCGACTCACACACAGAAGAAAGAAGATGGTAAGGCCACATCAAGCCGAAATCGTCCCCCTCCTACCAGAGGAACTGGTGTGGTTGATCCTGAGCTTAAGGTTGCCGATAAACCTGCTGGGGACCTAGCTTGGCTATTTGTTTCGGGTTTTCATCCATCGGTAGAAGCAGCAAATGTCTTGAACTACCTAAAAAATCAAGGCATTACAGCAAAATGCATCTGTGATAAAATGGATACCAAAAAGGAACATCAGAAAAGCTCTTTTAGGCTTGGAGTTGCAGTTGATGAAGTAGATAAAATCAATCAGGGATCTATGTGGCCAGTAGGAATAGTGATCAACCATTTTATAAATCTTCAGAGTCATCGCCACCACAAACCAGGCCATGGCCTCCCCAATAAAAGTGCCATCGAAGAGAAACTGTTCTAATGGAACTATCGAACATGATGTTACATTCAGTATTTTTCATTTGAATATACGATCCATTCGGAATAAAGTGGAAGAGTTAGAAGCATTTCTTGAACATAACAAAAACAAAATATGACCTTTTATGCATAAGTGAACATCATTTAAAACCAAATGAGGTACAAGTTCTGCGGGTGAATGATTTCTGTGTCGGTTCGTATTTTGCAAGAACCCGCCTTGGGCATGGAGGCACATGCATTTTGGCAGGGTCAACGGTAAAATCCCAGAATATTGAACACCTGGTCAACATGTCAGCAGAAAGCCACTGCAAGATATCTGCTGTTGAAGTCAAGGAAAGGAACTTGGTTGTCGTAACAGTCTTAACAGAACTTAGTTGTCGTAAATGGTGATTTTAATGTTATCTTTAACTCGAATAGTCAAAGAAAAAAAGATTTGCTTGATCTGATGAGCGGCTTCAACATGTCTCATCATATTTTTCAAAATACCAACACTGTAAACTGTATTGACAACATTTTTACCAATTTTTCAGATACTGTGCAATTTACTACATCTGTTTTTCATCCATTGCTTTCTGATCATCTAGCTATCGATATTAGCATAAACCTGGCTGTGCAGGGACTGGACGGTGGTATTGACATAAGCAGGCTAATAACAGGTAGGGGGGTGTCATTGATGTATGAATATTTGAGAGTACAAGATTGGAGGTTTATAGAAGATGGGAGCGAAAGTGTCGATTTTAAATTTGATAAATTCTTGAGTATAATTGTGAATGGGATGAATGAGTATTTGCATATTAAACATCAAAAAATTAAGAGAGCCAACAAAATCCAGTGGTTTAACAATACCTTAAAAAATATGAGGGAAACACTCAGATTTTTAATAGAACTCTTTAAAAGTCATCCTTTTGATCAACTTAAAACCAGAATTAAAGACTTTTAAAAACAGTACCGGCAGGCTTTAACAAGGGCTAAAAAAGAATCGTATTGTAGTTACATCATAAATTCTTCCAACAAAATAAAAACAGCATGGCAGGTAGTGGGTGAGTTTAGAGGGGTGGGGACACAGGCAGGGCAGGGTTTCTCTTGCTCTGAATTCAATCACTATTTTGCAAATATAGCGGAAGAAACCTTATCTAAGATCAATAACAGAGGTAAAAACCATACTGATTTTCTCTGTGAGCCACATACACAGGAAGTTTTTAATTTTGAAACTGTTAGCTTTAACCAAGTGCGAGATGCGGTAAACTCTTTAAAGCGTAAACATAATAAAGATATATATGACATGAATGTCCCTCTATTGAACTCGCTTAAAGATGTTCTGATTATTCGCTTTACAAAACTAATCAATCGTAGTATAACATCAGGTATATTCCCATCCTGTCTTAAACAATCCAAAATAATTCCTGTCTTTAAGAAAGGTGGTAAGACTATTATGAGCAACTATCGCCCCATAGCGTTAGTACCTGTTTTTTCTAAGGTGTATGAAAGTCTACTCAGGGATCAGCTCTGCAGGTTCTTTGAAGAAGGGGGGCTTTTTGCAGATGGTCAGTATGGCTTCAGGGAGGGAAGATCGACCACATTGGCTATCTTGGAGCTGCTGGAGTGCATAGTGGGGGCATTTGAGAGGGGGCAATATGCAAACACGGTCTGCTGTGACCCCTCAAAGGCATTCGACTGTGTATCTCATGAGATACTCTCCGAGAAGCTTAAATACTATGGAGTGGGCGTGCTTGGTGTGCGGTTACTGCAGTCATACTTGTCTGGAAGGAAACAGAAAACGGTGTTTCAGGGAAGAGTGTCAGACAACTGGGAGGAGGTACCGCACGGAGTGCCTCAGGGTTCTGTGCTCGGCCCTCTTCTCTTCTTAGTTTACATTAATGATATCTGAAAAACTGCATCTCGGACAAAACTGATACTTTTTGCTGATGACACCTCAGTCACTGTGTTGGATAGGGACCTGCATGCCTTGGATGAGAGAGCGAGCGAGTGTTTAGATAAGCTAAGTGACTGGTTCGCGGCAAATAAATTAACTTTAAACCATGCTAAAACTGAAAAAATAACATTCGGGCTTCGAGAACTTGGGGGTGGCAATCCTGAGGAGGTTAAGTTTCTTGGTGTGTTCCTGGATCCAGCCCTTAGGTTTGAACACCACACTGATCACGTAGCGGACCGCCTATCAAAGAGCATATACCTTTTGAGGACCCTGGCTAGGATCTTACCGGGAGATTTTCTTCTTCAGGCATTCCTTGCCCTGTTCCAGTCTATTGTCGCATATGCTATCTTGGTTAGGGGACATTCGCACTCTAAGCGAATCTTTGGATTGCAAAGAAGAGCTGCTAGGGTTGTCGCGGGCTTGGGATGCAGGGAGGATGCAAGAGAGGCTTATATGAGGCTTAATATCTTAACAATACCCTGTAGATATATATATATATATATATATATATATATATATATATATATATATATATATATATATATATATATGAATGTCTGGTATATTGTCACAAGCACCTCAATGAATATAACACTAACAACTTTTTTCACCATCACCATACTAGGCAAGAAAACGATTTAAGAATTGAATATCTCAGATTGGAAAGAGCTCGCTTTTCCGTGAACTACTACTGTCCAGTCTTTTACAATAAGCTCCCAAAATCTTGGAGAAATATGACAGGGGCAAAGTTTGGGCAGTCAGGCAGATCAATTTTAATAGAAAATGTGTTTTATAGTATCACTGAATTTTTGCAGCATGACTTCACAGAATAATGTTCTTAATGTTTTCTCTGTTTTAATTGTGCTTGTGTGATATTTTAAAGAGTGTAGTAATCAGTGTCTATTTTAACCATGATTGTACAGATATTTTAGTTTTAAAGTTATTTCTTAATTGTATCATTATTAATGTTTTTATTCCTAGATTTTTAATTATGTATTCCAGCTCGATCTTAACTGTGTGCTGGCACATACACTATATATATATATATATATATATATATATATATATATATATATATATATATATATATATATATATAATGTGTTTTCATTCCGGGTGTACATCCGTTCACTACTGTCGTTCTGAAAAGAACAGTTTTGCTGACGTTTCGCCAAAATCACATTTGGCATTTTCGAAGCTTTCTTTCTCGCGTCCGAATAGAGACTGAAGTGTTGCTGACTGCGACGCTTCCTTTTATACCCCCACTCGGGGCCGAAGGTTATATCTGCGCAGGCGTTGGTCGTTATTTATGTTTTCCGGATGGTGCTGTTGTTGTTGCGCTAATTGCGCTTAAGTTTTTGCGATTTTAGAGTTGTCGATTGTTGTCTTCCATACTGTTGGTAGTTTTAATGATTCGTCCCTTTTATTCAAATCACCTTGTTTTTCAATTTCTATGGCTTCTCGGATTATTCTGGTCTTATAATGTTCTATATTGGCAATCTCCCTACACCCATCGAAATTTATTTTATGGCCGGTTTCCTGATGATGTAGGAATAAAGCTGAGGTTGTTTGTTTATTTCTGATGCTGAGTTTATGCTCTTCCACTCTTGCTGATATTCGCCTGTTAGTTTGCCCTACGTACAACTTTTCACAGTCCTGGCACGGAATACTGTACACTCCGTGGTTTTCCAGTTTGATTTTATCTTTTGGGTTTCCGAGTAGTTTACCTATAGTTGTTTGTGGCTTGTATATTGTTTGTATGTTGTGTTTCCTCAGAATTCTTCCGATTCTGTCTGTTGTGCCTTTTACATAGGGTAAGACTACTCGTTGCTTTCCCGGTTCATATTTTTTGTTGTTCGTTGTTCGGGAAACCTGTGCATTAATAGCTTTCTCTATGGTGCGATTTGTGTAGCCATTTTTCTTTAAAGCACTAGATATTACCTTAAGTTCGTTTTGTCTCGTCTGTTTTTCAATTAGTCGCACGGATCTAGATATTAGAGTATTTGCCACAGCTTGAATTTGTGCTGGGTGATGATGTGATTTTGCATTTAAATATCTGTCTGTATGTGTTGGTTTTCTATACACGGTGTATTCGAAATGTCCGTTATGCAGTTTTGTGACCAAAACATCTAAAAATGGTAGTTTGTTGTTTTCCTCTAACTCTAGAGTAAATTGTATTCTGGGGTGGATTGAATTTACGTGAGTCAGAAATTTTTCGAGCTCTGTATGACCATGTTGCCTTATAATAAATATGTCATCCACATAACGAATCCATAATTTGGGTTTTAAACTTTTTTTTATTATTATATTATTTATAGAATTTTAAGATCAAGCAAAACACCAAAACAAAACCTAAATGCCACTGAACAAAGGGCGCTAATAAACCTTCAAGAAAATAAATCACAATCCTTCCAGCAGATAAAGGAAACGCAACTGTGGTTGTGAATACTCAGGATTACGTACAAAAAATGCAGGCTATCCTACAAGACAATTGTTATAGGCCTGTTCCAAGGGACCCGACAACGTACCTAGAAAAAACGACTAAAAATAAAATAAAAAGTTCACCAATAAACCCCGAAATTCAACAAAAAATCATACCACCGGAAAAGTCGAGCAGATGTCCTAAACTCTATGGTTTACCAAAAATACACAAACCAGGGGCGCCTATCAGACCTATTGTTAGTGCTGTTAATTCGCCGCTACAAAAACTGGAGAAATACTTTTCTGAAATTATGCAACCAACTGTAGAAAAAGCTGATTCATTCGTAAAAAACTCGGAGCATTTCACTCGAATTATACGAGATATCGTCCTTGAAAAAAAAAACGATATCATAGCAAGCCTAAATGTCAAATCGTTATATCCCAGTATTCCCATCGACGAAGCATTGGACAAGATTGCTATGAACGAGGATTTCCAGGCACATATAATAGAACTCTCGGAGCATTGCCTCAAAAATACTTATTTTTCTTTCAATGGGCAAATGTATAAACAAATGGATGGTGCTCCAATGGGGTCTTCGCTATCACCAGTAGTCGCGAATTTATTTATGATATACTTCGAGAAAGAAGCTCTTGAGAAAGCAAGTTTAAAACCCAAATTATGGATTCGTTATGATGACATATTTATTATATGGCAACAAGGTCATACAGAGCTCGAAAAATTTCTGACTCACGTAAATTCAATCCACCCCAGAATACAATTTACTCTAGAGTTAGAGGAAAACAACAAACTACCATTTTTAGATGTTTTGGTCACAAAACTGCGTAACGGACATTTCGAATACACCGTGTATAGAAAACCAACACATACAGACAGATATTTAAATGCAAAATCACATCATCACCCAGCACAAATTCAAGCTGTGGCAAATACTCTAATATCTAGATCCGTGCGACTAACTGAAACACAGACGAGACAAAACGAACTTAAGGTAATATCTAGTGCTTTAAAGAAAGATGGCCACACAAATCGCACCATAGAGAAAGCTATTAATGCACAAGTTTCCCGAACAACGAACAACAAAAAATATAAACCAGGAAAGCAACGAGTAGTCTTACCATATGTAAAAGGCACAACAGACAGAATCGGAAGAATTCTGAGGGAACACAACATACAAACAATACACAAGCCACAAACAACAGCAGTCACCAACACTTCAGTCTCTATTCGGAAGCGAGAAAGAAAGCTTCGAAAATGCCAAATGTGATTTTGGCGAAACGTCAGCAAAACTGTTCTTTTCAGAACGACAGTAGTGAACGGATGTACACCCGGAATGAAAACACATTGTATTTTTCCATCCGTGAAGGAGTAAAAATCAACATATATATATATATATATATATATATATATATATATATATATATATATATATATATATATATATATATATATTTTTTTTTTTTTTTTTTTTTTTGTAAAACCAGCAAATTATTAATTATTAACGATGGTAAAGTTTTGTAAAAGAAATGTATAACCTGAATAAAAAATTTGAATTTGAATTGAACTTGTCCAACGAGTGTATTAAAAATTGTTCCGATTTCTTAATACATATACCGTAGTAACTAAATTGCTTAAATACTGTCTAAAATATGAAATTCATTGTTTTTTTAATTAATAATGAATTGTTTATTAAAAAAAAATTTACATCCAAAATATACAACATATTTTACTTTTTGTGCGACAGCAATTTTCTATATTTTCTTGGTAATATTATTAAAAATCATCGGCAAATTTGTGTTCGGTATTTTATTTATTATTTAAAAAAACGAGTTACTGTTTTTTTAAAGTCAATTTTTAATATTTTAAAAGCTAACAACTATATAGTTGTATCCAGACGAATGCCTTTGTCCAAACATGATTGTATTAAAAAAAGGTAAGTGGATTTTTTTTATTTTATTGTATGTTACAAGAAACAAAAACATCTATGTGAATTTGGTAGTTCGTTATATTAAATTAAAAAATGCTATATTAATGATATAACTTTTTATTACTTTTAAGTCTGTACATTATTAGTTAAGATAATTTGTTTCAAATTTAATTCGGACTAGTAATATCTATTAACATAATATAGTTTATTATTTTTCAGACCAGTACCAGTGCTACCCAAAGTCACAAAAGATTTCGTAGGAAACCACAACAAATCTTGAATTGAGGCCGAAAATTATAACTTTCTAACTAAAATTTTTTCTAAATAAGAAAATAATTGAAGTAACTCTAAAAAATATTAAAATATTCTTTGATAACTTTTTATGGGGTTTTATTGATTTTTCTTCTCTCAAACGGCTAACGTACCTATCATTCAAGAGGGGGAAAATTGCAGCCTAACATAGGAAAAGTCGATTAAAAGGAAGCCTTTTTGTTCTTAGTTTTTTTATAGCTTTAAACGGTGCGTCATAACGAAATGCATTTATCCATTCTATCGACAGAGGCCCACTTTTTCCATGTTTTAAACACATATTTTAATAGTATTATAAATGTAACATTTAAAAAATTAAAATCTGGATTTAATTTGCCAATTTGCTAAATAATTCAGTAAAATTGAATTCCATCACTCCATGATAGTAAATATTTTACTCACAGATTCCCGTTTTTGTAAAGTTTTGTAAACATTTTGGTAAGGATGTTTTACAGCCATGGGATGAAGGCGTAATATTATATTTACCTTTTTTTTCTTATTTTTACACGATAGATAAAGTGAAATTACAATTTATTTCGCAATTATAACCAGTAATCACAAATGTCTATAAAAAACAACGAAGAACTTTACTTTGTTTAATATATTAGCACTCAACACGTGCTTTAAATGTTAAGGGTTTTTTCAACTTTTTTTTACTTGAGTTTTAAAATCAGGACCATATAGATTATCAAAAATATGCAAACTAGTTTTCCAATTAAAGTCAATAGTAAGTGCTCCAGACTCATGAACTTAATAATTAAACGCCTAACTTTTCTAATCTAGTAAAATAAGGAAAACGAATCAAAGATTTCGTACATTTTGACAACAAACGTAATTAAATAATCGGCCAGGCGAAATACGTGTTAATCAGTTTGTTATTTAAATTATTGCTAGTCAAAACAATTGCTCCCGGCATTTTATTGGGAAATGTCATCTATTTTAAACGCGGCAACGTAGCGGACTGCGTAACAAATTTAGTTGATCTACATTATATACAATCGGGCTTCTCATCAAATACGGTGTCACATGGGCTGCACTCGAGATGTAAATGATATCCAATTATATACACCTCCCGCCCTTCCCCTAAACCCGGGCTACCTTTTGCCAATACTGCGTACCGGGCTTGGTAATAAATGCTATATATATATATATATATATATATATATATATATATATATATAACTTTTTTACCCAACTTGTATAATTTTTGACATATCTCAATCTATATATCATTGTATATATATATATATATATATATATATATATATATATATATATATATATATATATATACAATGAGGCCATAAAGTCTGGAAACCTTGAGATATGTCAAAAATTATACAAGTTGGGTAAAAAGGTTTAATATAAAAGTTGTATAGTTCCTTACGATTTATGATTCAAAAATGTGTTGGAATATACAGGGTGTTTTAAAATCAAGTTACACGCCAAAACTTCAGAATCTCTAATGGAACACCCTGTATATTATTTCATTTTAAGAATCTACATGAAATTCTGATCATATTTTATTAAGCATACCCTATCCCTAAAGTCAACTGTTTTTGAGATAAAAAAAATGAGAAAACTGTTTTACAAAATTTTTTTAATAACGATTAACAACGATATTCTAAAATTCTAAATGATGCGTTTTAACGTAATAAATGCTGGAACTGTTGTCCGTTCACTTCCTGACAATATCCTAATCGATTGATGAACTCTTGTAGATTTCGAAAGTAGGTGGGATTTGTCGGATTTCATCTCTTATACGATTTTTCAGTGCATCGATATTAGGAGGTCTGTTCAAATAAACTTTGCTCTTTAAATATCCCCACAGAAAATAATCTAGGGGAGTTAAGTCCGGGGACCTGGCCGGCCATTCGTAGGGACCACGACGTCCTATCCACCTGTTGAAATATTTCATTGAGATACTGCCGAACAGGTAGCGCGTAGTGAGGTGGTGCTCCATCTTGTTGGAACCACATTGCTGCAGTAGGCATATCGGGCTCATTACCTGGATACAATTGAGCTAAGGCAGGAATCAACTCGAGTTGTAAAAAATCAAGATAAATTTCGCCGGTTAAATTTACGTAGAAAAAGTAGGGACCTTTAATTCTATCTTGAAATATTCCAGCCCAAACATTGATTTTCTCGGGATATTGCGTATGAGCCACTTGAGCCCAATGGGGATTCTCTGTAGACCAATATCTACAATTTTGTCGGTTGACAGTACCATTAAGAAAAAAGGTAGCTTCATCGGAAAATAAAATATTTCTACAAAAGAATGGATCCAGGTTGCACCGCTCTTGCATACTTTCGCAAAACTCAAGTCGGCGGTCAAAGTCGTCTTCATTTAATTCATGGATTAATCTTATTTTGTAGGGATGATACTTTGCCGTGTGCAGAATATTTTTTACCGATGATTGAGTAAGGTTTAAATCTAATGCTACTTGACTTGTAGGTAAATGTGGATTTTCGTTATAACTGAGTAAAACATTCAATTTCATATCATCATCTACCTGTCCTGGGAAGATCTTTTACACAACCATGATCACGAAATTTTTTGATAATTTTGCTAACTGTGGATTTTGCAATTGCTTGTCCTCGCTCGGGATGCGTATTATTAAAAAGTTCACATACTTCGTCAAGATTTCTTTGGCTATCTCCCCATCCAAACATCATAACAATCTCTATTCTTTCTCTTTCTGAAAGCATTTTTATCAGGAAAAAAGTAACTGTCCAACAATATGTTAAAAATTGACAGTTTATTGTCAGTACATGACTGTTTCTATGGGAGTTCTAAAATAATCCACCAGGTTTCACTATGCATAGGGAAATGAGTTAATTTTCATTTTCTCATTTTTTTATCTCAAAAACAGTTGACTTTAGGGATAGGGTATGCTTAATAAAATATGATCAGAATTTCATGTAGATTCTTAAAATGAAATAATATACAGGGTGTTCCATTAGAGATTCTGAAGTCTTGGCGTGTAACTTGATTTTAAAACACCCTGTATGTTTCAAGACATTCTTGAATCATTAATCGTAAGGAACTATACAACTTTTATATGAAACTTTTTTACCCAACTTGTATAGTTTTTGACATATCTCAAGGTTTCCAGACTTTATGCCCTCATTGTATATACAGGGTGGTCCTTTTAAAGTATTACAAAGCGATGTTGAGAAAACAGCTGATTGAAAATAAATGAAATTTCTAGGGATGCAATGGGTCGTTAAGGGACATTTTTTGACGGAGTAAGTAATGTTTTAACCCTTTCCACTGTTTAGGGGTGCGGGGTAACTTTTAAATGTTAAATGGAAAGGTGCAGTTTTTTTCCAGGTTCGTAATCTCCAGAAAAAACTACGTTATAATTATTATTATAATATATGAATAATTTAATGTCAATGTCACTACGCTAACTTCAACAAAATTAAAAAGAAAATCAGCAGAAGAAAAAACTGATATTAGGTACATGATTTTATTTTATCAGATGTTCAAAATGACGGCCATTTTGTTCTAAACATTTGTTAACTCTCTTTCGAAAAGAATTCCGCACTCTGAATAACATATCTGGGGTAATTTCACGAACTGCATGCTTAATCCTTTCTCACATGTTTTCGGCTGTAGTTGGAGCAGTCACCATGACTTTTTCTTTCACAAAATCCTACAAGAAAAATCAAGGGGGGTTAGGTCTGGCGATCTTGCAGGCCAATTTACTGGTCCCCCACGTCCAATCCATGTGTTAGGGTAAGTGTCATTCAATATAGCACGTGCTTCTCGACAGTAATGTGGTGGTGCGCCGTCTTGTTGGAACCAAATTGCTTCACGTTGTTGCTCTGGAATATTTGGCATCAATCTTTGCAAGTCATTTCGAAAGAAATCGCAGTATCGCTGTTCATTAAGATTACCATCGAAAAAATGAGGTCCAATAACAACATCGCCAAACATCCCACACCAAGTATTTATCGACCAAGGGTGTTGATTAACGACTGTTCTCATCCAGTGTGGATTTTCTTCAGCCCAATAATGCATATGGTGACGATGGACTTGACCATGGTTAGTGAATGTTGCTTCGCCAGAAAATATGTTTTCCAGTGAGTAGTTTTTCATTGATCCATAGTCGAAACCACCGACACCCGTCTCTCGAAGTTCTGTCCATACAATTCTTGATGTAAGGTAATATGGTAAGGATGAAATTTAAAATTGGATAGAGAGTCTCTATTCGGACGCGAGAAAGAAAGCTTCGAAAATGCCAAATGTGATTTTGGCGAAACGTCAGCAAAACTGTTCTTTTCATATATATATATATATATTGCCATCCAAATAGAGTTTATTTGAATAGATCCTAAAATCAGAATTTTTCAAATCAACACAAAAATATTTTGATTTCGTGCTGCCCGGTAACATTACAATACCGGTAGATAACTATTTACCGCATTTAGGCTTTTGCAAATTTAAGCAGTATATAAATAATACTAGCTTGGTATAATTGATAAGTTGTGTTGGATTTTATAAAATGTAAAATAAAAACGTTTTTGTTGATTTTTGTCGTCCTGGGGTATAGACAACTTTGGACCTTTCCTGTCTCATCAAGGTCACGGCTAAATTCCTTCTTGAAAGCCTATTTTTTTTATTGTGTCGAACTAATATATGTCAAAAATTAGCCATATTAAAAAAAAGTGGCAGTGACGGTTCCATAACAAAAAATCTACTGACCGTGTAGAGTAAATTACTATTGCAGATGTTAAACTTTGACATTTCGGTATCTCTTGAAATAAACTCTAGGTGGATAGCAAAATATATATGGGAACACGTATTCTAAACCGACTAGTTCAACACAAAATAGCTTTAAAAAACTAACCTAATCTATATTTGATGATATTTTCACAATATAACTAGTAATATATATATATATATATATATATATATATATATATATATATATATATATATATATATATATATGTATTACGATACATATAGTCTCCAATATATATATATATATATATATGTACATTTTATCATGAAATATCGATCATATCATCTCCGGAGGGGAATACAAATTTGACGTGGAGGGAAATCTGTCAGATGAGGTTGGAGTAGACCGTCTAGCGTGAGAAAACTTAACTGGTGACAAGACAAAAGTCGGGCAAAGCCGAGTGTTCTGAATGCAGACCTGGATTTGCGGACAAAGCATGTTGTTCAATAAAATCACATTAGATAGCATCAGTATTAAGCCAATTCGAATGTTTAGATTTCTTTATAAAAATTTAAATGTTTGTGACAGATTGACTAACTTTGTTAAACATTACGAATATAGATTGGCATCCATCTATCCCAATACAGAAGTCGGTCTTCGCCTAGCGTTAACTCTTCCAATTACGTCCGCTTCCTGCGAGACGTCCTTCAGTAAGCAACTTGTCAAGGCCTACCTGAGATCTCAAAATGGCCGGAAACGTTTGGCAAATTTACCTATTATGTCACTTAAATACGACATAACCGAAAAAATTGACTTCGAAAAAAGATGTTTTTACTTGTTTTTCTTCGGGGGGGGTTTAAATCAGAATCTTGCCAGGGGCGCCAGCTTCCTCACATACGACTCTGCTTATTATAAAACTGTTGTTAACCCGATTTGCAGTATAGACGTATTGATGGTATCCGTAATAAGGGGTATACTATCATAGTATGCTCTACAATTTAAAAGATAGTTCGTTAATGCAATGGCAAACTCTTCGTAGATTATATTTGTTATTGTTATTTATTCTTTATGGTTAGTTAGGGTGACATAGCTAATCTCCCAATTTTCATGTCCAAGGAGTTTTCCCAAATATTGGCTTGGAGAATAAAGTGAATTTATTCCATACTTTATATGTCTGGTGTATGTGATACATATGCATTTTTATTTTAGCTACATTACAGAGAAGATTTTGAGCAGCTGATAGATGACTGTTCCAGGCAGTCTCAGGTGTGGTTCCAAAGAAATAATAAAAAAAAATACTGAGCATTGTTAATATATATTTAACTTAAATAAATTTTAATTAAAAAGAATGTACAGGGTGGTCGAAATTGGTCTGTTTTAACAGAGAAAACCTATTTCCTGACTAGATAGAGCAAAACTGACTTAGGTGTCATGGGCTCGATTTCTGAGAAATGTTTAATGGCAAAAACCGCCTGCCGATATTTTCACTGCCAACTGAGATATAGGGCGTTTTTCAATTTTCGGCCATTTTGAAAATTGTCCATAACTTTTTTATTTTGCGGAATATCAACATTCTGCAAAGACATTCTAAAGGCACTTTTTTATGTGCAATCCAGTGGCGTACTCAGATTTTTTCTATAGTTGTCCGTTTTATCATAAATAGGCAAAACTTTTTTTTTTTCAAATGGAAATCATAGTTGGCTATAAATTATAAAAAATGCTCGCGTTTAGCCCTTTTCAGTGATATAAAGTTGTAGGTACTTATTTTCAAAAATAACGAAAATATTAGGTGTTTTTGGTTTACATAGTAGGCCTTGGAATAATGACGCGCGTTCAATATTTTGAATATATTGCTGTCAGATTACTGTAGTCTGGTGTAATTATTGCGTTTTGGTGTTATCTTTATAAAGTTGTGTTAAGTTGCTGACAAAATATGTTTGAGAATTATGAAAAGTATGATATGTTAAAATGTTACATATTATCTAATAAGTCAGTTTTGCTCTATCTAGTCAGGAAATAGGTTTTCTCTGTTAAAACAGACCAATTTCGACCACCCGGTACGTCATCTCATAAAAAATGTTAACAAAAATAAATAACTGAAAAAAGTATTACTTCTTTATTAATTTTCCTAGAACCATAACTACCGTTTAAAACAATTAAAATTTGCATATAAAAATAATCGTGAAAAGGGTTAAAATCGAATGGTTCAGTATCCATTATATGAACTTTCATGAATTTAAAATCTGATATATATAGTTCATACTTGGAGGTATAAAAGGTATTCCACAATAACGTATGTAGAATAGGCGCCAATCAGAGGATGGGGCCAAGGAAGGCGTGGCTTGCCACCCCTGCTTTTTGGAAAATGTGCTCTAATGGCTTATCTTAACGTACTAAAAGCATACCACGCACTTGTATCGGAATATTTTTGCACCCCTGCAAATGGTCCTCAAATTTCCTATGTATATGTTTGATTCCCATGTCTCAATTTAAACGAGAATGGCGCTTCAATTGGTTACAAATATTTCTAGTTCTTTCTTAAATATAACGGAAGCTCAAAACAGATTAAAAATATTTTTTATAAAAAAATTAAACCGACCTCAACAAAGTAAGCACTATTACTATATTTATACACTTATACTATTTATAAGAGTTTTATTGTCAGTCAGGTTTAACAAATATACACTAGGTGTTATTACAAAGTGGTAACAAACATCTATTCTTCCTAATAGAATGGTGAACGCACATATAGGGTTGTTCAAAAAAAAAACAAAAATATTGTTTTTATATTTTTATGAACATTTATGGACCGACTTTATTGATTTTAGTCCTGTTTGCGAGAGGATTGATTAAAACAGACCGAAAGACAGACCGATAATAAAGTGTTTTTGACATTGAAACAATCCAAAAATGCAGACAGACAAATTTAAAAGGCTGTTAAATATACAGGCTGTTATGTAAGTACGTGGCCAAACTTCAAGGGGAGATTCATTGAGTGATTTTAAGACAAAAGTTTATAAGAACACGTGTCCTGAAATTCTTCGTTTTCAAAATACAGGATGTTAAACCTAAAAAAAATGGGCGCAAAAGTTTTAGTAAGCTTTTAGCTGTTTTTGATTTGGCACTTTGATCCTAACTAGATTAAAATTATTAAGTCCGGTGACGTCCCGAGACACTTTAAACAATGTTTTTGACAAAAAAATTGCGCCAGTGACTTTTTAAGAGAAAATATTCGAGAAAAAAATAAAAGTGAAATTATTACATGTCTCTGGAACAACGTAAAAAAATAAAACTATCAAAATTTTTTCGATATCAATAGTCCATTCTTGTCTTAAAAATTGTTATAAAATTAATGCTAGCTAAAAAAATTGTGTTTTATTACTTCTTATTTTTTTTTATTTTCATGGACATGCAATAGTGATTTAATTTTTGTTTTCGAAAACGAAGCAAAATACTAAACAAAATCAAGAGATGAAAAAGTACTTTTAGTTGCCTAATACAAAATTTTTTAAAAAGTCACGAGCGTTCATTTTTTGTCAAAAGTATTGCTTAAAGTATCCCTCGGGTGGATTAACTTAATTTAAATTTAGTTAGGGTTAGATTAGCCACTTACTACCATAAATATCGCTGCTAAATTTTAACAAAAACGGATGAAGTATTATTAAGATTTTTACTAAAAAAAAAACGATTTTTTTAAAGAAAATTAGAACCACTCAAGGAATTAACATATTGAAGTTTTTCGCTTAGATTAACTGTTTTCGATAAAGCAAATAAACATAAAATGCATAATGTTATTTACTACCGCAGTGCTTTGGATGTAACAAAAAAAGTAGGAAGGCCATGGATGGACGAACATAAAATTGTTCAAATTTGACTTTGTTTGAACAATTTGAGAAGTGCGTACATAAACATTTGGTGGTAATAATCTGAAGTGTTTTTAAGAGTTTTAAGTGTAAGCAGTGCGTACATAATAATTTGGTAGTAATAATTTGAAATGTTTTTAGGAGTTTTAAGCTATAAAATTCTTTACTGATATTAGAAAATGGTTCAATTCCAGAGCGGCTAGACGAATTTATCAACAGACAAAAATGTGTAAAAATCTATGAGACTCTGCGAATTAAGCACCTTTCGAAGGTCGACTGCTGTTATTGGTAGGCCTGCAACAGTAAGAACAGTGGATGTGGAGGAAAAAGTTTTACATGAAATTGAGTGTAGCCCCGACACAAGTACACGCAAAACTGCGCAACAATTAAACGTATCTCATTATACTGTATGGCAAATTTTAAGATATTTTCAACTGTATCCTTACCACATACAGCGTGTTCAACCTTTATTACCTGCAGATTTTCCCCAGCGAGTGGATTATTGTACTCGGCGTTTGCAACAACAGATGGCGTCTCCGACATTTCTGTCCCGTATTTTGTTTACAGATGAAGCCTGTTTTTCCCGAAATTCAATTATGAACTTTCATAGCAATCACATCTGGGCTGAAGGAAATCCCCCATGCAATGTTATACAAAATAATTATCAACAACAGTTTTCTGTGAATCTTCGGGTTGGTATTATGGTTGGTAGAATGATATAATCACCATATCATTCTTTTACCAGCGAGATTAAATGGTCAAAATTATCGTCATTTTTTAGAATTTGTATTACCTGAACTATTATGTTTTTCTTTATTTGAAGTCCTTCATTTATAAAACTCCGGCCAACACTGAAGAAGAATTAATTCAACGAATAAGTAAGTCTTGTAACTCGGATAAGACATACGCCGGGAATATTTCAACGTGTTCGGCAATCGATGTTAAGACGAGCTAATGCTTGCATTTCAAGTTGAAGGAAGACAATTTCAGCAACTATTATAAGTTTCGTGTTACCTCTTGATAAATGTTTCTTTAGTTATTAGTATGATTTTAATAAAACGTTTTTCTTGTTTGATTTTTTTTTTCAATTTCAAACGGTACTCCTATGTACGCTATTGAAATTTAGCTAAGAAACTATATGATTCTGTTTGGAACCGTTTACTTTTTATTGTATTGCTGAAAACGAAGCATTTCCGGACAAGTGTTTTTATAAACTTTTTGTTTTAAAATCACTCAAAGAATCTCCCTTTGAGAAAATATGATTTTTGGCATCTAGAGACCCTAAAACCTGAAGATCTGTAAAATCGCTGAAAAATCATTTTGAAGATTATAATACTACCTACAAGGAAAATAAATAAATTTTTTCCTCATTAGTCACCCTTTAATCTCTCCAGTTTGTTTCTATGCGAAACTGTAAATGGTAGTTCTCGTGTGAAACTATAAAGGCTGGTTCTCGCATTTACAGAAATACCATTTTTCATGAATTGAAGTCATGAATAAATATTTTAAGTTTTATCTGTGGATTTCCATTAAGTCATGAATTGTAATCAACAAATTTTTTGACTTAACAAATTTCGTGTAACTTATAACAAATTAAATTTCGACATTTAAATGTACACTCTTTAGGCATCACAAATATCGCAAAATAACGCCGAATACCGTACTGGAGTATTTACGATACACATTTAAAAAAACTGCTAAAAAATTTTTAAACATTTCCTCTGCGCACGCTTAAACCTGATCGGATAATCGATATTGTTACTGAAAAGATTGCGAACAGCCGCTTCCTGCCATGATTTTCGTATCCCTCGGGAAGTTCCCTCGTGAATATTTCTCTATTTTCAGCGACACAATTTAGCTAGCTCCAGCTCCACACAGACATTTAACACCTATATACTTTTTCTTTTTAAAGATTTATATTTTTGGCCAAAGTTAAGTAGTATTTTGAGCTAAGTCGCGTACAGACAGACCGACGGTAGTATGAACATTTTTTTTTCGGGGATTTTTTTCACGATCCAATACTTCCCTACTTTCAATACTTTCCTACCTTATCCAATATTTTCCTAATTTCCTCTCAGAAAAGCAAAAAATCCGACAGTAGTACAAAAGTCAGTGCCGCTACAACAAACTTTTCGAGTCGAGGCAGTCATAGGGGATAAACGTCTTCGGGTCATTTTGGACATTAGAGTTTAAAGGGTTGTAAAATTTCAGTTAAGTGTTTTTTTTTAGTTTTAGTTAAATATCTTTAGAAATATAAATGGATAAAATAAAAATATATCTTGAAAACGAAGCGTTTCCAGGCCCATGTTTTTAAATAATAGGAACATTTCTATTTAGTAGTAGAATAACCCCTCAAAATATGGCAGCGGAAATTCCTGGTTCAGGCACCCGAGAAATTGAGAAAAACCCTGTCATAAAAAATGTGTTTGAAACGTATTTCTATCGACTCTACTATGTATTAGTATTTTCTTTCTCTCTCTAACACACACTTCTTCAGGGCAGGGTTTTTCTCGGCTATCAGATATATTTACCAGCTGCTACATTGGCACATTTAAAAAATATTATTTATGGTAATACCGGCATTTGTTGTAAAATCTAGTTTTTTTTTTAATTATAAAATAAGGAAAAACTCGTTTCGCAATCCTATAGTTTTTTAATTCATATGGCAATACTAAAGGATACTAAAAGCAGGTTTAAATGCTATCCAGAGTGATCGCCTGTATATACATGAAAAAATACTTAGGAATACTTAGGAGTCGAAATAATAACCTTCTTTTTTCGAATTGATACCTCTTTTTTTTGAAATCTGTTAAAAATTTAGTTTATTTGACAAAAAAAAAATGCAAAATGGTACGCCGGAAGGTATTTATTTACACAAACGGCAGTAACGATTTCGTCCCGTTGAAAGAAATTAAAAAACATTTAATTCATTTCGGTTGAAAATGAATTGCATTATCGAAACTAAACATATTAACGGCCGGTTGGAGATAGGTCAATTAAAGTTTAGAATATTTAACGGAATGTCAAATTTGCGAGTTTTGTCAAATCCGAAAACTCGGTTAAATATTCTAAACAGCAATTAAGTTTTGTGCAACCGGCAGTTAGTCAATTAAAACATGACATCAAAAATTAATAAAACAAAAAGCATTTATTTTATTAATGCATTTATTTAGTTAATAATATGAATAATATAAAACAAAAATCATCAATCGTCAGCCTAAAGTGAACAAACTGTTTTATTACTACATTAGAGCAAATTTTTATTTTTTTCAGCATTATTTTACTAACTAATTTAATTAAAACATATATCTTAATAATAATTTATAGAATTAAAATGTATAAAATAAAACAGTTTATTGGCTAATTAATCAATATATCAGCCTAAGTCAATATATCTGCCTAAAGTGAACAAAACATTTAAGTAGTGTTTAATTATTACCCAGAGCAAATTCCTATTTAGAGATTGTTTTACTGGGTTTAAGTAATAAACATAATAAACAGAAAAAATCGCTTATTTGAGGAAAAATGTTTTGCACAATTTATTATGCCGATTTAAAAAAAAGTTATTTTTAATATGCTTAGACTGCAAAATAGTAGCATTTTTCTCAAATAAACGATATAAAATAAACAATCTAAATAGATTCTGTGAAGTTTTTTGTGTCTCAAGTAAACCTGATATAGGCTGACGATGTGATTTATTAGTAGTTATAATAGGGGAGCGCCTCCTCCTCCTCCTCTTCCTCTCTCTCATGTCCCTCATTCTTAACTTCCTCCCCTTTTATTCTCATTCGCATCATATTTTTAATTTTTTCTCTTTGTTCTCCCACATTTGATTTTGCATTCTTAAGTCTTATAAATAGATCATTTTAGTATGTTAAGGTACGAGTGACTGTTGAATAAATCTATTAATAATAATATTAAAATAAAATGAGTGAATCAGTTGGAGAAAGAAATCGATCCATTCCGCTTCAGACAATTAGCCTCGAAGAAATTATACCAGGAGTTCAAGAAGAAAATATACCATTAGTTCGAGAAGAAAATAATGGGATTGTTTTAAAAAATTTGAACAAAACTGAGAGTGAAGAGAAAAAAGTGTTTTGTGCTATTTGTTTTGAAATAATCGGATATTATGATTCATGTAGACTAAATACATGTTCCCACATTTTTTGTTTAAAATGTATTTTAAGATGGAATGATGAAAATTGTTGTTCTATAATGGTAAACAATTGTCCTGTATGTCGCACTAGATATTACTATTTGGTACAAATCTTCAAAGATGTAATTAGACATCATTTTGTTGTAATTTTAAAAAGAGGATAATATTTTTTTTATAATTTGTGTTTGTGAAAACTCTGGTAACAAATAATTTTGTAAAAAAAGTAAATGTAAAATATATATAATAATTGACACACATTTTTTCCTTTTCCTATATTAAAACGACAACAATGATCTAACAAGTTTTTTAATACATACTAATTTTCACATTACATAACAAAACAATTGTTATGGGTTTACACAAAAAGTGCCACGCCCTAAAATGGCACCACTTTTGCAAATGGAAGCTTGAATTTTCTTATGGGAATTAACATGTAAAAATGACGGTTTTGATTGTCGGACCGGCATAGCCTAATCTACTACTTTTTAATTATACTAATAATATTAATATAATTTGCATCAAGTAAGAGAAAACTCAATTGAATTCAGAAACAAGCGTTAACAAAATGTTATGCTAATATATGAGTGCTTCTAGTGGCAGTTGACATAATCGACACTTTTTTTACATATGATTTGCTATTTCATTTACAAATATAGTGTCAGATGTTAGAATAAAAAGAAGTATTTTGCATATAGCACTGAAAATATATAACCGCTTATAGTAACAGTTGATATTTTTTAAAATTAATATTGTTGACGTATTCTACTTATTATCTTTACAATTTATGTTTAAAATTAATATTTTTGACATTATCTACCCATTACGTTTATAACCTATATTTAAAATTAATATTGTTGAAATAATCTACACATCACCTTTACAAACTATGTTTATTATTAATATTTAACAACATAATCTTCTATCTCTTTTTTTTCATTTTTATTGCAGTAAAAGCAAGCATGTTCAGGAATTAGTAGAAAAAGATGTATCCTACAAATAGCACAATGTAAATCAGAAGCACTAACAACATAAGCTCTTTTGTAGTGGCAGCTCACATGATCGGACTCCCCTCTCCGTAAATATCTCATGTGAATTGCACTACAAGGAAGGCAAATAGCAAATGTTCCTAGTCTTCGACTTTCAATTTTAGTGTAGCTTTGTATAACACATACATCTTTTTCTTCAAAATTATTAAATAATTCACTAGCCCTAAACTTGCTTACTTTTACGTCAGCCTCGGTTCCTAAATTTAGCAGTTGTCCATCCATGTCCACTCCTTCGTCAATTTCCTGATCATCTTCCTCCATCTCTTCTTCTTCCTCCTCAATATAATTAATGTCGATGTTAAACAAGAATGATCTTCTAACAAGCCTAGATGATTTGTTCAAAAATGAATGTTTATAAGTGATGGAATCGCCTTCCAAGTTAATAAAAATTTCTTCTCTTTCTTCAATTTGAGCGGCGTTCTCCACATTATTTTCTTCAATTTGGTCAGCGTTTCCAATCATATTTTCTGCCATCGTTAGGAGCTTTAGATTTAGATAGATATATTTGATAAAAAACAATTTTGGTTATAGGTTATAAATAATATCGACAACTGATATTACAGCGAATGATACTGTATGATCGTCGAGTGGATGTTCTTAAGTATATATCCCATCGACCACCACTTTTACTACCTGCAATACTTAAGTTTTTTTTTTTTTTTTCGCTGTCCCTTTCCCTGTCAGTTTCCTCGGGGGGGGGGGGGGGGGGTAAGGTTGTTGATCGGCTTGGGAAAGTGGTTTTTAGAGATTGTCGTTCAACTTTAAGTACCTAACCTAACCTAACCTAACATAACCTAACCTAACTTAACTTAACCTGAAGAGGGTAGCCCGAAATTGGGGAGCCGGGATTTGAGTCTCGGAAATTCAGGGGTCCGGGGGGGAGGGGGTAAGGTTGTTGATCGGTTTGGGAAAGTGGTTTTTAGAGATTGTCGTTCAACTTTAAGTAGGACACATTTGATTAACTTTTGCATATAAAATCGCCTCAGCGAAGAGACGAATGCAATTGATTTCTGCATTCACACTGTGCAGAGCTCGCGAGTTTTCTGGTGTTTACATTGTGTCTATTTGGTAATTTTTTAGTTTTTATTTTTATTTCTAACATTTTTATTTGGCAAGATTTAATTCTTATATATATTGGTGACATTTTTATGTACATTTGTGGCATTTTTATTTGTTATTACGATTTTTTTCATAATGGACAATTTTTTGGCATCGAGTAGCAAAATAATTGACAATGACTTTGACTTATACACATGTACTCAAATGCAAAATTTGGCAAACCAACAAAACAATGAAACAGACGTATTTACAACTAGTCAACAACAAACTATTCAGGACTGGAATGAAATTATTTACAATAGCCAAGTTCAGAATAATGCCAACAAACACAACAACGAAAAATATTTATTTACAGCTACTCAACAACAAACTCTTGACGATCCTAATGACATTATTGACAACAAAACGGACTTAATTACAACAAAAACTAAACAAACTCTTGAAGAACTGAATGACATTGACGAAACTCAAAATTCTAGCTATGAGGATATTGTTTGTTTTCAAAAATCTAATCCAAATTATTTAACATTAAAATCGCCAATTAATTTTCCGAGACCAATTTGCTCTCCCTTTTTGTTTAGTGAAAATTCTGATTCGGAAGAAGAACAAATTGATCAAAATTTAAGTTTGGCTATTTGTCCTATTAATTCACCATATGATATTGTAAATTCTGATTCACAAGAAAAACAAATTGATCAAAATTTAAGTTCGGCTATATCTTCTATTAATTCACCATATGCTATTGTAAATTCTGATTCGCAAGAAAAACAAATTGAAGCAAATTTAAATTTGGATATTTCTCCTAATAATTCACCAGTTGAACAAAATTCAATTTCGAAACCATCATTTATCATTAAAAAAAAATTTAAAATTAATAAAAAAAATAAAAAACAAATAGCAAACCTTAAGTGTCTGGGTTTCGCTATTCAAAATTTAACTAATTTGATCACAATTAAAAAGGGAGACGAAAGTACGGTGAATTATGTTAAACAGGCCTTTGACAAATTAGTTGGCTCATTTGAAGAAATGGATTCATAAAGTCAATTAATTTCTATTGCTTTTTTCAAAATTTTACTATAACTAAATAAAAATGCACAATATTAATTTTATTATTATACAAAGAACTTCAAAAATGCAATTGCTTTTTTCAAAATTTGACTATAACTAAATAGAATTGCACAATATTAATTTTATTATTATTATTATGTAGAAAACTTCAGAAATGCATAAGTGTGTAACATGTAATAAAGTCTTCACTAGAAAGGATAATTTATTGCGACATATTAAAAAACATGTTTGCGGAAATTCCACAACACTCACTAGTTGGTTGAAACAACCAAAGCTTGTTAAAGGTAAGAACATTTTATTTTTCATGTTATATTTTGTAAAATATTTTTTTCTTAATTTATAGATTCTACAAATATTGTAAAATATTGTAAAGAATGCAAGAAAAATATAAACCAAAGTCTATGGGGTGGACATCTTCGATCTAGTGTGCACAAGAACAATTCCAAAATAGGCTTGGAGGAAGGTGTTGAAATTATCAAGTCAGCATTCAGGGAACGAATAATATCTTATAGGATTTCCTCACACCAAAACTTCATAAATGTGAAAGAATATTTTCAACATTTGGAATACAAAATTGCACATCTAATAGATCAAGAACTGCAGAAACATAAATGTATCAAGCTAAATATGGAACTGTTCGGTTTCTATTTTAACCCCAGCAGCGACAGCTATGATGTCAAATCTTTTAATGCGCCGTTCCAAGTCATTTGCCAGGGATATCAGAAAAAAGAACTGTTAGAGCAAATCTGCACCATTATTGACCAGAAAGCTGACGAATTTGCAGAAAGAGATTCAGGTAAAGAATTTATTTTCGATTTTACAACAGCAACAAAAAAAGTAATTTTTTAATTTTTACGTTGCAGGATGGCTTTGATGAATTTACTTCATTTGGAAATTAATGTTAACAAGCACAATCCGCTGAGAGCCTCATCTTTTATCGAACTTCCTCAAGAGATCAAGAGACGTCAAGCTGTGATCAACATTAGGAATGATGACAACTTTTGCTTCGCCTGGGCAGTTGTGTCTGCTCTTCACCAACCACGCGGATTAGATTTTGAAACTTCATCCTACCCACACTACTCTTCTGTTTTGGATATGTCAGGTATAGAATTTCCAATGTTGCTAAAGAACATTAAGATTTTTGAAGAAAAAAATAACATTTCTATTAAGAAATTATAAATCCTAAAAAGGGTTATGAAGTAATTGGTCCACTTTATTATTCATCGAATAAAAAAAATCAACATGTCAATTTATTGTTAATAAGTGATGACGATGAAAAAACTTTTCATTATTGCTATATTAAAGATTTATCAAAACTAGTTTCTGCACAAATGTCTAAACATCACGGAAAAAAATATATTTGCGATGGTTGTTTACAATATTTCCCTACAGAAGAAAATTTATTACAATACAATAGCTATGATTGTGATCATTTACGAATTAACCTACCTTCTAAAGAATTAATAAAAGATAAGTTTGGAAACTATTCATATGATAATATTTTGAAATTGTAAATTATCATAAACAAATGAAAGTTCCTTTCGTGGTGTATGCAGATTTTGAATGCATTTTAAAGCCTTTAAATAATTACAATGTTGATAAAAATCCTAATACTTCATACACCTTAAAACAATATGAACATATTCCACATTCATTTGCCTATTACATTAAATGTTCCTTCGACGATAATTATTCTAAATTTGAAAGATATAGAGGTCAAAATTGTGATACATTATTTATAAATTCTTTAGAAAGAGATGTGTATAACATACAATAAATTTTTAAAGGTTCCTAAAAAGATGATTCCTTTGAACGAACTGGACAAAATTTATCATAACTATGAAACAGTTTGCCATATTTGTAATAAACCTCTTTTAAATGACAGGGTTGCAGATCATTGTCATACAACTGGTCTTTATAGAGGTCCAGCTCAGTCACTCTGCAACATAAATTACAGAATACCTAACTTTATTCCAGTTATATTGCATAATTTGCTCATCTATTTCTTAAAAAATTATGCTTAAACAAAGAACAACTAACAGTTATAGCACAAAACAAGGAAAAATACATTTCATTTGAAAAGCTTATTCATGTGGATAACTATTTTGATAAAAAGACACAAAAGGCTAAGAAAAAAAATATATCGTTAAGGTTTATTGATTCTTTTCAATTTCTATCCCATTCTTTATCAAAACTCTCTGAAAGCTTAAAAGATGAACAATGTAAGGAAATAAAAAAAATTTTCAATGATGAAGAAAGATTTAAACTTATTCGGCAAAAAGGTGTATTTCCTTACAGTTATATTGATGATTATTTAAAATTAGAAGAAACAACTTTACCTCAGAAAGACCAATTTTATAATACTTTAACGGATGAGCACATCAGTGATGCAGAATACCAAAGAGCTGTAAAGGTTTGGCAATTGTTTAAATGTGAATCTCTTGGTCAATACTCCGACGTTTACTTACTCTCTGATACTTTACTTTTGGCAGATATTTTTGAAAATTTTAGAAGCACTTGTTTATCCACATATAAGCTCGATCCAGCTCATTTTTACACTTTTCCAGGTTTATCCTGGGAGGCGTGTTTGCGTTATACTGGAATAGAGTTAGAATTGTTAACTGATCCAGATATGATACACTTTTTCAAAAAAAGCGTTCGCGGTGGTGTGAGCTCTTGCATTTGTAGAAAATCTGAAGCTAATAACCCATTTCTTTTAAATTTTGATCCTTTAAAGCCAACTAAATACATAATTTATTATGATGCAACAAATTTGTATGGTTATGCAATGTCACAGCACTTTCCAACGGGAGATTTTGTTTGATTAACAGATAAAGAAATCAATGATTTAAATATTATGAATATTTCTAAAAAATCTAATAAGGGATATGTTTTAGAAGTTGATTTAGAATATCCTACAAGTCTACATTCCTATCATAACGATTTTCCGTTTTGTCCAGAAAACTTTAAACCGCCAAATTCTAAATGCATAAAATTAATACCCAATTTAAATGATAAATCAAAATATGTTATTCACTATCAATTATTAAAACAATGTTTGGAACATGGACTCAAGTTTAAAGTTCATAGAGTTTTGTTTTCTCAATCTGATTGGTTGAAAAAATATATAGACTTGAATTCAAGATTAAGAAATGATTCGAAGAATGAATTTGTCTGGCAAATAATAGTATTTATGGCAAAATATGAAAAAAATAGAAGAAAAGATGGTGCTGAGAATTTAAGTGCAAAACCATATTTCAAGGACTTAACAATATTTTCTGAAAACTTGGTAGCTATTCAAATGCAAAAGATTGTTACTTACAATAAACCAATATATGTAGGCTTCTCAATATTAGATATATCTAAAACTGTTATGTTTTCTTTTATAATTTTTTAAAACCTCTTTATCAGGAAAATATTTCACTTTTATAAACGATTCGTTCATTTTTCCACTCCAAATATTTATTCTGACATGATAAAAAATAAAAATTTGACACATCTAATTATGAATTTAATAATATTCATGAAATGCCTATTGCAAAGTCAGTTATAGGAAAATTCAAAGATGAATATGCTGGAGAACCCATTACTGCTTTCTTTGGTACTGGAGCAAAAGCATATTGTATTAAAACGGAAAACAGTTTAACAAAAAAAGTGCAATTAAAAAGCAGTTGGATTTTATTCATTATAAAGATGTTGTTGAAAGCATTTTAAAACCTTTTGTTCAATGTATGTTTTTTTGTAACATGTTTTTATTGTAATTAATGAAATTTTTGATTGGTGATAAGTTAAAATTGATAGTTTTAATACATTATTGTGGACATAAGATATTGCTTTGTATCAATGGAATGCAGAACATGAAGATTTAGATATATTTATGTAGATATTATAAGGTATTTAAATTTGTTGTTTTTGAAACCAAAGTTAGTCTTCATAAGTCTTTGCTTAGAAACTTTTGACAAAGAAATTGATAACAGTTATTTTAAAACATAGAAAAACGACTTTCCACTTTTAAAAAATGGAAAGGAAAATTGAGACCAGAAGTGTTAGCTGGAGCTGGCTTTTACTATACTTCAATCAATGATATTTGTAAATGTTTTTATTGTGGTATTGAAATTTTTGATTGGTTAAGTTATGATGATCCTATTGTGGAGCATAAGAAATTTGCTAGGAATTGTGATTTAAATAACTGTTTATGGAAAAATAGGAATCGAATAATTGTAACCATTCAAAATAAGTCTTCAAGCTACACATTTTATATAGTATTATTAATATCCTTATTTATGAACTTTTACATATATTTAAATTAAGTATTTTATTGTTATTTTTTTACAACTGCTTTTGCTTTCGTGGTGAAAGTATCTGCTTAATGTTAATAAATTTGGAATATAATTATTAATTTGTTTTAATGACTATCAGTAGATCTCAATTTATTCTTCTTTATTTTATTTTCCAAAATGTTTTTTATGTTCATCATCCCCCTGGCGTAACACAGTGTGAAATTGTTTTTCTAATAAAACAGACGTCACTCTAAGTAAATATTGTAAATTTATGAAAATTGGATTAATTAACAATAGTACAATTAGTTGGATGGAACGAATAAATGGAAATGAAAATGCAAGTAAATTTTTTAAAATTTTGTATCATTATCCAAATCGATCTATTTTTGATACAAATTGGATAGAAAGGTTAGAGTTTAAAAATAATCAGTTACAAATTTTAACCCCCAACTGTACCAATTATTATGACGGATTCAAAAATTATTACTTTTCCATCATTAGTGTTACATTAAACTTTGCATTATTTTTATACATTACCATTTTAATTATTTATCTTTATTACAAATTTCAAACTGGAAATCTATTTTTTCATTAATCCATTTTAATCGAAACTTTAAAGAAAGTGGGGATGAGAATATTTAAGTACAAGAATAACACAATATGTTTCAGTCTCGTTTAGTCATTATGAACAACGCTGTGGTTCATAAACCTTTGGAAACGCTTCTTAATTCAAAAATTTATTTTTTAAATAATTCTTTGTCAAAATTTGTTCTTGTTGGCATTAGTTTAAATGATTTTTCTCCAAAAATTGTAATTGGTGGAAAAACTGGATTTTCAATCGCACTAACCGAAGAAAATTGGAAAGACATTTGTGTTCATCAAGGAATTATTGTAAACAATTTCTACTTTCCTCAAGTTGATCAAACCAGTGTGAATATAAACAACATTCATCTGCAGGTTCAGAAAATAAATGATACCCCTGTTCTACAAATTACAAAAGGCCCACACTTCATATACTTAGGACAAGAGTCTTTGGACAATTTGTGGCGATTAAAGGAAATTATTGATTATAGATTATCTATACTTAAGAGGCAAGAATTCAATACATATTTCAAAATATTTCAAAATAATATTTCAGCTGATTGTGGCGACTTGTGTACGCATGTTTATAATATAATAAGTCCAACAGAAAATCCTAACAGTGAAAATGTTTCAACTATGATGGAATTACTTGCTTTATATCCTGAACAAATGGAAAACAAATTGAAGCAAAATGGAACAAAACGAAAATATTACGAAGAAAACAATGAAAATGGATCAAAAAGAAAATATTACGAAGAAAACAATATCTTTTCTGGAAGAGAACAATAAGGTGCATGTGGTAGTGAAGTGGAGCTTTGCTTACAGACAAGCCCGTAGGAGTAACTTTCAGATGTGGTACTTAGATAGACTCCGTTTTGAAAAAAGAATAAATGATTGTAAACTTATTCTAGATTCGATATTATCTGAGGAACATAGAAATAAAATATATTTGACACGTTTTAATAAAAATTGTATTTGATGTTTTACTTAATAAAATTTTAGTTTCCTAAATGTGAATTTTATTTGAAATTAATTAGCACATTAAGACTTTGTAATTTGTATCAGCTAAAGCATAAAGTGAGGAACAGAAATAAAACAAATTTAACTAAAATTTAATTTCAATTTAATTAAACAATATTTTTTTTATCAATCCATGTATTATATTTTTTATCAAGTCCTAACCATTTCATATAAACTTTGTTTCCTTTCCTTCTCAAAATCTTCTCAATAAGATACACATCGGTATGCTTTACTTTTAGTAATTCTTGCTCATAAAAACCACCCAGAATGTCCTGATTATCTTCGTCTTGAATTAAATATGTCCAAGGGTTTGTCATCTTAACTTCTTTAATGTGGAATATCTCATTTGACCAATTTGGTGTGTAACCTTTTGAAAATGCCTCTCGATGCTTGCTTATTCGTACGTGATCACCCACTTTAAACTTTGGAGATTTTATATCTAACGTTTTAGCATGAGTAAATAATGGGTGTTTTTTTTAGAGGTATAGAACTTTGAAATTAAATAAAACACATAAATATCACTAATAGGCCATCGTATTTATTTTTTTGAAATGGTTATTGTATGCCATTAGTGCTTAAATATGATTTGGGGCATATGGCCGCCACGGCTGGCTCGAACGAAACGTAATCTGGAAGTCCAATTGTCGACCACTTTTTCAAGCAGCAGAGGTCTTATATCGCCAATAACGCGTCGTATGTTGGCTTCCAGATGTTCCAACGTCGGTGGTTTATCAGAGTAGACTAGTGATTTGACATACCCCCATAGAAAATAATCCATAGGTGTAAGATCACACGACCGTGGAGGCCAATTAACGGGTCCGTTACGTGAAATTATGCGGGTATCAAATGTTTCCTGCAATAAATTGATGGTCTCGCGCGCTGTATGACATGTTGCACCATCTTGTTGGAACCAAAGCGTCTCCGGATTATTGTTATTTAACTGGGGAAGGAAAAAGTCAGTTATCATTGATCTATAGCGCTCTCCATTGACTGTAACATTCTGGCCGTCCTCATCTTTGAAAAATATGGGCCAATGATTCCACCAGCCCATAAAGCACACCAAACAGTGAGCTTCTGTGGATGTAACGGAGTCTCAATAAATGCTTCCGGGTTTTCCCCACTCCAAATCCGGCAGTTTTGCTTGTTTACATATCCGTTGAGCCAAAAATGAGCCTCATCGCTAAACAATATTTTTTTATGGAAATCAGGGTCAACTGCAATCTTATTTTCGGCCCATTCACCGAACGTACGACGAAGATGATGGTCACGTGGCTTCAGCTCTTGCACGAGCTGGATCTTGTAAGGTCGTAAACCAAGATCCTTGCGCAAAATCTTCCATAAAGTAGACGGGCACAGCCGCAATTGTTGTGCACGATGGCGAATCGACTCATTCGGGTCGTCCTGAACACTACGATCCACAGCAGCAATAACTTCTTCGGTGCGCACTGTACGACGTCTCTGCGGATGCACATTATCAACTAGAGTATGCGTGGTTCGAAAACGATGCATGGTTATTCGGATAACTTGCTCGGATGGACGATTATGTCGACCGTAAAATGGTCGTAGCGCACGATAGGTTTCGCGAACTGAACCACGATTTTCAAAATAAATTTGCACAATTTGCAAGCGTTGTTCCGGCGTAAGTCTATTCATGATGAAATGGCAAACAATACTGAGCACAAACCACCTGTCGTCGCTCAAATTGACATTCACTAAAAGCGGTGTTGCCAAATCAAAAAACAAACCTCTAAAAAAAACACCCATTATCTAACGTTTTAGCATGAGTAAATGCAGATTTCAAGATTCTATTTTCATTTGTTTTATTTACTTGTTTTGGCTTCATTCCTATTGAAGAATGTTTTGTATTGTTATAATCTTTTACAATATCCGCTAATATATTAAACCATTTGTAATTTCCTTGAATGCTAAATATTTTCCACATATTATTCTTTAAAGTCCTGTTCACTCTTTCTACTATACTCGCTTTCAAATTGGAAAACGTGCTATAATGGTTAATTCGAAATTGTTGCATCAAATTTTGAAAATTTACATTGAAAAACTCTCTCCCTCTGTCCGTTTGCAAGTTTTTTGGTGGAGTTTTTGCACTGATTAATATTTTTTTCATTGCCGCTGTTACGTCTTTTCCAGATATAGATTTTACCGGTTCGGCCCAAAATCAAGATATATTTAAATCCCTTATTAAATTTGGCATAGGGTAACATTTCAACCAAATCAGCTTGAAAAAGATCATTTAACCCTTTCACTACCACCCTTCTGCGTTTGTAGTTTTTTCTAGCAGGTTTATGTAATTCATTAACGACTTGTTGTTTAACGGTTGTCATGACAACAAACTTGTTTATTCAATTTTAAGGAAGTTCACTTTCTATGTTTTGTAATAATTCGAAATATAACTTTTATATGTTTTTTCCCATTCATTCAATTTATCAATTTGTATTGTATAACTTTTTTCATTTAAAATTTTACTAATTTTAGTAATCTCCTTTTCTAACGCATTAAAGGATTTTTTTATCTCTCCAGTTAAGAAAGTAGTTGATCTACTATCACTATTTTTGAATTCCTCCTCTGTTTTATTTAATTCTTGTTCTAATTTCTTAATTACACTGGACATTATATTTTCCATGGTTCTAATTTCTTAATTACACTGGACATTATAAATATATTGTTGATTTTCTTCCAAAGTGAGTTGGTCAATTGTTCTACTGTTAAGAATGCTATTTTGATTTCTTTTTTTTTTCATCATCTAACCTTTTTATAAAAGTTCTTAATTGTTTAATTTTTTCCTTGTGTTTTTCAATTATTACTTCTCTTATATTTGTTTCCATTATTTTATTAATTTTGTTGATATCATCACTTAATTTTTTGTCTTCCTTTTTAACATGTTCATTTAAAAATTGCAAATCTTTACTTATTTGATTTAGCGTTAGCAACTGTTTATTAACGTTTTCAATTGAGGTATAACATCCTTTAATCTGGTTTTCATACTTTAAAAAATTTTCATCAAAAACCTTAAGCTTTTTAGCAAAGATTTCATTATTTGTTTCATTTTCACCTAATCTCCTTTTTAAATTATTAATGTCACTTATTCTCTCTTGATTTTGTTTTGAAATATGGCGTCCAAATTTATCAGCTGTCATGTTGAGCTTTCATTAAACAATAAATATGATTATATTTGATAGCTGTTATTTATAGTATTACTTTATCTTCTCTTAATTCTTCAATAATAGAGATAATCTCGTTACTATGAGAATTATTTCCCGCATCACTTGATGAAATTAATAAACGTAGCCTATCAACAATTTCGTTTACATTATTCCAGTATACATAGTCTGTATTTGATCTGTTTGTTTTCAAAATTAATCCCTTTCCTGTAGATTTGGCTCTAGTTGTTCTAAACGGAGGTTTTGGTTTGTTAAATGCTGTAACTAATCTTGGCAAGGTTTTTGTCTTTGTAATCCCCTTTCTTTGTAAATATGGTCCTATTATTGTAACATATTTGTGTGATGTATTTCCTTGAACTTGTTCATTTGAATCAAAATGCCTACGATATACATTTGTTTTAGCTAGAATGTTCATGTAATTATCTAAATCTTCCTTCTTATAACCTTTCGGTTCTTTTTTGAAAAGCAATTCGTATAAACCTGGCGTGCCTGTGTACGTTATTCCTCCCACTTTAATGTCTTTTCCAATAATTTCTACCGGTATCTATGTTAAACCAAAAGAAAACATCCGTTTCGAGGTCATGAACTATTCCATAATAATGGTCAAATTTATGTTGTGTATCTTTCACACCCTCATCAATATATGATCTGGGTAATTCATGAAAATCTGCTAAGTAATCTTTATATGATGGTGTACCAACATAGGTTTGAATTGTTTTTCTAGTTTGTTCCAATATGTCTGACAAGTTTAAATTTGTTGTTGTGTCACTAGAAGGATCTGAAGTTTCTGCTATAACAGTTGATGACAATGGTTGTACTACAGGAGAGGAAGAAGTGATACTACTGTCATTTAAAAATGTTGGTAGTTCTGTAGGGAGTGACGGAGTTTTTCCTGTTTTCTGAATATTTTTCGTCGGAGTTGATGTTTTATAAAGCTTTGTAGGTGTTTTGAAATCTTCATACTTTGAAACTCTTTCTTCTTTTAAATCGAATGGTTCGGATTTACCAATACTTGAAATTAGCTGTTTAAGTGGTTGTGTTATTGGTCTATAAGTTTGTTCTAATTCGGACTGAGCAGTAGAAGTAGCTTTGATATTTCTGCTTCACGGCTTGTCTCGATCTTATTAATTCTCGAGCTAAACGTTTATCCATGCTGTACAAGTTTTAAATGAAATAAAACTGCAAATTTTTTACTTTTATAAATATATAAAGGAATCGAATTTACTCCTATATCTGCCGTGATTTACTTCACAATCTTTGTCAATTACAAGAAAGCCATATGGATCCATCCAACAGTTAGCACAAATATTTTTAAACTGATCAAATGTCATATCCAATATACAGTGGTCATTATATATATGTTTTAAACTCAAACAGTCCTGTTTAAATAAAATTAATAAGTTTGCATTTTCTCGAATTAGACGTTTAAGGATTGAGGAATATCCTTGAAAAATAAAAAAACAATCGGTGTTTCTATGCCTTCCATGCGTGAAATAGTCCCTAATAATAGATTGATTATGACATATCATCAAAATGATAACGGAATTTGGCTTTATCTCATGAGGTGAAATAATGTTCTCATCGCTATCATATTCAAAGTATCCAATTTCTTTCATAGGCTTTAACAACTTTCTTAAATATTCATATTTTGGTTGATCTAATGACTTTGAATAAACATAGACATTTTCAAACCTAATTCCATTAGGATGCTCGAGCAGTGTAAGCATAACGTTGGTTTTACCGCTACCACTGCAACCAACTATAAGCCCTCTTTTTGAACCACCGCAAAATAAGTCACCATGCTTTCTCAACTGTTTACTTAAAATTTTTTCGTCATGATTATTTACTGGTAATGAGAATTTTTGTTTTTCAATCCTCATTCTTAATCACACTAGTAAATATTTTTAGCTGTAAAAGTATTTATACCAGAAAAATGTCAATGTGCTTTTAGTATAAAAAGAACTTCAATGACTGTGGGTCGCCATAAGTTGAAAAAAACTATTAAAACACGTAATAGAAAAGGCTCTGGTTTAGTAAATAAATTAATTAGTAAACTACCTTTCGAAGTTCATATACCAGGATATAATTATTGTGGTCCCGGCACCAACTTTGAAAAAAGATTAACTAGAGGTGACGTTGGTATAAATCCATTGGATTCCGCTTGCAAAGAACATGATATATCTTAGTCTCAGACTGAAGATTTATCAAAAAGACACATATCTGGCCAAATATTAGAAAAAAAAGCCTGGGATAGGGTAAAAGCTAAAGATTCTTCTATTGGTGAAAAAATTGCAGCTTTAAGTGTTGCAGGAATAATGAAGGGTAAAAGAAAGTTCGGTTTGAGATTAAAAAATACAAAAGGGGGTAAACTTAAATTGAGAAAAAAACGTATCATTCGAACACCCAAAAAAATTGGAGGATTTCTACCTCTTTTGTTTCCCATTCTTGGCGCCCTGGGTGCACTAGGTGGAGGCGCGGCAGGAATTGCTAAGGCAGTAAATGATGCTAAAGCAGCTAAACAGCAACTAGAAGAAATACATAGACATAATATTGCAATGGAAAATGCTTCTAAAGAAGGCAAAGGATTATATATTAGACCATATAAAGGAAAGGGACTATTTATTAGACCTTATAAAGGAGGATCCGTCAAAATGAAAGCAATCAGACAAAAAAAAAAACTCAAAATAAGTTTTCCAAAAAGAGCACTTACGAACAATGATATTATTAAATATGTAAAGCTGTTAAAAATAACTGGCTTTAGAGGTGTTTTTATGCTCGATGAACTTCCAAAAAAAATTAATCTGAAAGAATGTGGTATTGTTAATTTGGATAAAAAACAAAATAAAGGATCTCATTGGACTGCTTATATTAAAAATAACAAAAATGTAATATATTTTGATAGTTATGGAAATTTAAAACCACCTTTTGAACTTCTCAAATATTTTAATTCGAATGGCAAAGTGGATGTATTTTATACTTATGAAAATAAACAAAAATTTAATTCATATAACTTTGGTCAACTATCCCTAAAATTTTTGCAAAAAAATATATAAACTCATTATTTATTGTAATATCTCATTCATAAATAAACTGCAATGTCTACCACAATTGCCATATCAGGAAACAGTTCTGTTTTGTCTGCTGATTTTAATCCGCCCATATATTTAGAGGATGAAAAACAATATTACCTGGGTTTAGCTGATTTTGAAACGTTTATGACTATCCCCAATATAAAAGAAGGATATAATAAATTTTATATAGATAATAAAGTAATTGTTATTCCCGACGGAACTTATGACATTACAGATATAGAAACATACATAAGAGAAAGTATAGAAGATTTATTTCCGAATGAAAAAATTTTTTTTCTTTTAAAAGCAAATGTTAATACTCTAAAAACTTTTTTAATGTGTAGTAGAATAATTGATTTTACGAAGGAAGATTCGATAGGAAAAATGTTGGGTTTTAATAGCAGGATACTAGAAGCTATGAAAGAGGAAGAATCAGATAATGTTGCAAAAATAACTAAGGTGAATGCTATTTGTATTGACTGTAATATTTGTGTCGGTTCTTACAATAATGGTAAACCTGTTCATATTATTCACCAGTTTTATCCAACTGTAGCTCCAGGGTATAAAATAGTTGAATCTCCTTTGCCCATTTTGTATTTTCCAGTTAGCGTCAAAGCAATTAACAATATAACAGTTAAAATAGTTGATCAAGACGGAGAACTTTTATCAGTTTTAGAGGAGAAACTATAACAGTAAGGTTACATTTACAAACAAGTGAAATATAAAATGGTTGTTCGATATAATAGAGCCCTTGGGATGAGACTTGCCCCTACCACTATCAACAAAATAAAAACTTATAAAAAGAAAAAGCCTAAACAACAGTTCAGTATCAAATCCAACACCAACAAGTTAAGACGAGATAATCGTAAATTTCTCACATCCTTGGGTTTCACTGTTTTAAAATAATGAACATATTAAACGTAAATGAAAAGCTTTATGTAGACAATTCCATCGTCAGTTCTGAGCTTCACACATATCAACCATATATTTCTTCAAAATTCGATTACAATGATGAAATAAGGATCCCAATTCAAGAACTCGATGCTTACACTCTACCATCAGATAGTTTACTTTATATCGAAGGAAAATTAACTAATACAGAAGGTAAATATAAGAAAGAATTGCTATTTATTAACAATGGTATAGCCTTTTTGTTCAGAGAAATCCGCTATGATCTAAACGGAATTACTATAGATTCAATAAGAAATGTTGGATTAGCATCAACCTTAAAAAGCTACCTTTCTCACAATACCAACGAAAGTTTAAAACTGGAAAATGCAGGTTGGTTTCCACATCGGAAAGAAGGTGATACAATTTTAGTTGATAATGATGGAAAATTCTCCGTATCCATACCACTAAAAATGCTTTTAGGATTTTTTGAAGATTACAGAAAAATTATTATGAATATGAAACAGGAATTGGTTCTTATTAAATCAACTGATGATTTAGATGGTGTTATTTTCAAAGAAGATCCGGCACACCTTGTTACTGCTCCTGACACTCCATTGGTTACTTTCGATAAAATTTATTGGAAAGTTCCTCACATTCTAGTTGATATGCCACAACAACTTGCTCTATCAAAAATATTAGAATCAAATAAAGATATATTGATAGGATTCAGGAGTTGGGAACTTGTTGAATATTCTTCTCTAACCGAAACAACCCGTCACACATGGCCGGTAAAAACAACTAGTAAACTAGAAGCTCCTCGTCATGTTGTGATTGGCTTTCAAGAAAACAGAAAAGGGAAAATTGTTAAAGATATGAGTAAATTTGACAATATTACCTTGTCAAATATTAGAGTATATTTAAATTGAAAGATATCCTTATCACGATTTGTACTTAAATTTCGAAGAAAACAAATTTTCTGCTTTATACGAAATGTTTGCCAACTTTAGACAGTCTTACTATGGTGTTCCAAATGAACCCATTTTTAATCCTGAACAATTCAAAAACATTAGTCCTATTACACATATTGATTGCTCCCATCAAAAAGAAACAATTCAAGCGGGATCCGTAGTAATGAGAATTGAATTTGAGACACACAATGCAATTGAATCGTGAATTTCGAAAGGGTCTCATCTCGGGAAGACGTAATTTTTCAGGAGAAGCAAAAAACTAAATTTCTTCTGACTAATTTGAACTATGACAATATCGATTTTCTAATAATTAACACTCCTTATTTTACATCTTAACCTTGCCAAGTTTTCCTTTTCAGAAAAGTATACATGGAGAAAATGGATCTTGGAATTTTCCGAGAATAGTCGTTTTCGAAATTGAAGCATCCCTTGGAAGATTAAATAAACATAAGTACATTAGAAAAGGAAAGTTAACTTTAATTTTCAAAGGAAGATGCAAAAACAGTATTTAAAACAGCAAAACTAGAGTTTCTTATTGGAAAATAATGCCAAATATAAAAAGTAGCTTTGCTAAAAGTCTTCTTCAGCATCAGCTTCTGCTTGTCTGTCAGTAGTCGGCCAGCTTAAAATACCATCGTAAAAGTCTTCAAATTCTGCGGGTATATACTGCCTCAACTTTTTCAAGTCGTTCATTTTTAAGTTATTTATTGGTAGTTTTGAAGAGTAGCATGAAAAGTCTTTAACAGTAGGAAGATTAGCACAAACACCTTTAGTTTTTGACAGGCTAAAAGTTTCAGTGCTCATTTCGCTTTCAATAAAGGGGCGGCATATAACTTCTCCAGGCTTTTCTGGATAAAAGTCAAATTGATAAAATGTAGAAACTTGGAAAGAAACTTTGCCTTCTTTTGAAACTTTCTTCCCGAAGCATCTTTCTGACAACGGTTTCGCTTTGAAGTGAACTTTACACCACGACTTGAAGTCAATGATGTCGGAATATGTGATCATTTTCACACAAAATTTGTCTGCCTTACTGCTACTGAGTATTAAGTTCTTATACTGCTCATGCGTAAATAAACGATCTTCTCTTCTAATCTTACGTTTTATGGTTGCAAAATCTCTATCGCAATCATTATAAGAATGACCTCTTTGGGGGAAATAAAGGAATATTTTCAAATTTCTAGAAACTGACAAGGCGAGAAGAAATTTTATCAAGGTATTATTTTTATTTTGTCCAGGACAGCCGTCGCAGAACAAATGTAATTCCGTAATATTTTCAGGAACATTATTACGGATAAAGTCATTTAGAAATGAAGCTACTTCGTTCGGTCCCTTCAGTGCTTGGCCCTCGTGATAGGAATACAAAGTTGCCTTTCCTGTTCTCATATTATGTACGCAGAATTCGTATACCCAAAGTTGACGGTAGTAGAACACTTCCTGGACGGGAAGGACTGGCAGTGGTAAATTCTGCATATAATCGAACGACAATCCCAAAATAGTACTGCCATCCTCTTTACATTTTTCCGAGATCTCTTTGGCTTTATTAAAAATCTTCGATGCCCTGCGCTTATGCACGATTAACTCCGAGCTAGCGACCCTTTTGGCATTTTCGTTTAAGTGGGGATTCTTTAGCTTAACGCCAATTTCTTCGCACTTTGAACACACATCAATTTGTGGTCTACCAAACGCCAAGTCAAAATTCACATTGAAATAATTTCTAAAAAACTGATAATTGACTTTCTTTTCGGGGTATTTTGAGCAAAACCTCTCATGCAATATTGTCACATTCAAGGCAGATGATAAGTATTTTTTTACAATGTTATTTGAATAATGGATTTCTTTAACAGGAATTGATTCGATAAGATGGTGGAGTAGAGCACATGTTTCTTCTGGCATTACATTGCTTCTGGATCCGGCAGATTTTCCACGCATATCGTGGGGACTTTTATTTGAAATTTTTAGTAGTCGAATTCTCTTTATTCTCTTGTCGGTTACACCATGCAGGCTTAAAAAGGCTACTTTACATACCTCTTTCCTATTTCCATCTACTTCAATGAAATACTTGTAGGAGTAATTTTTTGGCTTACTATTTTTGGCTTCTTGACGTTTTGAAGTATCCTTCACAGGGAAAGCCTCTATCAATCCTTGAATATAGATGTCCTGTTCATCTTTGCTATTACAATCATTTATCCGACTTAATATGGCCTTCTTGGTATTATCAGAAAAATGGAAACATTTTCGAATGCATCTACAAAAACCATATTATTTTTTAAAGCTTTTTGTGTACCTACGTTTTCAAAAACAAGTTAGATAAATAACTAACATGTTTTCTACTTATATGCAGTGGCTACTAGCATTACTACCATTACTTAGTAACTACGAAACTACTTTTAATAGGAAATACCTAAGGGAAACTAATATAAATACGATATATTCCTACCTACAACTGGGCCCAGTTGTTCTGCAGGGAATATTATTGCCTACATGGTTTGTATGGGCAAGTCCTTTAACTTTGGCTTTTTTTATTGTTACGTTCTTATACATTTCAGTGTTTCTTACACCTCTTTTCTTCTTTTTCTCTTCTCCTGCATTTTCAGAACTACTAGAATCACTCATTGTTAAAAATAATACTAATAATACACACGACAGAACTCAGAAAATGTGTTTGTTTACTCAAATGACAAACTTGACGTGCACCAAACAACCGTCGCGTCGTAAAACAACTGAAACAAGTGAACTGGATTATGCCTAGGTTGGTTTATTCCTATAAAAATAGCAAGTTCTGATTGGTTCGCTTAATTTGCGAATGGCATGGCGTCGTAATGCATCGGGCAAATACATTACGAAAAGGACCCATCTCCGCGAGATGAGCCCTTCTCGAAATTTTGTTTTGAAACGACGTCTTCGTATTTGTGTGAACGAAATCAGATATGAGTCCTTTTCCTTCGTAAAATGTTGGTCTATTACTAAACTTGAAAAATTTGCGGGAAAGTCGAATTCGACAAAAATCCGAGTTGAGTCCTTTTCGAAATTCACAATTCAATTAAAAAAGATACTTCTGCTTATTGTCTTATTTTACATGACAAATTATTTAGCTACAACCCTCTTACTAAAATTGTGAAACGAATTATAAACTTTATCCCCACTATTTTCATATTTCGATTTAATTTAAAGAAATTTTCAAAAGCTTTTAGTTTTAGTCATGACATCAAAACTACAACTACAAATTGAAAAATTTATTTTTAAAATTAATCAACTGAAAGAAGAAATTGCAAATTATTCAAGTAAAAAGTCTCATTAAAAAATTTGCTGCTTTGAAAATATGAGATTGGTTATAGATATTCAAGGATTCAAGGATGAAAAAAATAAATTTATACCGAAAGAGCTTGCAGCTTTTGATGGTTATGAAATGACTCATTACATTTTTAAAAAGCCTTTTCCAATGGAGTTTCTTTCACCTGATTGTCACAAGCAGGCGGTATGGTTAACGAAAAATTATCATTGTATACATTGGAATAATGGATTTACTCCATTACATCATTTCCCAAAAATAATTGAAACACTTACGAAGAAAACAGATTTTGTTTTTGTAAAAGGAAGCGAAAAAAAGGATTTTATACAGAAATATTCTAAAAAGCCTGTGATTGAAATAGATGAACAACCAGCGCTAAAGCTAATGGAACCAAATCATTCAAAATCACCTTGTATGTGTGCTTTGAAAAATGTGTTATTTTTATATGACAATTGTTTTATGAATGAATAAAAATATAAAAAAACTTAATTACCTTTTTATTTTGCATTAACCAACCATGATTGAATACAATTAATATGATACTTTAAATCTAATTTTCTAAATTCATTTAAAAGTTCATACTCATTTTTATATTTTAAATAATCATTACAAAATTTAGCGGCTAATTTACATTGTTCCATTCGGTCTATATTATTAACATATGCTGACAAATCTTGTGCTTCTGCGTCTTCTTCGCCTACAATTGATAAATATTGGAAGTATGCAGCAGATATAATAAACTCTTCATACATTTCAGTAACTATCTGCTCCATTGTAAATATTATTAAATTTATTCTTCCTTTTCAATCTCTTGAAGAATAGTATCCACGTCAATAAATTGCTTCAAGTCTGTTAAATAGTAACCAAAGCCAATATCTTTTAGATCTTGAATAAGTTGAAAAAAATTTAATGTTTCAATGTATTTGTTGCAACAGAGGGCAGCCTTTACGAATTCCTCAGATTGATTACAATAAAAGTCTATCCACTCCGGACCACTTGCCATACAATATGAGAAATAGGTTTTTGAAAGATTACTAAATTTTTCCTCTAATAATTTAACTGCAATCAGCAACTCAGCCATTTTATTTATTTAACATAATATTTTAAATATGTAGTGGGACGTCTCTTGCCAATAGGATTAACTTTCCTTGATAATACCTGTTTTTTATCTTCGTATAATTGAAACCTCTTTTGGGTTGCAATAATACCAGGTATAAATTGACAATCTTCTCCTATAAATTCTATTAGGTGGCTTAATTCTCCTACAAAGTATGATTTCCCAAATGTATTGAAAAACGTAGTAAGGCTTATAATTCCTTCTAAATAATCATCACAACAGTCAATTGCTTCCAAATAATCTCGTTTCAGTGGATAAAACAGCTTGGTGTATTCATCGTTTGAAATCACTTCAAAGAAATTGAGATATTTAACTTTTAACTGTCTGATAGTTGTAGTTAATTTTTCGCGATTACACATAATTCACTTATTACTTGACACATTTTTTTCTTTTTGTTTTATACAAAATTAGTGGAAAAATTCAAAAATAACTTTTTACGCAACTCGAGCACAGCTTAGTAAATGTGCCTCGGCATACTAAAATGATCATGATGCACCTATTTATAAGACTTAAGAATGCAAAATCAAATGTGGGAGAACAAAGAGAAAAAAATTAAAACATGATGCGAATGAGAATAAAAAGGGGAGGAAGTTAAGAATGAGGGACATGAGAGAGAGGAAGAGGAGGAGGAGGAGGCGCTCCCCTCTATTATAACTACTTTTATTTAACACAAATTATCTTCACAAAGCTTTTAGAAAAAAATAATACTAAATTAAACAAAGCTAAATTAAACAAAAACTGTTGAAAAGTAATACTAAAATCCCAACCCCTATTAAATAATTGAAAATTAGTTTATCAAATAATTTAAAATTATAAATAATTTAAAATTATAAATAATTAAAATTATTTAATAGGTATAATGGAATTATTTTACGTTTACAATTCGTTAATCCATAATTAAATCTCTTGAGCCAAGTGATCTTTAAAAACCTTTTCACTTCACACGAGCACTCCTAATCGTGCGCCTCATAACATATAATATATAAGAAGAGATCATTAGATCATTGTTGATTAGGTAACACTTTTGTATACAAACACTTTCCTTCTTTTCATCAGTGTGTGTGTTCATCACCCTGGACAATTAAAATGTAAAGTCATAATATAGGCTACAAATTTCAAGCTTA